>VZRQ01001982.1:970632-1014947 GCA_013397975.1 Machaerirhynchus nigripectus
AACTGGACTCTAAAAAATTTCTATCCTGTTTCTAACAATGACGGAGAGATTAAATGACATCCCCTGAAGTGTTAAAGGAAAAAACGAGAGGATGCAGTAGCCTCTCTAGTCTCAGTTCAAAAGTGGGCAATAGCCTTGCTATGGATTCAGTCAGAGAGGTAAAAGGGTTACCAAGCAAAGGCTGTTGCAAAGCATTACAAAGCAAAGGAGTTTTAACGACTAGTGTTAAGCAGAAGATTTGAATGAGGAGTCAAGAGAAATGGAGAGACTTGCCTAAGAAAAAGCTTTCCACTGAATGCATTTAGGGTTGGTTCAGGAAAGAAGCAACTATTAAAAGATCCAAAGAGGTCGAGTGACAGGCTGATGATACAATTTTCACATCTGGTTATTTCATTATTGTAACTTGATCCTTCATCTCAGGTTTTTTTTTGTTGGTTTTTTTTTTTGCATTCTGGCACAATCTATCCCTGGGAACTTGTGAAGTGTTACACTTTAATGTGTGGTTTACTGGCTTGAAATAGAAGTATACAATGCGTGGTGGTGCAAAGTTCTGCCAGCAATATTCTGCAATGTATTTCTGCAAGTCTGCAGGTTCTTCCCTCCTTTAAGTTTCATATTGATATAAAATTGTTCTTTGGTGCTAAGAATTCATTGTCCCATGGATGCTCCTGGGTTTTAGAGTCCCAAAGCCTTATAAATAGATTAGAGGCTGGAAGATTAAATTAAGAAGAGAAAATTGTAAAATGAAGTGACAAAATAAGATACTTATCCCAGTGTAACAACGTACTTCTAATTTTCTTAATTTTAACCCTGACGGCATCTTTCCTCGGAGCAAGGACACGTGATAGTAACATATAGAAATACTCTAAAATACAACAATATTAACTTCTATAGTCATTTTAGAAGCACAGGCAGTATATTCCTTACCCTGAAACTGCCTTCCTTTGTATAATTTTGTATGATTTCGATTTTTAAAAAGAAGAATGGTCCAAAAAAATGCTGATGATTGCAGGACAAGGCTGAGAATTCAGAATGACAAGCAGTGTTATCTCATCTGTCTACGATTCCCTTTCACTAAAGACCGGTTTTGTTACACGGCTCTGAAATTACTAACCACCAACAATGTACTAGTGTTAAACTATTCTACTGTATCAGTGGAACAAAACTAAATGAAGGCAAGAAAGAAATCAAAGTGCAAGGCAGGTGAATAAAAGTCACACACACACACACTCTCAACAACACTGCTTAAAGTGCTGCACTCCACAAGCAGGGTAGCAATGTCCAAGCTGCCTTGGTACAGCAGGTGACATTTAGAAAACTGAGTAGGAGTAAAGAGAAAGCAGCCAAAATACTAGTTTTATTATGTTCTACAAGTTACAACACTTCAATTTCTAATGCTTATTGTTTACACTATGAAGTATTCTTTAGATAGCATCATATATCTTTGTTTTTCTATTGTTAACAAAAAATCATCCTGGCTTGACTTCTTGTGTCTTTTGGAATATGGACTAGTGAAAAACAAACAAAAGAAATTACTGACAAATGCTTGCCTTGGCATCAGGCAATTATCATGCTTTGTTGATCCTACAATACAAAACAGGCATATGAAAACAGGCTGTACTCTTCTAGCAAGAGCAATCTGACATGCAAAATAAACAGTCTATTTAGTTCACTTGAGCTGTGTTTGAGCAAGTGAGATACATCACTTTGATACTATTTTTACACACTCATTTTTTGCACATTTCTGGGGTGAACTGGGCAGTACAACTGGAGGTGAGACCACAGCCCTTTCAGGCAAACCCAAGGCAGCTGCAGTGCAGCTACCTGAGATGGGAATCTCACAGGAAACACATCAGTGCAGGGTTTAACATAAGCACGCTGCCCCATACATACTTGTGACTTCTGGAGACCCTGTCCAAGCCCTGCTCAGCGAGTTTGTCAGTACCAGCTAAGCCAAGACTATCCTGGGCAGGAGCACCCGGGCCAGACTCGCTTCTCCAGCCTCTGTGCTGCTCCCTGGCCGTGCAAGCACCTCCTGCTGCCACACTGGCTGCCAGCAAAAGTGTCATGGCTCTGCACCAGGAATGCCAACAAACAGGGCAAGAGGAAAGAGAGATGATGACCCTGTGTGAGAAATAGCACATGGCTACTTCTGAACCCCTGGCAGAGCTTTGCCTTGATAAAACATGTGCAAGGGAAGTGGCAGTCTCCAGACACATAATCAACTTAGTCTGGCCACCAGCAGGCAACAATTCAATAAGGACCAGCGAACAGCACTGTGGGTAACTTGATTTGGAGCTATTAAAATTACTTAGAAATAAGAGGACTATGTAGTGTCTTAAACGACTCTATCCCACCATTATTTTCAACAGGAATTTCTATGAGCCAGTCATGAATGCAATTCCATACCTGTCAGCAATCAAAACTGAAGGGATAAGCTAATGAAAAGGAAATAGTCCCTCTGTTTGAATACGAACTGAGGTCTACGTGCAGCTGAAGAGCACAGAAATCAACTCCAAGATATGCAAAGCTGGATACAAGACTTGCCAGGGAGTTCAGTATTTCCTCTATCACTCAGCAAGGTGCACTGAAAACAGCTAGAGAATTCAGCAATTACCCCAAGCCCTGTAAATATTCAGATTTAGGTTCAGGTATGAAGCCTTTACTTAATTTTAAAACTGATCACATGAAAATATTTCAATATCAGTCTTCTAATGTTTTAGCCCACACCTTGTCCCTAAGAAAAATAACTCTTCCTTCCCACCATGTCATGCCATTTTGTAGAGGCAGACCTGACAAACTGGGCAAGGTTAAGAGGATGGTGCTTTAAAGTTTAGCACATCCCAGAGAGGAATGGTGCCAAGAAAAACATCAAACAACAAGTTTTAAATCACTCTAGAAATTTTTAGGTCCTGAGTGCTTGTGTTGCAGTCCATAACACAGGGTGTGAACCTTGAAATGTTTCTCAAGTGGAAACTGTGGTGTAAATTTGGGATTCGAGAGCTGTAAGGTTCCAGGTGACCCAGACTTTTGTGCGGTCTCGCAGCTTTTAACATTTCACCTGGCCATTTAAGGGCTTGCATGGCCTATTTTATCTTTACACACAAAACCAGTCAAAACAATATTTTTTACTGAGTGTGGGCTGATCATCCAAGCAAATAATTTGCTGATGATAAAGATGCTCTTACCCACCTTCCACAACAAAGGAATACAGTGAAAGCAAGGTGAAGTGGTTTCATATATGTATAAAGAAGGCTTATTAGCCAGGTTTGAAATGCAAAAGAAACACTGAATTACAGAGCAGTCCAGGCTGGAAGGGGCAGTCGGAGGTCTCAATCCCAGCATCCTGCTCAGAGCCAGGTTGTCTGTGAGATCAGACCAGGGTGCTCAGATCTTCAGCCAGCCAGGTCTTGAAAACCCACCAAGATGAAGTCTCCAAACCTCTCTGGATACTCTTACTGCTTAACTATCCTAACAGGGGGAAAACTTTACATCCTGTCACACTGGAACATCTGTCATTCTAGCTGGTCTGGTTCTTACCCATCTCTTCCTCAGGTTATTTCTCCAGACCCCTGTGAACACAGACCAGGTCAGCAGCACAGTTCCGGGGGCAGGCAGCCAGCAGGGAGCAGGCAATGAGCCAAACACCTTCAACAGCAGTTTTGCTTGAACCATTCACAGTGGAGGTGCAAACTGCTCTGCAAAATCCCTAAAAATTTAGGCCTTACTCCATGTGCCTAAAAATCATCTGCCATGTGAAAAAAAAATGGAAAGAAACTGAAGCAAACTTTCTGCCCTAGCCACCTGCTGACATTTGCAAAGAGATTTTCACAGGAAGGAAACTCAGAAACGCACCTTAAAAATACCCAGAAGGAAATTCAGAATGGTCTTGGATGTTCTGTTATTCTCAAAAGCAGTGGGGACCTGCAGGTGCTGGTTTTTATGGCCCTCAAGGGCCAGCTCTTGGTGTGAAGAGTGGGATATAAACAAGATGGAAATTATTTGCAGCATGGACATAGTGTTCAGTATTTTGTATTCTGTAAAGGTTGCAAAAGGCTAACCATGGAGAGGAGAAAGGGATTTATTCCAGTAATGGAAAGGAAAGGGAAGAGGAGAGTGATGAAGGTGAAACATTTTGCTAGCTTGTCACAGCTAATGTAAAACGGCATAGGAATGGGAGCACCATTTTTGAGCATTGTAGAAATGGCATAGTAAGATTTCCTTATCAACTGCAGGAAATATGATTGAATAGATTATGATCTCTGAAAGAAACAGGTGTAATTTACCTTAAATTATCAAGTGCCTATGAGAAAGAGACTTACTCATGAAATAAACAGAATAACCAATACAAAGGGGCTATATAATACAAAACAAAAGCCCCCTTCACTGTTCTTGTTCAACCATTCTTGACAAATAGACATCAAAAGACCCATTAAGGCTAATCAGCTGTTACATTATAGTAATTTGCTTATGAAAAATTAACTGCTTGACTGATAACACCAGCACACAGTTTTGGGGACAGGACTGCTGTTCAGCACAGGAAAACACTACCCTGCAGTAGTTACTCAGCTTCAATGTAGCAGAAGATGGACTTGGGTGTGGTAGGAATCTACCTGACAGAAAATGACTGCCAGTACTGGAAAAAAAGGAAGGCTTTATATTCTCTGTGGTAACTCTACTACAGAGGGAATTCCTTTGGTACTTCTCACTTCCCTGGTGCAGTGATGATGACATAAAAATAATGACAAGTGTTAGGGCTGTTTGGGGCTCATCAAAATGATGTATCTACAGCACCTGCCTCCAGCTCATTTTCCAGCACAGCTCACTGAGGCTGTAGGGTGCAAAGACAGGCTGCTGGAAGCATAAGCCACTGGCAATTCCTCAGCCACAGGGAAATCTCACTGTGGAGAGAAGCTGACCTTTGGCTCCTGTTTCGCTAGAGACAAGAGTAAATGCTCATTTAGGGCCTAGCATATCATACAAGAAAAATTTGTTCAAACTAATTGGCTTTAGACAGAAGTCGTGTCACTCATCCCATTGCCAGAGTTTCCAGTCCTATTCAGAGCCTCACACAAGAAGACAGATCAAAGAGTGTGAGGTACACCAGGCAGATCCTGTTCCAAGAACTCTTGAGAAGGACAGTACTTTTCACTCTTGGTTAGTGAGCCCCCAGTAGAGACATGGTAAAGGAAAATTCAAGATGGTGAGCAAAAAATGAAGTGTTTTCTTACCAAAGCTCCCCAAGCTGATCTCTCTGGTGTCTACTCGCATCTCTAGGGCCTTCACTTGCTGCAGATCATCTACCCCTGCCAAAATTTTCTGTAAAGATAAGCAGAAATATATGTGTATTCTCATGCAACAAACCAGATGTCACAGCAGCAAAAAGGTGTGGAAAGACTTTCAACCAGTGTTTTGTCAACATACATTTCAGGTCACCATGGCTAGATGTGCAATCACATTGAAATAAATTTAGTATTCAAAGACCTGTCTTCCTTGTAGCCCCAAAATATTCTAGTCTCCCAAAACGTATACATTGCTTAAAGAGTCAAGGCTGAGGGTGACATTCAAGCTGCAAACCAACATCAGACCTACATGCCAGCTAGCTTCATTTAAACAGTATGTCCATGCTTCAAGATTTGCACAAGTCTTGCACTAATCCTCAGCAGACAAAAAGTGTTAACCTTAAGCATCACCTGTAATTCAAAAGGTGCTGGTAGTAAAACTCAACAAAACACACTGTTTATCTTTTAACCCAAAACAATAAAAGGAAACATGATTTTAGCTCAAGCAGCTCACTTTTCTGAAAGCAGACTACACTAATTACAAGAATTATGAATTCCTTTGAAAATACTGAGTCAGTGCAAATAGAGGCCTTCAAAATCCTTCATTATTTTTACAAAATTGTAGTAATTGGATGAACCATTGCATTAAGCAGGGATGTATGTGTGAAAGCAGACTCTTTCCTAATCTTTTCTAATATCCTAAAGTCTGTGTTGATACCTACACATGTATTTTGCCTTGGCAGAGGTAAGCAGGAGGAACAAAACAAGCAGAAGCTATACACAGAGGAGAGAGGGAAGCTCTATGACTGCCAGTGAAAACTACAGCAGGGCTGTGAAATCCTAAGATGCCAGGCTGCAGTTCCACAAGGAGCTGAAGCAATCTCACATTACCACTGCTCTCATCCCCTATTTCTTCCAGTTACGATCCAGTTTCTCTCCCCAGTTTCCCTCATTCAGGGTACATATTCCACCACCTCCTTTGCATCACCTTAGCTGCCTGAATTCAAAGCAGACCAGAAGAACTGCATCCTTTCTTCCTGATAGGCTGGTGGTTCACAGAGGAATTTGAAACAATCCTTGAGAAATGAGAAGCAAGGTTTATTTTTCACACTAACTGCCTGAAATAGTTGATGCTCTACAGAGTGATGAAATGTCCAAATTTTCACCTTTCTGTGTCAAAAGAGTTAGGTTGTGGGGCTGAACATGTTCACGTCAAAGAAATCAGAGTTTCCTCCTCAGTAAGGGAGGGAGCATGGGTTGAAAGTATTGTCACCAACCTTTTGGGCCTTTACTAAAGGTGAAGGCAGAAAGTCATTCAGTTATCTCCACATACAGAAGACAAATTTTCTCACTATTAAAAAGCTACAACATTCTTTAGGTTTTTTAATAAGGGAGAACTTATTTATTAGAAGGGAATGTGTAGGATGACCTCTGCTTATGAGTTTTGGGAAGAAAAAATAACCATGAGAATATCCAGTTCATTTTGCAAGGAGAAAAATGGTGGTTGCAACATTCCTGCCCGTTAGGAAACATTTTTATTGTGCACAAGTGGCTGCAACTTCCTCTGGTGGTTCCACGTCCTCTTACAAAGGACCAAAAACAGTCTGAGCATAACTGAGATAGCAATTTAAAAGGACATGGTTTCCAGAAAAAGCTGAGCATTCCTTCTTGAAAAACTGTCCCCCTTTATAAGGTCTTGACTTGTACTCCTAAGAAACAGAATTATCCAATATCTTCGACTGCTTTTGACCTATTTTTAAAACATTATGTTTAAAATTATTTTTAATCTTATTTTTTTAAACTGTGATTTTAAGCAGGCTGAACATAAGAAAGCTTCTAGACTCTATGCCCACCTGCAGCCACCACAAAATGTGTTTTGCTCTTGCAAAGGCAGCAAGCTTATCAACTACAGACTGCTTTCTCCCTCCAAGTGAACACAAGATCCCTCATGGCAAGACACATTTTGCAGTAACCCTTTTCGGCAGATGACACTGTCTGTCACATAGCATGAGATTATGTGTGAAACGAGAGCTAGCTGATGTCCTGGCATAAAACCATGCACTTGGATTGCTGCATTTGGATGCAAGATCACTGTCATTAAAGGAAGAAGCTTCTGAAAAATACCTCCCTGCTCCCCATCAAAACAGTTTCAAGAGCCTACATCAGAACAGGAAGAAGTCTCAGAACAAGTAACAAGCTTAGGGTCACACACTTTGTCAGTTGAGAAGCAAAAGGTCCTGATACCCCAAGGAGCCTTTGCTCCTTTTTTGTCCTTTTCTCCTTTTCTGTCTGCAAGTTCCCTGCATGCTGTCCTTCCCCTGCTGTATTCCAGACAGCCTCCCTTCACAGTTCTTCTCCCTGATCTTTTTTTTTTCAAAATCCAAGAATAAAACCTGCATGAAGTTATATTATTTCCTTGTCTAGGGTTCCCTATCCCTCTTTCTCATACAGGGATTACCAGTGTCATTCTTTGCCCTCCTTTTCCTCTTCCTGATCCACTATTTATACCTTTTCCACTGTCTGAGAGATGAGCTGCTTAGCGCACCCCCATTTTTGTACTGCAGTAGGCAGAACTGTGACTCCAGTGCTGGAAAGGGTTATTGGCTGTCATCACCAGCTCTTTGAACTACAGATAGCTGCCTTGAAGCATGTGCTAACCAGATGCAACAAATTCTGTCTATTCTCACTGTCCACCTCCCTGTTCAGCGTTTCCAAGAGTCTCTGGGAAAATTGGTGTCCTTCCATCTGCTGATGGCAAGGAGATGCTGGGACAGCTTGAAACCAATTTGTGGTGGGATGCACAGGTTAGTGTAGTACATGAAGGAAATGAGAAATGCTCTTGGGTGGAGGATATGAGCTCATTTAAAGGCACTAAAGCACTGAGACCCCAGGTGTTGATTGCAAGAGAGTCAGCAAGCAAAGGCCAGGGTGGCAGTTCAAGAGAAGGAAATGTGGGGAACGGCTCCTGTGGAAGATAGTTAGGACATTACTACTCTCCAGACACCATTCTTGGCATGCTGTTGCACCTGCAAGTGTGATACTTCTCATGTCACAGCTAAAATTCTGACACCAGGAATGGGGGACATTTAGGGAAGGACATGGAAACACTTAAGCAAAGATGAAACGTATTTAGCAGGATCTTCTTTGTATGCTGTTGTTTAATGTCATGGGAACCTTCATCAAAATTTGAAAGGAGGGATATTTAGGAAGAATTTTGCTGCAAGAGAATAAAAATCATGACCCAATACACCAAAGGGGTCATCAGCTTGGACAGAGAGATGTCTGGCACGATGTGGATAGAAGTTATGCTACAGTGCTCTGTGTCTCTTCATTCCTAGGGCCATCCCAGGTCTAGGACAGGCTCCTGCCCTAATTCAGAGGTGTCCCACTGTGGTTTCAGGTAATGACTGCCTGCCCATAGCTTGATGGGCTGTTCTGACAGCCAGGGACAGAATGTCTCTGCCTGTGCCCCCGGAATGCTTACAGACATGAATGTGCTGTACCATCTAGGTGTTTCTTTGGCTGTTTCCAGCTGCTCAGCCTCCACGTAGGGCAAACAAAAAGGGACCAAGGATCTGTTCTAGGCAAAGAGTTGGATATATTCACAGTTATTTTAGATCAAAGATACCTTGAAAAAAACCAATAAAATTCTAGGCTGATTGTTGGTGTTCAGAGAGGACTCTGCTTGCCACCCATCTGCAGCCCTGCAAGGCAGGTGTCAGACAGAGAAGGGGGATGTTTTCTGAAGAATCAAACATCAAAATCTTTCTGGCACGTAATGTTCAAGAAGGTGGCCTGAAAGGTTGATTCTGAGAAGCAGTTTTACACTCCACTGTAAACTTGTTTAACTGAAAGGACACATTTCCACGGTAAAGCACTGCACAAGTCTTTGAAGATACTTTGAATACAGGGTAAGTAAAACAAAGACAAATAAAATTCACTTTACATTTTTTTACCTGCTTCAAAATAGGAGTAAAACTATTTTTCACGATATTATGCAGAAGCTATTGGTAAATGATTTAGCCAGTATTTTAAGAAGCAAGTCCATGATGTCTTACAAACCATTCCCACCATGCAAAATGTCCGGCCAAATGTCTGGCCAGTTGGGGACTGTGCACTGGTTTGGAAAGCTTCTCCTCTGACCGACAAGAAAAGCCAGTAAGTATTCTGTAAAAAACTGCAAGTGAGAAATACTTTTGTGCTTGCAGAGCTTCCCAACTGGCAGAGCAGTCACCTGGGGATGCTGGGAAATCCAGTTCAAGTCCCACTTGCAAATATCTGTAAATTCCTTAAATTGGCAAATAATATCTGTTCAGTCAAAACTGGCATATACAACTGATGTCTTCTCTCTTCCCCAGATTTTTCACATACTCTAAGAAAAGTAGGCATGCTGCTGAAGAACAAGTTGCGTGCAGCTGTCAGAGAAATATTTCCAGCTGTGCATTTATTTTGCTGATACTGGTTTATTTGGCTAAGACAGGAATTCCTGAGTGGTGAGCTTGTTCTCTTTGAATACTACACCTGTATGCAAATTCTAGATTCATGTCCATTCATGTGTTTATTACCTTTTATTTCCCGAATTCCCAACTCAATTATAATCTCTCCTTCAGAGAAAAAAAAAAAAAGTTGCTAGAAGTGTGACAAAATATTTCTTCTAAGAAGAAAAATATTAGCAAATTAATAGGCCTTAAGTGATTCAATTAAAGGGAACAGAACTTCTCTGTGGTTCCACATGCAAACTTCCTTTCAAAACAGCTAAAGGCTGCAGATCCCCATAATTTAAATATTTACCTGGATTTCACTACTTTCTGCATATACAGATAAATACAATCTTCTCTCAGCTCAGATGAAGAGATTAGCTAGGTGCTACAAAAAGAGATTTTCTTGGCTTATATGGGAAGTGTAGATGAGGGAAGTAAATATGAAATTTAAGTAGTGGTGGATGCATTAGTAAAGATGTCTATTCTTCTGCTGAAGCCAGCAGATCCACATGGACAGGCCCTTGCCTAGTCTTGCTATCTACAGTTCAGCTCCTCACTGACTCATGCTGCCGATTCACAGTTATGATACCTTTTTTAAACCAGTATTAAGGGTCTGATGTTGCAAGTTGCTGGGAAATCTAACTATTGCAAACTTCAGCGGGCATGTGAGGCACCAGAAACTAGATGGGAGGTTTACTGATCTCCCAGAAATAGCCTGTGTCATTTCTGTAGGAGGGAAAAAAGTCAGTTTCAACTATGTGCCGAACAGGCAGGTCAGGAGTGGACAGGATAGTAGACATTCTTACATCAGTTTTTGCTTAGATTTGCTTTAAGGATTTACTTTCCCTCACAGAGATACAAAAAAATTTATACCCCAACATTAATTCTTTTTCCTAGGAATTGGGTGCGCAGACAGAGCTACAATCATTGCTCAAGACTGTCTCACTGAACGTGGAAAAGTCAAGACTGTAATGCCATTTTATGTTAGTTAAACACTGGTGGCTGTAAGTTCATGAATATCTGGGGGTTTTTTTATATAAAAGCACGCATATGTGTGTGCATGCATATAAATATAAAGCTTCCTGATGTGAAAATTTGAATGTAAAACATCAGATGCCTAAATAGCAGGATGAACACTAATCCAACAGATGAACACTAATATAACAACTACAAGCCTTCACTGCTGTAAAGGCATTAGTGTTAGGAGAAGAACATATGAAAGGAAAGCCCTGAAACTAAAGGAGGCTTTGTAATTTCTTTCCAGTTCACAGTATTACCTCTACTATCTGCTGCCTTGATCAATCTGATCTAACTTTGAAACTACCTATGCTTGGAGCAGAAGATCAAACTGGCAGATGTCCAGAGAACCCCTCAAACTTTAAAAAAAAAAAAAAAAAAAAAGAAAAGATTATACATTCCTAATGAAGGATTCAGCAGATCCAAATTCAGTCAAATTCCATTCCCTTACTCTACGTAATTTATTAAGATTTTGCACTTTCTTGATGTCCAGCTTTTTTCTCAAATTCATTTATCTTACAACTGTGAGGAAAACTTTTTGCAAAAGAGAAAAGGAAACAATTGAGCCATTTCAGCAAGAATCCAACCTGTTCTTCCAGGACCCTCCAGCATTTTCTTTTTCCCATGAGGATGAGTGCATACCATATGAAATACACCCTAGCCTCCTGAGCAACAAAACTAAACACCACTTCCGAACACGTGTTCCTGAGTTTGGAAAACATGATTAGTTGGAGCAGGATCAATAAAAAGCAAAATTAGAGAATACTTCCTTTCTTCTCTAAAGATCACACACAAACGTGATTGGGTTTTATAATGTGACAATGTCTGGAAGATCATTTGACCTCGTAAAATGAGTTTCTTCTGAGAAGTGGAATGCTTTTAGTGGAAGTCAGGAAAAGATCCCTTGCAAACAGCAGGGAGAGGACGGGGGTTGATAGAACAAAATAAAAATGTGATTAAAGACAGGTGGCGCCCTTAATTTCAGTTTCTCCAAGTTTAATGAAAAATCTGTGTCACAACCCTGAGTTAAAAATTAATGGCCCATTGTTAGCCACTTTTCAGAAAAAAGTGAGAATTTACTCACCCTGGTATTCTATAATATCTGACAACCATGCATAAGGATGGGCAGAGCAGGGAAATATTAATAGGAAAATAACTAGGGAAATAAAGAGCTGGAAATATTAATAGGACAGGTACAAATGGAAAAGCAAGAGTGCCTATTCATATGGAGGAAGATTAAAGAGTACACCAAAAAATTGATATTGATACTAGCAGAAAGAATAAAAATGATATCTAATGTTACCAACCCTTGCATCAAAAGCTTTTGACCTGTAGCTTGGATGAAGAACATTCAAATATAAAAGGATGTTACACGGCAGTGCAGCAGGAGAGAGGAGAGCTGGCAGCAAGCAGAAACTAGAAGATGTGATTAACATAATGGAGATATGGAATCATACAGGATTTGAAGTGAACATTATGCTGAAACAAGGCTACAGAAGACTGCAAACTCTATGGTGAATGAGCACAAAGTCTAAGTGAGAGGATCCACTATGGAGAGGAAGAAAATGGAAAATGGGCAAGGGTCCAGTGGTTTTTTAGCAGTTGTATTTTGTTCTACACAGTCCAAGAAGGCAAAAAGGAAAGGGGGGGGGGGAAATCAATCCAAGCCAAACTTTCCTCTCTTTGGAGGAAAACAATGCAGCAAGTGGATAAAAAAGCGAAGGAACACAAGTTTTAGAGAGTCCTTAATAATGCTGATGGAGACTGCTAATGGTTTCACTATAAAATAGACAGCCATCCCTCCAGAAAAAGGGCAAAATGAGTCAAATATGCAGGCAGAAATGAGGTTGCAGGCTGCAGTTCAAGGTGCCCAATCTTCACAGACTCTGCACAACTAGACTTTGCAGCTGCCCCAAACTCAAACTGGACTGGTACAAGACAGACCATTGCAAGGACAAGGAGTAAAGCTGAGTGTGTATCTCAGAACATAAACCTCCCTCAGGAACATCCATAAGGTGTCCAAAAAATTGCCTACACAACTCTGCAGAAGTGTGGCCCATTTACATTATTTGAATGTAAAACAATTTTCCTTTAATGAGCCTGTATTTTAAGTCTATTAGCTTCCTTCTCAGAGCACTTCAACACATACAATCAATAACTCCTAAAATACTCACAACAATAAGACAATCAAAAAGATACTGCAATTGTATTGATTTAAGCAAGACAACCTTTCAAACCACTTGACTGTCAACGGTATGTGGGTCCTTGTGTGAAAACTTGTTTCGTATTAAATGTTTGAACATTTGCAAATCCAGAAGAGGTAAATTTATGGCAGCAGTGGTTTCCATTTAAACAGCTTAAAGGTCAGAGAATAGATAGACTGGGCATGTTATTAAAACAAGCTGTAAACACAGTAAATGTTTCCTGGACAATGTCATGTAGTTTTTCCTCTGAGCAGGAAGTATCCCAGCTATGCTGGGTTCCAGGGCAGGAAATAGCCATGTCCAGAAAAATTAGCAGGACAGTATACTTCCATTTAAAAGAATCTTTGACATGAGATTCCTTAAAAATGTTAAAACCCACAATCTCAAAAAAGGCAAAACTCAATTATTAAACTTCTTATCTGCATTTAAAAAAAAAATTACAAAATAATAAACAGCAACTTCATGGGATGTGGGTAACATTGCCTTATATACACTTTTCTGCTTACAATTTGCTGTGAACTAAAGCAGCAGAGAAAGAGAACCTCATGCCAATGAAAGAGCTTCCTAAGGGTTTCATTCAGAGTCGATTGACTCAGAGGGCAGCCATTTTGGTTACTCTAATGTGCTTTGGTTCATGCAGACCCTAACAATGCAGACCAACCGTAGAGTTCCCATCGGATTTATACAGGGTATTGTGGGCCACAAACACATTAGACTGGTCAAATTCTACACCAGGTTTTAAAAAAAGACCAAGAAGTAGTTGGAGATTCTCACGAGCCAAAGGAAAGTGAAGGGCATAGACCATACAACCATGTAGCAATTTTCTCCAGAAGGCTTAAAATATCCACTCTGTAGGAAGGGATTTTTGCATCTCCAACCATTTTATAAACACTAAGAGACTTGGCTAATAAGGGAACGATAGTGCTGTCTAATCTACAGCACATGGTCAAAATGGTGACTGGAATGTAGTTAGGGAGTGGCTAGGGAGTGGTGTAAACCTGCAGCAGGAATACGCTCCCTGCAGAAGCTGCACTGGTGCCGTGGATACACAGGGGTATGGACACTGCCATCACCACCCTGTTTGTTGGGAGCACAGGAACCACAGCCTTGGCAGCCCCATCTGTCTTTCACAAATGCTCCCCAGCGGAAGAGATATTTTTCTGTAGGTCTGCGACACAGAAAGCCTCTCTCCTCAAGTTCTGCTCTCAACTCTCCCTTCCTTTAGCACGGAAAAGTGACGTTGTTTGGTCAGCTCCTACACATCCCACAGGATTTCACCCTTAATTAGTCTTGAGCAAGTACAATACAGTGTGCAACCAAGTATTCTTTCACAAATATTTCACAAAGTGAATTCCTTCATGATGATTTCAGCATGTTACTCTCTTTCAACAGGCTGCACACCAAAATCACTTCCCCCAGTCTAAAAGGAACGTGGCTTTCAAATATGCTTTGAAATTCCACCCACTTTGACATATACAGAAAGTATTTCTATCACTTGCAGAATATTTTAATTGGTTTCTTAGCAGGACAGAGGATTTCACTAACTCAGAGGAAAAAAAAAAGTGCTTTTAAAGTTACATTTCCAATCTCTAGAACAAGGTTAATGTAAATTCTTTTTCTAATGCTAAGATTCCAGGTACTCCAGATGGCATTAATGAGATCTGTGTAGATTATAATTATGCTACCTGTACTTTTCTTCACGCTGTTTCAAGAATCCTGGCAATAAACACAGCCACATTCATGCTGGGAATACTTTTGATATGAAACAAGGTGAAAGGAGGACAAACATTTGATATACCTTCGTAAGACAGAATCTACTTTACACAGAAGTCTAAATGTCAGAGAGGCAACAACCCACAACCAGTACAATAGCAGTTGGAAGGTTAATACAGCTCTGTATATGCCAGTTTGCCTCTTCCACTTCATTAAAAAGTTGGATGTCTACTCACCAGTTTCCTGGGGGAAAGATGTTCATCCACAAGCAGCTCTCCATCATCTTTAATCAGCAGACTGGGATTTGGGTTGCCTTGCCAATTCAAATCAGTCTCCTGGTCTGCAGATGAGCCCGGATGAGAAACTCTGTCAGGATTCAACTTCAGGTCCATCTCAACGTGCTTTGAACAAAAAGATAACAAGCAGTCTGATTTGTCTACCCATTAATTTATTATTTTCCTGTCAGTAAAATCTATTTTGACTCCTATTGCACAACAGAAAATGCCTATGGAGATACAGGTTTCCTTAAGCAGCACGAACCCAAAGCCATGCATTACTTAACGCATATTCTTCCTTTTCTTCACCCTCAAGAGCTACCCAAGTCCCACACTTCATTCAACTTTGAGTGTAAGCTTTTACAGCAAACTCTAAAAATCCTGTATTGTTTGCAGGCATACAAAAAGCCAGGCATACCTATAGCTCTGTACAAAGAAGAAAGTTGAGAACAAGCAACTCAGGACACTATTCCTTTCCAGCCTCCTCACTATTCCACTCATCCTTTCCAGTGTCAGTGAGCTTCCCGTCCACACAGGCTCCCTACCTACCCATTTCCTCTCGAGAAACATGAACAACACTCAGCAAAACTCTGCTGGACCCCAGACTGCAAGTGCCAGTACCAAGGCACACCCCCACCTCTCTCTGGCATTTTGAGCTCTGCCTGCAGGTAGCATGGACAGAACCCGTGTGTATTTGCTGTCCTAAATCAAACATCCCAGCACTGTTACTGACTCTGTGTTAGGCAGGCCATGGCTATTGACTTCTAGTTTTGAAGACAGACTTGGAGAAAATAAATTAAAAATACAATTTAAACAAAACTGTGTATGCTCCAAGTGAGGAATGAAATAAAAAGTTTGAAGATGAAGCACTTCAAAAGTGGTCATTCTTCAATTCCCACAGATATCACTTTCACAGAAATATTAACAATTAACTTTGAAATATGAGAGTAAGCATATGTACACCCATTAGAGTCAAAAAGCAATCAGCTGTACCCAAATGGTACAAGCATTACTGTGATTTACACAGCTATTTACTACTACTTGGCAACAAGGAAGTGTCACAGCTGGAAACACTGCTGTAACAACAAAAGGCTAGACTAGAGAGAAGCTGTCTTGCTCTGCTGAAGGGACACCTGCAGTTTTGTTCTGTTCTGTGCTGTGAAGCAGTATTTATTCTTAGTGCTGGAAAAGTAATTAAATGATCAGGCTAATCATAACTGGCTGACAAAGAGTCAGTGGTGGCCAAGACCTGAGAATTACCACTTTCCTTCCTCCTCATACTAATAAACAGTTAAACACAGGAGTAACTTCTGTTAGGACAAATAGGAGTTCTGACTGCTCAGCTGGTCATCTCTACTTGAGAGGACTGACTCAACAGAAGGTGAAAGAGGTTTGGATCAAAAAGCCTTCTTCCTCTGACTACTCAAGTCCAGTCAAAATTCTTCACTTGCACAAGATAAAGAAATTCAAAAGACTCAGTAGTGTCAGAAAAAGAAGCAGCCCTTATCCAAACAAAAACAGCAATAAAAACCTGATGACACACCAAACCTCTCCCTGCAGAATCTCTTACATTAGGAAGGGAGGAACCAATCCCTCAGATTCCTAAGTGCTCCTTCTGTAGACTCATCAGGCCAGAAGAAGCCCACAGAAAGCAAACCCTATTTTTCCCAGGTCACTGCACCTACCTGGCAAGCACGCCTACAGGAGAAGCTGACTGCTCAAATGTGCTACACCTAAGCCACAGAATATTCAGTGCCTAAAAATATGTTCAACATAAATTCTTCAGAGTCACACAACTTTCAGTCTTTCCTACTGGCTTATAAAAGAACCACCATAAAGTGAATTGAGTAGTGATATTTGCAGTTTCTAAAACCTCAGTATGCCTATAGTAGTGTACGGACAACTTTCATACTTCAGCCCATTAGGAGGGAAAAGAGACCTCGAAAACACTGTGTCTTGCATTTTAGAAGAAAAGTTACAATGCAAAAATCTCTATTACCTGTTTCTTTTTCTAAAGAATTCTAGAATTTCTCAGACTTTTTTTCCCTCTACTTTCTTTAGAACAGGTCAGTATGATTTAGCCAGTGTAGAGTTGCAAGACTCATCAGTTATCCAAGAAAATTAAAGAACCTTCTGTGATATGAAGATCTTCTGGTGTTGTCATTATTTTCCTAAGAAGCAATTATCTTGGTCAGTAACCTACTTGGAGTAGAATATCGGTCACATAAATTCTGGAATCCTTTGCCAATTGCACAAGACTTGTGTTGGACTGTGTGCAAGTACTGGTGGTTCTTCCTAATTCAAGTGAGGATTGTTATTATCCACAGATAATCTTTTAAGTTATCAGAGCCAAGTGCTGCAATAGTCAGAAAACACTGATGTAATGTGTGAGTGCAAAAGATAATGAGATAAGAGCAGGATTTTGTAGATCTGGGCTGCAAAGCGTTAACACACTTGCACAAAACAAATTACTGTTCTCCCTCTGTTGGGCCACCACCATCACATCTCAGAACATCCTCGAATCTTTGAAACATATTGATACAGCATTTACATTAGGCTTGACAAGGAGATCAATTTGTGGCTTAATATCTGAAGTAATACTTTGTTTTATACTTCCTGCTATTGATCTGCTCTTGTAATTATTGTAACATTGGATTAGTGAGGAGAAAAGTATTTTCATTACAAATTGTTTGGGATCAAGTTGAATCACTGTCAGCAAGCAAAACTATTTTTTTACATGTTTCTATCACTTCAAAGCTTTCTTCAGAGAAGAAAGAATCCCCTCCTGAACATGGATCAAAATAACATGCTCAAAATGAGATTGTAGAAAAATTAAGAGCACAGGAATTCTAGTGGTGAGGTGCCAATCTTTTGTAAAATCCATGAATCTCTGAAATCTCCAGCACTGTGTAGGAGCAAGAAGGGGGCCTGGCACAACATTTGTCCTCCTAGAGACACAGGAGTCACATTGCTCATTTTCATCAGGTCCATCTGATCAACCTAAGGCTCTACCAAATGCACAGGACAAGCCAACGCTGACCCAAACTAATTTTTGTCTCAGTGGGACAGTTTACAGGGACTGGAAAGACTTCTGTTGTCACTAAGGAGGTCTGAAAAGCCACAAATCCGAAGATTTCCTTCACAGAGAAGATGGCTGCATTGAATATATGTTGGATCTGTGTGCTGAACAGAACCATTCCTGCTGTGCAAGGATGGAACCTAACTGCACCTAGCACAAACCTGCAGTGTATCCCGTGGGACAGCAGAGCAATGCCAGTAAGCACATAAGTGTGTCAAGGGAAAAGAAAATGGCTGGAAAATAATGGAGTTTTATAGTGCATATTAACAGGGAGAAGAATAAAAGAATGAAAGAAACCAATAAACTAGTGTTTGCAGGATTTGCATCAAAAGTCTTAACTTGGCAGACTCTTACATGCGTGGATAACTAGAAGCAAATAATCACTGAGTGCAGGAGAAATCAATGAGCAAAACAGTGAGGCAGAAGATTTTGAGTTCTACAAAGAGTTAATCTGTCAACTTTCTCCACTGCTGCCGCTCTCCTTACCCAAGGGAGTGTGTGTGATCATGGTAAGCTATTCACTTCACAGACATGTTGTGACAGTTCATTAAAAACTGCAGGACATTTTCAACATTTATAAATAGCAGTAATAAAGACCATTATTAAAATTAAATGATCCTTGGAACAACATGTTATTTAAAATCCCCTCAGAATACTGCAATTTGCTAGAAAGAAATTGGCAGAGAATAGTTATTTGATGTTCTTAGTCTGATGTTCTTTGTCTTAGACAAACTGGTAAGACTCCAAGATTTTATTTTCCTGCTACAAGATTTATCGAAGAGTCAGTGATAGGATTGTGTATTCTTCATGAAATATATATGAATATGCATCTCAAATTCAGCAATTGCCAGAAATGTCTGACTCAATATTAATTACAGCTTCTTAAAACCAGGAAAGAACCTCTGAATGGTGTGACTAGGCATGATAATTTCTAATGCAGCCTTCACGACATTATCTAAAGAGCTTGTCCAAGCAATTAACTTACTGTTTAAAAACAAAAAAAACCCCAAGCAACAGCAATTAATAAAGATTAATTCACTCTAGGAAAGGCATATACCTCTATATATTAATATCCCATACAAAATAGAATCTCTATTGCCTTAGTCCAGCTTCTCAACCAGCATCCTCTCCTGCTCTGTGGCTACTCATGCCTTCACTGGACAGGAAAGGTGCCGCTTCAGTGGGGGTACTGCAACATCTGGGCCCTTATCAGTATGTCACCAGCCAAAAATTTCTCTAGAAAAAAACCATTCGAGAACCACTGTGCTATCTATCCCTTCATGACAGGAAGCTTGCACTGCAGACTTCCATTCCTCTTGTTTCGCGTAGTATCATTTTTGTCTGTTTCATTCAGAATCACAAATTATAGTGGTGCCCATACTGTTACCACTGACACAGAATGAAAACAAAGAATTCTGTATTTACTACGGATTTGACAAAACATTTGGTTTACAAGTCCCAAGGGAACTATGAGTGCCTTTTAAAGTGTAATTTTGCGCAAGTGCACTGCAGATAACCTCTTCTGGAAAATAACTGTTTGGGCAGCTGGAATTTACTATGATATCATCAGGAAACTACTGTTACAACAATCCACCCATAATGGCAAAAACAGTTCCTGCAACATTCATGTAATATAAAGCATGCTGCAACACATCAGTCTATTTTAGCAGGTGCAACTTCCAAGAAGCTGAAAAATAAAACACCAGTCCTGTTATTAGTATGACTTCTTTTTCCTTTTTTTTCTTTTTTTGTTTATGACTAAACAATCTGATTTTAATCTTCTGGTTTTGTTAAGCAGAACAAGGTAACAACTACTTCAGTAATGCTATTTTAATATCAAGGGATCATGCAAACACTATAAAGAGCATTCATAAATATTCCACTTCTGTGCCCCACTAAAGAAAAAAAGCTTTTAAGAGAAAGCTGAAATATTAAGATAACAATATCCCATTTAATATAATTAAAAAATCACTGACTTTAATGACACTGAATGACTGGAATGCTTACAATGATGTTTTTGTGTAACTGTTCAGTCAATTTGAAGCCTTGGTTCAAGCATCCAAATGTGCACATAAAGCAAGTGTACTGATTTATCTCATTTGTTTATATTCCTCATTTATGGTTCTGAAAGCTCTGAGAGTGTTCTGACACATTGCTATTGCATTTAAATCCTGCTCTACAATTACTACAACCGTGGCAGGTAAGCCTTGGGATCTATGTCCCACAGACTCCTCAGGGAATGCTCTTGGGAGCTTTGTGGATTTTGTGATACCCCCATGCATGAAGCTGAGTTCAAACTGTGCTGTCACTCAAAGCAGCAGTGATCCCAGAGAAGAAGATGCATGTTACAAACCCAGACACCGTTGAGATAAAATAAGTCTAATATTCTTTAAAAATGTAACAGTAATAATAAAAAGGCAATGCCTTTAAATGCCACCTGTTTCTCCTTTATATATCTACAGATTCCATGTAGATATATAAATATAATAGTTTCATAATTACAATTCCATATATAATAATTTCCTCCTGAGATCCTGCCGAGCAGGGTGATGGGAAATGTTTGTTTATATGAGCTGGAAATGTCCCTATATTAAATAATTCTGGAGTTAGATTGCCAAATTTTTAAAGAAACTTCCCTGTCTGAACATCCAGGACCAAAGTCCCTTCAGAGTGGGTGGCTTCAGTGACCCCACGGGTGCCCCTCTTGGTCCCTGCACAAGGTCCCAAACTCACACGGTCAGACAGGGTTTGGCTCAGCCCTGAGTTTCCCACAGCAGAGTCCCAGATGTCTGGATCCTTAAAGCAATTTAATCATGGTGCAGTAATGCAGAAACAGCTCAAGCTGGTGCCTCTAGGGATGGACCCTCAACAAAGGAAACCCCAGGTTTTGTACCCTCCATACCTGTGATAGTCGGGGGTCTTCCTGCTGAGCCCTTGGCTCCTGCTGTGTCCAAGTCCCCGGTCACCTGGCCGGTGCCACAGGTCCCTGTGCCCTTTGCTGTGCAAAGGGTCAGCACCAGGTCACGGCCCCTTGCCTGAGGCTCCCACCATGTCCCCCATCCAGGGCACAACCCGTGGCTCCCACTGCAGCTGCACACCCAGTACCTGCTCTAAGTGTATTGCTCAACAAAATGTCCTCATAGCAGGATATAAAAACAGATCACTCTCTATTATATGTTCTATCACATGTCAAAGAAAAAATAAACTGAAGTCCAATCAATTGGTTTTAGTTCTTAGAGTCCTGTGGTGGAAGGTGGTTAGTGGTAATTTCTGTCTGGCGACAAATGTTCACTGATTCTCTCTGCAGTGCAAGTCTCCAGATAGTGGCTATGGATGAGTATGGATTATCTAAATCCTTAGTTGAAACTGCAAGGTGCTAGAGATTGAGGAGTTTTTTCATCTATAAGTGACCTTCCTGCTGTAAGAAAATGTCTCAAGACACTCTTCCGCTATCTGTCCCCACAATGAGCCCTAGAAAAGCAAAGCAGAGAGCAGGATGTGGGGATAGCTGGTGAACAACAAGGGTTATGGAAAAACAGAGCTCCAAGGTACCAACACCTTCACTCTCAGCAGGTTGCCAAATGCACTTACGTTTGTTTCAGTGGACTAGATAACAGTAAGTCCCTCACCATTTTATCAAGGTAGCCAGGGATCAGGAAACCACATTTGGCCCTTCATGGCCCCAAGCTGCCACAAGTTTTTATCCAACAGTGTCCAGATGTTAAATAAGGGAGAAATGAGGCTGGTCTAGTTAAAATCCTCTTGTCCTTACAGAGGGGTCCTGTCATGGATAGCTAATGATAAGGTACATAGGAATCAACATATCTGTGCTTGTCACACACACAGATCTTGCCTTCAATGTAAACGTCACAGGAAGATGTACTTACCTTCCTTGCATTTAAAAGGCATAATTCAGCTTTTTTTTTTTAATTGAGATGCTAGGCATGTTGCTAGACATACTAAGAAAGGACATAAGCAAAGCAAGGTTTTGCAGAATCAGTATCTTTTCAAGATGAACAAATATATTCTAACCCATGGACTCAGAACTGAGTGACAGTCCAAAACTGCAGAGAAGAAAAACTCTATGGTTTTGGTCTTCATAGCATTTTTAAGTATCCACCATTTAGAAGCACTTCCAGATTCCAGCTAAGAAAAGGACAAGAAAAATGGACCTTTTTTTCCCAGCTATTATTGCATTGCATTTATGAGCCTTTTGAAATACAAATGTCTGTGCAGGATGAAAATGCATCATATATAGCATTTCTGAGTTTCAACATACTCTGGTTGTCCTCAAACAATTTTCAGTCCAGTTTGTTTGTTAATTAAGCTATCTGAAGCAAAAGATGCGTTCCCAGCCTGCAAAGCCATTTGAAGAGTGGCTGGGAAGTTTCTGATTTCCAATGTGTTGCTCACGTGGGACAGACTGTATAAGAAGAGATAGATTCTAGATGAACTTCTGGAAAAACACTGAACAGTGGATGATGCCACAGGAGCTTATTTAGTAACAGACATTGCCAAAATTTTAGCAAGGTCAGAAGACTCACAGTGAAAAGGACCTCAGGAAATCAGTTTGGGCTACTGATAAGGTGGCATTATAACTGTCCTGCTGGCCCAAGGCAGATCTCCAGCTAACTACTGCAGTCAGAAACAGATCCTTTAAAATCAGAAGCAGAGATAGTCCAAAGTGATCCTTCCCCTGGCGTGCTGCTGTAATTTCTGTCAATCAGTATCTCCCCAGTCCAAAAGGTGTTCAACAGCTGGGAAGGTGTGCAGGAAAGCAATTATTTGTCATGTCTCCAGACATAACAAATAGTTATCCAATGACTAAAGAAGACACAGAAATTTTATCAGGAAGCAGTTTTAAAAAATGAGAAAGTGCATTTTTGCATTGTATTTATTTAAATTGTGAAAGACAGGCGTAGGTTGTTTGGAGGCTAAAATTAGAAATTAGGTCAAAAGCAGTTAGAATTATGGAGGATACATTCACCTGTCCATGTCATTCACTACATTATAGCCTTCTTTTGCATCATCTCATTTTTCATCTCCTCTTCTCTCTGAAGCGTTTAATGGAAAGAATTTCAGTTCTGCCATTTACCCTCCAGGGTGAATGCACATAAGATTCAAGATACGGCCATAGAGACAGTACATGAACCTCCACTGCTTTCAACTCCTATTCTCAGAAGTTTTAACACAGCTTGTCTGTTTGACCAGCTGCAAGCTTATACTTTCAGACAACAAACACAATAGCCGAATGCTCTTTCCCAGGTAACAATGATTTACTTAAGCCCCTTCACTCTATGTTTCTTTTCCCCACTTTGAACCTGGGTGGATACTGCATTAAAATAAAGCAAACCCATGCCCAATCACCATATATGTTAGGAACATTGGAAAAAAAAAGAAAAAAAGAAAACCACAGTAGTTTTAGAAATCCATTCTAAAAATTAATTTAAAAATAAAGATGCAAGATAAACAGCCGGTGCGCTATACTTTGAATAGTGCTTCCAGACATGAGAAGCTGTAGTCAAAGAAACACGTGCTTTCTGATTTTTTTTTTTTTTAATATCAGATAACGTTTCTTTGAACTAGCCAGGGTCCACAATCTTCTCCTTTTAATACAGACACATTAGTATTTACTGATCTGCCATGGCAAACCTGGTCTTCTGATCTGTATTACAGCAAGTACTTGTGACCCTACTGATACAAAACAGGTTTTGCTTTCAATGCGTTTTCAAGCCCACATGTGAATAAATAGAAGGTATAAAAACACGAACCATTTTAACTAACAAACTGAAATTATGCAGATATATCTAAATGATTAATTTCTGTGAAAAGCTCATGAATTTTCCAATTAAAAAAATAACCTCTTCATAATTCCTCACAAATAAATAATAATCCCTTCCTATTAGTGACAAACGTAGCAATCCCAAATTTATGGTATGTTACATAATGTTACTATGTTGCTGCACTTTTATACTGCTTCAAGCATTGAGGATAAATGTGATTTCTTTGTTCCTTAAGGAACTTCGGTTAGAAAAGCACATGCATCGATCCCCAATAATATCATTCCAGCCCAGTGCTAAACTCACATCTGGTCTCACACTGAATCTGCATCCTGCTGTATATAGGATCAGGTTCCTTGAATTGTGTAAAAACAGGCTGATGGCATCCCAGGCCATGGGCAGAGCCTGTTCTTTTACTGACAGCAGTGTACAGCTAACAAATTGAGCTACCCACAGGTAGATGTACCCATATATCAATCCCTTGAGAGGTCAGACCTCCAGGAGCATAGTCATTCTCAGTGTTAAAGCTAAGAGAGAGAACACAAAGTCCAGTGAAAAAAATCACCACAACCTCCACAACAAAACCTGTTAATGCCAGCAGCTCTGAGACCTGACATGCCTGAACACTGTACTTTTAATCCAAGATTTTAGGCAATTTGAAACCAGACAAAATAACATGAAGAAAAATAATACCATTAAATGGGAGAGTAATTTTAAAATGTTCTGAAACATTTTCCATCATTTGTACATTTGAAATTACTTTACCTTTTCTTCCACTGCCACTGCTGTTCTGCATCATTTCCCATTCCTCTCCTACAGAGATTTTAATTTAGTAGTCACAGCCATTTATCTTCATTTATCTTGACTGATAGGTGCTCATAGTGTTATTCAATTGTTCCATGTCCTGCTAAAACAACAGTAAGAGTGCAATCTTCAAGAGAACAAAAAACAAAGCAACAAAACAAACTCAAGAGATTCTGAGCATCTAACAATTGATAAGGAGAAGTACTTTATTCACTGTAGCAGCAGAACTCCATGTTCAATAGGGCTTAAAAGTGAAACAGGACATGAAGCAGTAGAGCCTAGAAGAGCTTAATGAAAGTGTAATTCATTACAGTTCCCAAAGAGACCATGAGAAGGTGAAGGACTTGATAGAGAAGAATCGACATACTTGGGGGAAAAAAAAAATTTTTTACTGACCAAAAAGAACACTGATTTCCTAGTAGGAGTAAGTTGATTCTGTGTTCGAGAAAACATCGTCATTGGGGTAGCATGGGATAACAGGTTAATTTCAACATTTAGCATACTTTCACTGTATCAGTTGTCAGAAAATACTGCCATGTAAAAGCAGTAAAAATGGAAAACAGTAGGTGAGCAGGACCATTCATATCAGTAATCAATAGCTATAGAAGACAGGTGCAGAGCCAGGATAGCACAGGCCTCACAGACAGGACAAAGGGAGAGCTGAAGATATCCAATTAACTAATTACTGACTGCTTAAAAACTATGAGTGGGTAAAGCGAGTTTTTTCTTGACAGCAAGTTCATTCCCAGATCATTCTCCATACCACAGAAGGGTCATGAGCAGGACAGGGGCCACACCTGAGCCCTTTCTGCAAGAAGATGAACAAAGCTTAAAGCCCGTAAGCTTGGCCCCAGCGCGTCTCTTCAGGCCCTCAAGAGAAGCTGAGGAGGCGCCAGGGAAGAGCCACGTTCTCTCAGCGTGAAATACCTGGGAATACTTCTACAACTTACACCTGCCCGGGATTATTTACTCAGCAACTTTGTTCTCCTCAGAGCTCCACCAAAACATAAAATTCAAACAGCTGTTACATCTTCCCAGATTCATTGTCAACACTGACATAAACAGAGACTTTCAGTGTCAGACCTCAGGTGCTTTCCACCTGCACACTGGCTGGATTGCTACAGTGATGCACATGCTTCGGTGGGGTCTTCAAACTGTGGGACGCACTGGAGGTGTCCCACACCACCCAGTGTGTCCCGCTCCAGTCCAGCGTGTCCCACACCGACCACCGTGGTCACCACACCGGCCTTTTTTCAACTCCCCTTAAGCCCGGGTGCACAAGCCCGGGGTAAGGAGGGGAACTCAGCCCACCACACACACAGACACACAGACATCTCCCACTGCTCCCTCCCTCTCTCCCACGGGCCGGCTCCTACCTGCCGGCCGTGGCGGGGTCGCTGGGCCGCGGGGAGAACGGGAGCGCAGCGGGGAGGCAGCGACAGCGGCCGCCCGTCGCCCGGCAACGCCGCGGGCCCGGCACCTGGAGCGGCCCCCGGGCCCGCCCATCCATCCTCCCCATCGCCGCCGGCCCCGCCCGCTGCCCGCGCCGGGAGGAAGAGGAGGAGAGTCTGGAGATTCTCCCGAGGCAGGAAGGGTTCACCGCTTGGAATAGGAGAGGAGCGTGCTTGCAGTGGGAAACGTGGCAAGGCAAACAGCGGGAGCAAAATGGGGGGAGCAGGGGTGGGCACGGCATTGAGGACAGGAACGGGAAGGGAAAGGCAACAGGACCCTGTGTGGGATTTGGGTGATAGGTGATCACACGGCTGAAGGAGGGGTTGGGGACATCTCTGTTCCCTACAACATCCAAAACCATTGCTGGCCGATAAAAAACTAATGACATCATCACGCACAAAGGTGATCCCATACACCTGCAGTATATTAAAGACCAAAAAATGCAGCTTGTGGCAGGTAACAAGGCTGCTTTCAACAAATGATTTTGCATTTTAAGAAAACCCCGAATAAACAAACAGATTAAAAGACTAAATTTCCAGACCAGAGTTGTCAAAAGATTAGACACGTAAGAATGAAGTTCGTCGTAATCTGGATCCAACAGATGTGGTCAGCTTTTGTTGGTGACGTTATCAAACATCTCGGTGCAAGAGTGCAAGTCTAGTGCAGCTCTTGCCATTCTCACTCACACTTAGAAGATGTCTACATTTCCACATTTTGATATAGGACTCTTAAAACAGGCACCTAGGAAGATGTGATTGTATGCTCAGTGGTCCCACATGAAAAGCCTGCTTTTTCAGGGGTTTACATTCAGGATAGTACCCAACATTTTCTTGGGAGCAGCCCTTAGCAGTGTTTCTCTCAGAGGCAGGAAGGCAAGAGGTCTGGAGGGAAGATGCAGAGTCCTGCCTGCCTGCCACGTAGAAGAGGCTGGGGTTTCGACTATGCTACTTGCATGCACTCACCCCCTTACACCTCCCATATATCCTGTGCCTTTGTGAGGATGTGGGAGAGCAGCAGCTGCTGGTGGATTGCATCAGCATTTCCTCTGCAACTACATTCAATTTACTCTAGGGTTTGGAAAACACTTAGACCATAGGTCAGGAAATGTGTTGACTCCCCTCTTGCAGGGTCTGACGGTCAATTAACATCAGAGAAAATCACCAGGGGCCTGATTTTCCAAGGTGATGAGCACACTCAGCTCCACCTGGTGTCATTGCAATCCAGCTTCCCATCTTCACAGGAAGGAAGGCAATGGGCCTTGACGTGCTCCAGGAAGGTAGTGTGATTCAGTGAAAACAATACTGAATCAAGCATCTGCCCCTGGAATTTTATTCCCAATTCTGCCTTTTTTTTTTCCAGGTAACTAGCTCAAGTCACCTTGACTCAGTTTCCCAACATACACCTTCTTGGGGCACACTTCCCAAAGATTATCTGTGGAGTATGTGTATTGGGTATGCCAGTTTTCTTCTTTTCCTTGTTTTGCTGGAAATAATCTACTTACGGCCAACGCAGTCCGAACTATTTGAAACCAATCGAAGAAATGTATCTTTCCGTCATTGAGGAAGAGACAATTCTGGCACAATTTCAGGGTAGATACAGAAGCTTTATGTCTCTTTATTCAGAGTTACTGTAATTGTGCTGGCACCATTCCCAGAGCTGAGCTAAGATCAGTGAGAAACACATAAATTAATAACTGTGGCGCTGATGTGATCTCTGTCCAGGAACCACGTTGTACATTCATGAAGCTTTATAGGAAAGAAAAGTTATGTTTCAGTTTATCCAAGAAAGTTTTAGAACCTTAATATTGACAATTAGCATACCTTGGACCCACCTGGAGACAGTGGACCTGATTCTGATCTCACCTTCACAGGAACTCCACAAAACATGTTACTCTGGATTAATTATATTTGTGCTACCCAAATGAACAGGAATTGGGTGAAGCCTCCTCTGAAAACCAAGCTTAGATAAACATGCTTTTCCTTTGGGATTCTTATTGTACAAGAAGAGATTTGTCTGTTCTTCTGGTTTTATTCAGTCACAAGCAACATCCAATCAACCCAGTCTCTAATTAATATTTTTGATCAATAGATAATCGCTGTTGCTACTGGCATTTTTAACATTTAAGAATTTCAATGTACTACAACTCAAAAACACAGAACCAGAGGGAACTTTCTGGTCAGAGGAAAGTTTTCTGCTATTTCACATAACCCCATCAGAGTCATTCAGATATATATCAGTGTCTCCCTCCTTCTGAAAGATTGGTTCAAAGTTTCTCTCTGAAGATAGTTCCCCTTGCAGCCTGATCTCTTACCCTCATTAGCCAGCCCTGTAATCACCTTTTTTCTTGTGAGAATCCCTTTTCTAGCACAACTAACAATTTCATAGGATCACAGAATACTTTGAGTTGGAAGGGACCTTTTAAAGGTCAACTGGTTCAAGTCAGTAATACAGAACAAGGATATTCATCTCCGTTTTATACAAAAAGACAAAAATCAAAACTAATCTGAGACCAGGTGGAGAACTCATGCTATGGCACTGCCACCTCTATCCAGACTGCAGTTCTGCTAGAAAATTCTCCCATCTTCTTGTATTGCATGATAAGCAGAACACTGACAACTTTGGTAATTCTTCTATTGGTTAAGAACTAGCAGCTACCGCAGCATTTTCCAAAAAAATCAGCTCAGGTCTGCAGAAACAGCTTTGAAGTCTCGACTGCGGCATTAACCTCATGATTTCATGTGATTGAAGTCACTGTGTTCAGGAGATGATGTAAGAACAGTTTCGACCACAGCAGGTGTTTAGAAATTCATCCTCAGAAGCAATGAATGAGGCTGAGAGGGAAAAACAACTGATCCAAAGATCCGGAGGATGACAGGAGTCTGCGAATTGAATTTATTTTGCTGTCGCTGCACCTGGCATGAAAAGAAAGGGCAATGAGAGAATCCAGTTAATAAAACATCTTCTCTGATTCAATGAATCCGGGCATTTGTTTTTGCTCCTTTTCACAGGCTTATGTGAATTCATAAACTGCAATCAGAAAGGAAAGCTTCATCAGGAAACATACGGCATTTTGTACAAAGCTGTATCTTTTCAAACTGAACTAGACCTGGAAAAACTTTTGATAACAGTTTTTATAGAGTGTTTTAATTCACACTGAAAGATGGGCTTTCATAGTTTTATGTTGCCCTTGCTTCTATAAACAAGTAAACCAAACTACTGATGTCACCAAAGTCGCACAGAAAACATGTGTGGCCTTTGAAGGTGACCACACACTTCTGAGGTCCTGAGCCAGCACTGAGTGACAGACCCCGTCTCCTCCCACTGCTGCATGCTCACTCTGGGAAAGTGAACACCCTCCTTGGTTTGGTAGATTTTTGGGGTACTAGAAGGCAGTAAAAATGGCAAATAACACCTTGTCATGGTACAGAGTCTCTTAGAGAAAAGGTAAGTTTAAGACAGGCTTCAGTTATGTTGGGATATCTCATTAGCTTAAACCCTGACTCAGCTCTGCTGGGAGGGAAGAACTCTGGCAGAATCCCACTTACTTTTAAGCAATACCTGGTGCAGATGCCACACCAGAGGGATCTTTCCTTCCTTTGTACTATTGCTTTAGAAAAACAGTCTCTGGTTCACGACCAAATGATTCAACTCAGAAGTAGTTGCATTACTGTGCAGTCAAGATGACTGATTGGGATGAAAGACATGGAGTAGCAAAGGTGAGATAGGGCACTGTATTAATATTTGAGCCACTGAGCCAGGACTGCATAATTCCAGAAGGGCTTATTTCCCATTTCTGCCTTAATTTTAATGAAAAGTTGTAAATAAATTAGTAAATGTAATATTTTTCTCCCTTTATATTTTTACAGGAAAAAGGAAACAACAGCTTCTTGTCTGAAAAAAATACTGACAGCCAGAAAAGTATGCTTGTACTCCCTTGTTTATATAATTCCTGACTCAAGATGAATCAGTGGTAACTTGAAATGCCTGTGTATAAATTATTATTGTTTTGCACCTCTGTTCAAGGCCCTCTACCTTTCTCAGTTTCTTTTGGGTCAAACTATTTCCTGGTTTTGGAAAGCTCAAGGATGCTGTCTGCACACATCTGCTTTTCCAGTGTACAGTATCCTGTCTCATGGTGTGGGACAAGTCCAAAGCTTCTCTGCAGCTGCCAGATGGTAATTTTTACCAAAGAATTGGTAGGTGCAAAACACAGTGTTGTTACAACTGTAGTACCACTATAGGACTTCATTCAGTTTAGGGGCATCACTGTGCGTGTGGTGGTAGGAATCCTCTTCAAGAGAAGGTCTTGCTGAGAGGCCTTAAAAATGGCAGGTTTAAAATCAAAATATAAAAGGAAGAGCGCTGGCTGCAGGATTCATTCCCCTGGGACACAGAATGTCTCTTCCTGATGATATTTATAATCCACACCTGGACCACATTGTTGGTGGTCCTTGCATTTCTTCTGGGATGAATTCCATGGTCAATGATTGAGTTACAATTTTGTTTTCAACATTAAACTAAGGGGAAAATGAATCAATGTTGGAAAGGAGTTAGGGTCAATGACTCTTTCTCCACAGGTTTTCAGGAGCAACATTTGTTCTTTTTCATCGTTGCACTGTAAAGGAACCTGCGGCCTCACTGCACTTTTTAAGTTTGTTTTTCCAAGCAGGATTTAGCTGTGAAATTCATCTAGTTGTCTTCAGGCAGGGGAACCAGTAGCTTTCCAATGTGTACTTGCTTTTTCTGCCAATGCAAAGGCACCATAAATTGTTACCAAATCAGAAAGGGGTTGTTATTTTCACTTCCCATCAGTGTAAGTGACAACATACGATGTGAAGCAGTGGAGAAATTGGGGCTTTAAAAAAATTTAATCAGGTCAAAGCACCAGTTTGCATGCCATTACACCACTAGTTTGCATGCACTTTGCACAGTCCAAAGCTTACTCTGAATGCAACTCATGTACAACAGGGCTTTCAGCCATCACAGCAACAGCACCACTGCAAGCCACGCTACAGACAGCAGCTCTAGTGAAAGTCCTCAACAAATCCCTGTCCTGCAGGGCAGGAAATAAGGTGGCTGGAGTGCAGTCTGCAGATGTGGAGGGAGGAGATCAGCAGGTAGATAAACGGGGCCGGGCAGTTCCTCAGACTGGAACAAACACTGTATTATACCCTGTGCATCCCTATGCTCACCCATGTAATCCTAGGGCCAGCATGTGTAGCCTGGAAGACACGGCTCCCTGTCCTAACATTCTAAGAGCCAAATTGCCCCTTTTGCTTCAAGTGCCTTGCCCATCCCCAGGGGTGTTTCAGCTCCACAGTCCACAAGGTGATCTGTGCTTCCTTCTGGCTCAGCATCAGTGAGTGAACTGAGCAAAGGCAAAAATGGTCCTCTCTGCTCTGTAAAAGGAACCTTTGACCTTACACATCTGCTTCTGCTGCAGGCAGCCTGGAGTTGGCAATGAAAAGGGATGCAACGCAACACCATATCATACTGGGATTTTCCCTAGAATTTAAGCAGCTCAGGTTGCCTTTTCCATGGATAGCCTCTTTGGAAAGACTTGGGATTCATCTGTATTTGGGTCATTGCCATGTATCGTTCCCTCTAGACTACTAGGAGGAAACCTATCCTCACAGAGAATGAAGAATGTCTCCCTGTCCCCAAAATGACAGGAGAGACCTGATTTCCAGACACTCTCTTTACAGCCCTGGCTCCGATTTTGCATAATGTGTGCTTAGAAAAAGGACTGTGTACTTACATTCCAGCAGCTAAGTTAGATTAGTGATGAGAAAGATGGATTATTGGTATGCTTCTCTATGTTTGATGCACTGTCTAGAAGTTTCAGTAAAATTCAGCTTCATTACCTAACTCAGCATGCTGGCTGAGACCCAGACAGATGCTCAGGTAGTGTTCCCAAGTATTGAAAACCATAAAACATATCCCAGTCCACACGAATCTTACACCTGCCTCAAAAGCCTTGCTTGACAGTTTGTTTTCAAGGCTGGATCTGTCAGCAGCCCCACTGTCTGGTGACAGCACACGGCAGTGAACATGGCATGTTGTCTTCCACAGGGGACTCCAGTCATGCTTGTAGGCCAGCTCTTTGGCTATGAAAACCTGCACTTTATCACTGCTCTTTGGCCTGAATGCCTGCACTTTTGGCTAAGCACTCCATCCTCTTTTCTTGAAACACCTTAGAAGAGACCCTGGGTTAACCCTTATAGTGGTTGAATAGAAACTCCTAGTGCCTGAGCTGGGTGGTGTGCATGTGGCTGAGCAAATCCCTTAAGAAGTAGACAGAAATACAGAATGGGAATCCTCCCATGTCCACAAACTACTGTTATCTGTAGGAGCCAAAAAGCTCCTGTAGTACTGTGACTCACCTTCATTCACTTCCTACACAGTCTGAGCAAAGACCTTTTGTTCCCAGACTTGCCCACCGTTGTTAGCAACAGAGATGGACTTTTGACAAAGCAAAATATGTGTCCCCCCCACAACTCCCGACACATCACCACTGGCAGAACCCCTCTTCCTTGGAATACACGCAAGCCTCCCCTGTCCTGCCCTACAGTGGTCACTTCCTATGCCATGCTGCAGATGTACTAACACAGGGACATTTATAACAGACGATTCCATGTAATCTTGTGTACCAAACACTGGCAGCTGGCTAATATCTAAGTTATGGTTTGATTTGTCCCTGCATTAGCAGATCAGGTTACAAGTTGAGCTGGTGTTAAAAATACATTTCCTTCTCATTCTCCTTAAAAGCCAGTGGAAACACAAGTGTCTAGGATGCAACTACATATTCATTGTTTACTGGTTAACTCCTGGTTCGTGGAAGCAGATTTTCCAGGCGTAGATCACAACTTCCTTTTCTAGAGAACGGGACAGCTGGATGTATGCCTACAGCTGTTTACACAGGTCACTTCTTTCTTCTTTGAGATACTCGCCTCACAACACATCAGCAACACACACAGCCCTTGGCAACCTGGTGAGTGAAATACAGAGACCTTGGGGGTGTGGGGGAAAAGAAGAGGGAAATAAATAACCACACCATGGGTGTGATCTCAAACCTACTGAAGTTAAAGGAAGTGATTTCAACATGCACCATCTCCTCTGCAAAGAGGTGCCAAACTAACTCTAAGCTCTTGGGCTTTCCAAAATCTCCACAAAGACCATGTTTATAAATTGGTGTTGTGTTGATGACAACTGTTGTGATAACTCCTGGTCAGTAATCATTAAAATAAAATCCTTGTTCCAGCGGCATGCTTGGCTGCAGCAAGAGCTGTAGGCAGGTACCAGGGACTAGGGCTAATGACAAAGCTCTGTCTGGATGGGGAGAGAAAGGAGAGACAATAAATAAAATGCAGGAATTAGCCTGAGGAACATTTCAACCATGGTTCCTTAAATATCACAGGTAAAGAAAGATCTTAGAGTAGGAACTGTCTCCAGTTTGGACATAGCAATATCTGAGTACTTGTCATTGAGCAAATTTTGTAACACTGTTTATGAAGGAACTTTTATATCATTTTTTCTGCTGCAGCATAATACCTGCTTAAGCCCAACATTTTAAAATACCTTTGCCACAAGGAGATGAGCAGGTGACTCAGGACAAACATGCAGACCTCAGCTTGGCCCTTGGATAGGTGCTGTACATTTGTGAAATCAACAGCTACAATATGCTTCTGGAAAAAAGCATGCCAGCCAGAGGGCAGATCTGCTTGCACAGTCACTGCACCTGGCATTACAGCCTGTGTTGCCATCCAACCATCTATAGGTACCAACCATCTACGAACGGAGCAGCTCAAGGAGCCAGGACATCCCTCAGGATGGGATGTGCTGCTTGCTGCTGTACCAAAGCCAGGTGAATGACGTCTCAGAACAAGGTGCAATTTTTGTGTCAACAATGGGATCATTAATATGAGTGTCCGCAGGCTTCAGACCAAATCCCTTTCCTGGAACAATGCAAAGGGAGTTAAGGGGGTATTTCTTGTTGAGCCTAAGGCTGAGCTCTCCTGCTCCAGACTGCAGCACACAAATAGTGGTAAGTGTGTGCGGACAGACAGGACTTTGCTCTCTAAACCAGCCTGGCTCCTTGCCCAAGCTTCAAATGCAGCCTGTGAGGGTTTGACTCCAGACAATTTGATGGATACTGTGTGGGTGCTGGAGGCAAGAGAAGCCAAGAAAGTGAAGTATCTGTCTGTCAGTTGCTCTGTTTCCTGAGATATTTAATACAAATCCTTCACTTCTGTAAATATACTTTGCATGCTGCTATAGGTAGGGTGTGGTTCTAAGTGTGATACTGTGAGAAAAGCGTGCAGTACATAAACCAAATCTGGAGAGCGTTTCATCTACAGGCATCATTCCTTACAAGTGGTAATAACATCCATGTGATAAATTCATTTATTTCTGCAAACAGGTCATAAATTACATGGCAGCACAGTAATCCCCATTTATCCCATTCTTTGACCTCCTCTGCAATATGCCTACTGAGTCTTTTCTACCTAAACTACTTTTAACTTTATCAAGTGCCTTAAGCCCTCTGAATTTTGATCATCGATTGCCAACAACTGCAGTGATTAAACCAAAGCCTGAACCATCCCCATTACTAAAAACTCACCACTTGCCTTTTCTGCAAATCCCATTTCAACAGCATTCCTCTCCTCTTCCCCCTTGTCTGGCTCTGACTGAAAAAAATATGCAGGACCATTTCCCAGGGTTAATTTTTAATAGTATCCTCACTGCTGCAGCAGATGAAGTCATTTATTATCCAGCAGGCAGCATGCTAACATGCTAGGCAATGGCAAATGCTGAAGGAGGTGACTCAGGCATAAGCAATCAGGCGGAGCTGTGCATTCCCACCTGCCGGATGGCTCAGCACAGAGAGTCGAGCATGGCGTTTTACCCTGCACTTGCATCTTCATCCGAGGGACACCTGGATTCCAGCCATGGAGCCAGTGAGGTTTATTTGCTTCACAGTCATGTGCAAAGCACGTACATAAACAGAGGCCAGCCCTCCCTCTGCCTGGGCACTCGTTTCCTCTAAGAAAGGTGGTCATCCCTGCTGCAGGAATGTGTCAGCCCAGGCAGTCTGGCCCTAAATAACACTTTGTGATCTCAGGCAGACTGGAGCTCAGCCTACCCACCTGTAAAACAGGTTTAATGGTAGTTGGCTTTTTTTATAGAAAAGCTGGGAGGATTACTTCATGTCTGAGATCTCTAGACGAGAATTGCTTAGTGGCAGAGAGCATTTTAAAAGAACAGCTCAAAGTTAGGGCTAGAGCAGGCTGGCAGCCCAGTGAGCAGGTAGAAATGACTACAGAAGCTGCACTGTTCTTGTCTCATTACCCAAGAGTCTCAGAAAGTCTGGGATGCAGATGATTCACAAACCAGAAAGTGCTTTTGAATTACTTATTAAGTAGGATGTTGCTTTTACTGCTCTGGGACACACAAGGTTAGGCTGCAGAATCCCTTTTGCCGCCTCCTCAGAGTGCAATGTGGTGGTAATGTAGGGTTCACTCACCCATGTATCTATCACAGTTGTATTTTTGCCTCCACAGAGTAGACCAAAGGCCACTGACGAAGTGCATGAATCCTCCCTGTATCTGCAGTAAGCTTTGGATCAGACCTCGGTAAGCCAACAAGAACGTGCGGCTAAACATGCTACAACAAGTTCACTGGCATGTGCTGATCTGCAGGAGAGCTGGTGTGAGTGTGCTCCTGAAAACCAGGAAGATCTTGATTAAGGAGGCAGCAGCTTCCTGCTTAGTCCTCACTGGAGCACACCAGTACTGCTTAAATGGGGAAACAGAGCAGCTCTGAACCCATTCCCTCCCCCGTGCACTATCCCAGAGAAGCCAGAGGGAGGGTATTGTTTTACTCTTAATTCACTTTGCGATCACGTAAGTCCCCCAAATCCCACTGCCAGTAAGCTCCAATGATTAAACAGCTCACTGAAGGGAAACTACAGCTAACACCTTCTACCCCTATCAAAGCATATTGCTAATGAGAACTGGGAAATCGCTCAGCGTTAATACAACATCTGTAGATTAACATAAGCTTACCCATGTTATCATAGTCAGTGGCTGAAATTCCATCAGTCACTTGGATTCACCTAACATTTGTGATCAGTGTTTTCGTAGGTTAACCTCAGTATTTCCCCAACCCTTGTCTGCTGACTGAAAGTGGGAAACACAAAGTCGTAAGTCTGAAACCAGAGAAGAAATTTGCAACATGTTGCTTTGGGCATCTCAGCTTAGGAATCTTACAGGAGACCTGACTTCTGAAATTTTTAGCGTTGGTCCCCTGAAAGCCCTCAGAGAGTATCTGGGTGATTTGCACACGCACACACACACACACAGAGTCACACCACTGCTGAGCTCATGAACATCTGCCTGATGGACCTGCGCCAGTCCTGCAAGATGCAAGTGACTGCAGGTCCTCTTCTGCTTTTCACCTTCCCTGATGGAGAAGCAGCAGGAGAAAGGGGATGACCAAACTGCAGACAAAAAACCCAAGATGCTGTGGTCGACTTTATGTCTTCAGTGTGGGAAAGTCCTGTAATACAGAACGGGGTCACTGCCGGCAAGAAGAAAATCTGTGTGAAATAGGGTGTAGAAATACCCGGGAGACGTCAACTACACCACATCTGACTGAAGGGATGATTTCTAGGCCTGTGCTGCTCTTGAAGGCATTTGTGTGGAAGGACTATGCCCTCACCTTTACCAGGGGTCTCTCAGGACAGCCTAGACAGGATAGTGATGCAAGAGCATAGCCTAACTGCCAAGGGTAGTTCCAGTATCTAACCTGGATCTCACCTGATGTGGGAATGCTGCTACCACCACAAGCTCCCAGGGAGCTCTGTAACTCAGATCTCTAGCTCTGACAGTGAGCAGCTGTACTGCAGGACAGTGTCTACCTTCTCTATAAATAACGTCAAGGCTGAGGTTGCCTATGGACTTTGTTACTGCAGCACCGCATATTTTAGGTAATCACAGAAAGGGATGAAGGGGGAGCTGGAAACACTGCTCAAGAGCATCAGGAAGAGGCTGCCACAGAGGAAAACAGCTGTCTGTGAGGGAAAGGGACCAGATAAGCAAGCTTTACAAAGGCTGGGTAGGAATAGAGCATACGCTGGAGTGTCAAGGGCACTAAGAAGCAGAGGGAGGCTGGGAAGGCTAGATTCCGTCTTCCTCTTCAGTCTACAGGGTGATTTTATTTTATGTGAGTACTGCTTCACATGAGCTTTACTTGCTTGCATAGATAGGAACCAAGGCTCATGGTATGTCCTTACCGTAGAAGGAAAACCAGAATTTAGTGAGGGGCTTAATAGAAGAGAAAAAAAGGCTCAGCAGCTTGAGTGTGATGATGAGGAGAGCTGCACGGCAGGGATAGAGACAATGTGTGGCCAGTATATTAAAAAACAGTCAAAGGAAAAGGAACCAGTAGTTTAACAGATAAACACAAATGTCTTTAATTCTATCTAGTTCTACCATGTGTGCATGCCTGAATCATGCTGTGCAACACTGCTTTGAAATTTCTGCAAGAAAGAGATGTAGTTAGCAATTGTTCTTTGATGCTGAGGGGAAGAAAATCAGGATTAGCTGATGAGGAAGAAGACTATTTTAAAAAGAATACCAATAATCTTAGTGTCTTCTCCAGGAGAACATGTGGAATGATCTGAGATTTCAGTACAAACTCATCTGGTACGGAGAGGCCTTGAACTACACAGATAAATCTGTTGCACATCAGTGAATGCAGAAATGATATAGAGCACGAGACATCCCTTAGCAACTCATCCCGCTTCCACTCTGGAAATCTGGCTCCTGCCAGCAAAAGTGACAGATGACCCAGAGCATGGTAAGTGATCCAAACTGTCCATAAAAAAAACTGGTAGCATATCAGTTGCAAAGTGTTCAAACTTTTCTGTACAGTCTGAAAAAGAAAATCACATGAGGACTAAATATCACAAGGGCTTCTTAACAAAAAATAAGGCTTCCAGCTTTCAAAGACCTGGATTATTGCTGTACGAAGACAAAGGCAAAAGCCCTCTCCCAGAGTGCAGTGATCTGAAGATCAGGCTCAGGAATGATTGACATTCCATTCAGGCTGACAGCTAACAAAAGCTCCTGTACATATGCCAGCAAGCCACTGCCAGGAAAATCAGTGTGGCTCCCAACTTGCAGATTTCTGCATTACCAGGCCTCCTACCCTACGTGACCCTTGCTGATCTACGCTGGCAGGCTCAGCAGAGAGTGGAAGGAGACACAGGACCTCACCAACCGTGGCAACTTTTGATGAGGTGGGGGCATTTCATGAAAGAATCAGTGTCATTTCTAAGTAACTCAGGCTCCAGACTCACCACAGGATCAGCTACAACTCCCTGAAAAAAGCAAAAATAGTCAAAAAGAACATTTGTTGGGGGCTTAAGCAAACACCCACAGGAACAAATGGGACACTGCAGAGGGCAGTGTGCTTCAGATCAGACTGAAACTAGCAGGCAGTTGTAGAAAGCAACACTCTTTGTAAATACTCAGAGATCAAACCCGTATCTCATCTCTTCCCCTGCTCATTCCACACAGCAAAATCTGAAGTCCAACCCTCCCATCATCCACTTAGGTGAAGGCCCCATGTTACCAACTACTGAATACCACATCTAGGGAGATGTGATAGCTGTTCATTCCCACATTGTCTCTACAAGGAGGCTGCCCGGGAAATGACCAGTTTTTGAATTATGTCGTGTGTGTGTGTGTGTGTGTTTGGGTTGTGGGGTTTTTAATAGCAAAAAAAGGGAATCAGCAGCTGTCTGTATTTTTAAACTATGGAACATACATCTCCTTCCACTTCCAAGCTCTGATTACAAAGCCTTTCATTTCTGCGATTCCAGAGCATCTTCTCCGCAAGTTTCTATTCTCAGTTCAAAATTGACCAAATCCAACTGTTAGCAAAATTTATTTCAGTCAAAAGGAATCTTTCCTCTCTAGCTTTGGTGGAGCTTGGGCCAGGCACCTGACAAGATGCTGCCTTGCTTATTTCAAAAAGGAAATCCATGATAAGAAAGATCCTGTCCTGGATCAGATAACCCTCCAGAACTGACAATTTTGCTCTGCCCACCCAGAATCTTCTGCAACATTTCAAATGGTTTGGTTGAAAGAAGCCTGAGCACTCTTATTTAGTAGAATTTAGTCCAATATTAATGCCATTATTTTGGGGATTAAAAAAAAAGTGGTCCCATTCACTGCTTGGGTCATCTGAAGCAACATGATGTCTTTGGAGATGATATAGAAGAAGATTTTGTTGATTTATTAAGGATTAATTAATTCAGTGTTTTCTTTTGTCAATTGATTATGCCAGGAGATCTTTCCAGTTCAGGGTCTCTCTTAAAAACCCTTGGCAGCCAGGACTGACTGGTCTTTTTTTTTTCTCTGTGTGGTCTCTCAGTTGGACTGCTGCTTCCAAGTCTTAGGTATATCCAAGATTCCCAGGCCCTTGGAATGACAGTACACACTTGTGACATTTCACATTTGTGATTTCTCTTGTGGCTATGTCTCTCTTGGTACAACCTGCAGTAAGGATTAGCCTGCTGACTTTTCCCAGTCTCTAGGAGACTGTGTTAAATCATAGTGTTGAACAGTTTTAGCATGGTTCCTTTGAGATGACTTTCATTTATCTCATGGTTTCTTTGTGCTGCAGGAGACTCACATCTCTCCCCAGTCTTTTTATAGTCAGTCACTCACAGTATAAGAATTCATTGTCAAGAGTGAACTCTAGCTTTGCATCTCACATAGATTTATCTGATACATTAAAGTTTCTTTTCAAAGGCTTCTTTCCAAGTCATGCTATTGTCAGGGTTTGTAATCTAGCAATATTTTCTCTATAACCTCACCAGGAAACCAGAAGAGAATTGTCCATGAGTCACGAGAATTTTGCCTATGAATTCAGCTAGGCCCCAGGCAGCTCAGAAAGTTGGCCACTGTTTCTCAAGCATTAGTACTGGTGCATGAGCAGCATAAATTTTAACTGGGGGAGTGTTTCTAAAATAGAAGGGGGAGCATACACTTCATTCCTTCACACAGTTGGAGCTGTGTTACTTGTGGTTCAAATCAGTAGTCAAGGGATTAAGAAACTTTCAGTTTTTCCTTCCCTTTTCAAACCTGTCCCACAGAAGACATCCTTTCCAGCTCCAGAGTAAAGCATACCCTAGACTCACTCCAGATCTACAAATAAGCCTATCCTCAGCACAGGGTAGTTCCACTGGCCTCTGAGACTCTTGGCACAAAACAACAGTTTTCAAAATTGTCCTCCTCTGAGCTAACAAAACTCAGTTTTTATTTCCTCCCAAAGTGGTAACTATGAGGGTTTCCCCTCTCTGCCCTTAGCTGATTCCCTTTGTCATTTCTAAATTTACTCACCAACCCAAGAAAACTGTGCAGCAATGAGTCTGTCCCTCCCAGAAGCATCCCTGTAAAGAGAATGGGTTTGAAGACAGACTTTGCAAGCCTATTCCATCCTCTGTCCCAGGTAACTCCAAAATACTTACAGATCTGCAGACTTACTTCACTTAAAAAAAAACAAAACAGAGGACAGTAAAATAATGGAGACTGTCAGAGAATGCAAGCCAAATTAATTTCAGAATTGGTTCATTCTCTTACTGGCATCTTCAGAGTTGCATCAGCTTGCTGAGGAAATGGATTTGTCCTTGTGTTTCTGAGAATCCAGGCTTGTTTCAATTCTTCTGAACACTTCCTTCTTTCCTTCTGACTGCACTTCAGCTTTGATCCAAGTATCAGATAGGCCCACAAGGCAGATGACTTGCACTGAATTGAACACAAACTTCTACTGACAGGTTCTGCTACCTAGATGATGCATGGCACACAAGTGAACAAAACTGATAAGATCTCAGCTTCTTTCCATGTTATAGTAACAAAGCACCTTGTAATGATAATTTTTTTTCTGTTCCATAAGCTGGTTGCCATGGCAAGTTACTTGTGTTACTTTGTCAGATACTACAAGGAAATAATTTGCATTCCCTGGAAAGACAGAAATTTTAAAAAGTCAATTGCTTATCAGTTTGCTTTCTGCCATGACACTACTCATCCTCTAAGCTCTGGGACAGATGAGCAAGACAACATCCCAGTATGAGAAAAGTGGAAAATGAGTATGAGAATTGCTGGTTTCTTGAGTCCAGTGTATCTGCAGGAGGACTAAATTAAAAAATCATGAAGAATATGGTGCAATGGGGAAGCAAAACTCACAGGGATCTCTGCTTTTCTCAGTATGCTCTCAGAGACATTGTTAAAGAGAGCACAGTGACAGAGCCTTCCTCGCAAACACTTTCCAAGAAAGTTTCGGTTACACAGAAAAAATGTGTGTCCAGGAAAACGGACTAGGGTGAGCTCAAAAGCCATGGAAAGAACCAGAGCAATCTGCATGATTAAAAGTCAGGTGAAGTTGTAGATACGGTGAAGCAACAGGAGACCCAGAACAACAATAGCAACTTACACCACTAATCTACTCGCTGTGTCTGCTGAGAACTGATAAACCCTCCAGTACATCACAAATATATGGTGCATATCTGGATGTATTTAAGTATGTATCCTTGTGAAGCTAAGAAATTACTGTTACCTACCTTGCTGATGATTTTGATGATCACAAGAAGACCTTTTCATGTTCTTTTGAGTTTTTTATTAGGGAGAAAGAAAGACTAATTCAACTTGGGTGTTTCTACTAGAAATCACTCCAAAAAGACTCTAATTTTAAAAATGTAGCCTTGATCTGTAGCTGATTAGCAAGCTCAGTTGCTCACTAAACACTTGTCTACAATCCCCCTCTTGCAGAAGTTAAAGAGGGGGTGAAAATATCAAGGAGTTAATTTTGGGTCACAGCACCTACAAAAATCAGTGATGCACTTTCAACAGACTGAATTCAGACTGTTGATACAAAAAGTCATGACAAGATAAGCATGTCTGTGAGTTATGGCCATCCAACTGCAAGCTACATACACTTTGGTGAAAACAATCATGAGAAATTGAAGGTATGGGAATGATGGAACAGCTTTTCAACTCCACTGCAGATTTTGTTTTTGGACTTTTACTGTGGCAGTAAGGACCTGAGATACTCTCACTTCCATTTTTATTGCACTGCATACCAATGGACCCAGTATTTGATTAGCCTTCCTTTCCTGTCAAGCACGGCTCACAACAGTTAGAGCACTGCAAGCCAGACGTTTTCCAAGAATTAAACTCAGGTTTAGAGAAAGGAAGGAATAATCTGCTCAGGAAGAACAAGTTTTTACAAACAGAATGGGCTGCGACCTCAAAAAGTGTAAATCTGTTCTCTGACAAAAGCAATGGAGTTAAGTTGCTTTGCCACAGCTGAGCATCTAGTCCCAATATTTTGCTTTTTCATCGAAAAGTAGAGGGGGAAAGAAGACATTTTTAAGCTATTATCACCCTCCGTGTCTTTGCAAGTCTGTGCCATCACCCCTCTGTGATTGTGTGGTTATGACTCACCAATAGGTGATTCCGTCTCTGTCTTCCAGCAGTCTGCAAACAAATAGTCCTCAGGTATCTCACAGCCTGATGTGATCTGGCACTGAAGAATGAGCAAGAGAGAGGCAGTTTCAGTCTCCTCTTCTGGTGTTTCTTGGTTCTTGTAGGTCACTGAGAAGCCCAAGAAGCATGAACCTGAGGTTCCCCCCACAGCTGTGCCTATGTTACTACCTGTTTGGTGCTTGCTCCCTGACAAGTTCTTCTGGGCCACCTAGGTACTGAAAAACACAAGCTCATTTTCAGGGTGCTTCAAAAAGCAAGATTTCTGCATGCTCCAGTACCCTGCCTGCTCGTTAGAAACGGCTAAAACAAGATGAGACAGGTAGCCCGGAGAGGCGGTGCGCGGTGCGTGCGTGTGTCTGCCTGTGGAGAAACCCATCACCTTTGTGTGTGCTGCTGCTCTGCCCTCGGCTCGCTCGGGAGAGATGCTGGCTCCCCGTCAGCTGTGGCCCTCGCTTCTGTGGAGAACTGAGAGGTCATTCAGAGTCAGGAGGGCTTGCTAGAAGAAAGGGAAGAGTTTCGAGGTAGGTTAAAGCTTCAGCATTTTTGTTCGGACCTGTGTGTTTGCGTGCTGGTTTTCGGAAAAGTGCTCTGGCAGGTTTGTTTGTGCTGGTGCAACACGTTTATGAGACCTGAGAAAACCTGCACAACTCTCTCAACGGGTATCCTTAGAACATGTTTAATCTGCTCTTGCTACAAGCTCTGCAGGGCATGAGCTTTCTTTTTATTATGTGTCAAGCGTAGTATCTAGAACAATGGTTTTTAGATCGATTTTCAGATTACTAGATACTTTTCTAATGGAAACAATGAATTGTGGAAGTGTGCTTGAAACATGTCGGAGAGAACAGTGCTTTTCCAGTACCAGGAGTGCGTACTTTATTTGACATCGTATTCTGCATCAAAGCTTGATTGCTTCTGCAAGCTGCTGGATAACACAGTGACTATGCAATCCACTACCTAGTTTCCAAATGGTAATAGGGGAATCACAGTGCCCAGTAGTAGAAAATGTCTGGTGTACTGTGACAGAACGGGAAGCACTACATTGACAGACCCGACTTCAGGACATGAAGCTTGAGTCCATCAATATTTACCAGCTCTGCTTCAGCGGTGCTCCTTGTGGGACCCAAACAGGATCAGACAAGAGCCTTTTGACACGCTCGGACCTTCATCTGAAATTGCAGTAATTCTGCTTAGATAGTGCGTATCTCTGCTGCTAAGCCTAACTGAACTCCATCTGCCTTATACAGAGTCAATTCAGGTTTCTTTTCTTTTCTGGCCTTAATTGCACTTGAATAATTTGGAGTAATCTATTTTTCTAGGCATTTCCAGGGGCCTGATAGCAGCACCCTGTGAGCCGAGTTTAGCGCAACGGGTTATCAGGCAGGACCGTGACTGGCAATCAACACTACATTTCACGGGTCTCTGGTCCTCCTCCCCAGAACGCCTCCGTGGGGCGCCGACAAAGGCAGCGCAGCCCCGGGCAGTCCCGCGGGGAAGGGCGGGCTGCGGGAGCGGCGGCCGCCAGGCCTTCCCCTCACCTCGGGTGCGGGGCGCTCCTGCGGAGGGGCCGCCGCGGGGCGGGAAGCGCAGACCGGTTCCCGGGCGGACAGCACGCGATCCCGGCGGCTCGCGGGGCGCGGAGGCAGCAGGGGTCACCCGCCGGGGCGAGGCAGCGCCC
>VZRQ01001982.1:1015430-1055268 GCA_013397975.1 Machaerirhynchus nigripectus
TGTTAGCGGGGCTGTTCCTCCCGCCGCCAAGTTCGTACCCGCGCTGTGCTGGGGCTGCCCCCGCCGTGCCCGGGGCGGCGGTCAGAAGGGAGGGACCCTCGGCCCGGTGGGCGGCGGCGGGGCCCGGGCTGTTGGGGGCGGTGGCGGCCACCCACCTGCTCGCCTGGCCGCGCCATGACTCTGCTGCTCGGGCGCTGCTTGCCGACCCTAGCCCAGGCAGGCTGTCGGGGTGGGAGGGTGGTGGGGTACCACCGAGCCACAGCCTCTGCACCCCCTTTGCCCTCCATTCTCTCTGCCCTCCGTCCCCTGTCCTCCTTCTGCACCCACTGTGCACTCCTCCTGTCCTCCCCCTCCCAAGCTGCAGCCCTCTTTCCTTCCCCCCCTTGCCCTCCCGCTCTCCTCCATATCCCTTAGCTGCAGCCCTGTTCACCTCCTCTTCTTAGCACCCCCGGTTTGCAGTCCACTGCACCCGTCTTCCCTCATCCCCTTGCATCCCTCACGCTGCTCCTGTGATGCTTCAAAGGGGGCGCACCAGACTCCCCACGCTTCGCCAAAGCAGGTGCTTGCTGGGCTGACACCCCCAGGAGAGACCAGCTCCATGGCGGTGCCAGGCGCCGTCAGGCCCGGGGCGAGGCGCGGAGGGGGCAGGCAGGTGGCGGAGGCGCAGGTATTTGTGTGCATCTGTGAGCAAGCGAGCGAGGTCCCCCGTTCTGCGAGCATGCGGCTCTGCGGAGCTGGTGACACCTCCCTCCCTCCCTCCTAGGGACGCTCGCCGCCGGGGCTCTGCGGCGTGCTGAGGCTGCCTGCGCCCTGCTGCCCTGCAAAGGGTGTCGCGGCGTCCGGGGCTGCAGCGTCTTCACCCCAAGTGAAGGTGCATCTGATGGCTCGCTTGGCCCATACAGGTCCTGATTGGGGATGTATTTTAAATTGCCTCAAGCAGTGGAGCGTGCCTGGAGACAAAAGAGACGCTGAGAAGTCAGAGTGGACTGGCAAACTCTGGAGCGGCTGGAGAAATGCTTAGGACAGCTGGAAACAGGACTGTGCAGAAGGAATGGCTTGTTAAGCCATTGCATGGCAAGTCAAGCCATTGGCTATTTCAGTGTCCTAAGCCGGATGGTCGTATGTTTTGTAGCCTGTGACGTGCAAGTTGCTCCTGGGTAGGTCTTTGAAATGCAGGAAGGGTACGAACTCCTGGTGAAGCTGTGTCGCGGTGTACTTCAGTCTGGTTGGCATGGGTAGGATGAGCAGCTTGGAGCAGGAACTGGTTCTGAATGGAGGAAAGCACATGAGGTTTGGTGTGGGCTCAGCTAAAGAGTTGCTGTAGTCAGAATTGCTGATGTGTTTATCCTTCACAGCTCTGAAGTATTTTAATTCTACAGCTGGTGATTTGTGTGATTTTCCCAAGTGTTTTTAAGACAGCCATGACTGAATCCATGTGTATCCCCCCTCTGTGTGCCTGGTCCTTTCCTTCTCCTCGTAAAACGTTTTTCCTGTGTGATTAATAATGTGCCAACTGCTTCATTTCAGCACTGGGGAGGCTGATGCTGATTGATTTCCCTGTTCAGTCTTCTCGGTGGGTCTGGAGGCTGATGGGTGTCATCACTGCAGAAAAGTCTGCTTTTGGGTGGGAGCTGTCAGCATGTCTATTTTTTTTATCTCAGCGAACCTCTTACTTCTTTTAATTAAATAGAGATGAAGTATGCGTGGTAATACCCTTAATGTTTACATAAAAACGATCTTGTAATTAGCAATAATTATCTCAGTTTGGGATATTGCTGAGATATTTAAACAGGACTTGTGACCTGAGGGACACTTTTCCGGCCCCAGGGAGTTGCCCTTGGTGTGGTTCTCTCCTGTGGTGAGTTTGATTCTTGGCTGCTGCCAGTGGTGAAGGTAGAGCAGCAGTGGGAGTAGCCTCGTGTTCCTCTGATGTCGGCCTAGAAAGCCACGGCCACGGGTTCCTTATTGAGCCTGGTTCTGCTTCCCAGGGCTCCCTGGCAGCCCTGCCACCACGCACGTGGAGATGGTCTGCCTTGGTGGCTTTCACTCCATGGTCTGAGGATTCTCAAGGGGACCTTGCTATTGTCTTGGGGGAGGGGGGGGTAAAAACAGGCTGAAAAATTGGCAATTGACCTTTTTTTCCTCCTGGTTTCCTCCGTGGTTCTCCGAGGGAGGTTTGGAAAAGGCTGCCAACAGTGTGGGAAACTTTTCCCTGTGAGAGTAGAGATCCTGAGGCATCCTTGTCCATCTTTCACCTGACTTCCCTTACCTTTAAGAGGAGCAAAACTCAGCTCAAACATAAACATTTGCTTCCGGGCTGGATATGGTTCTCACTGCCTTCTCTGCTGCTACCAGTACACCCCAAATTTACCTTTCTCTTAGGCTGCCCTTGGAGCTCACCAGGTTTTCTTGGGATGAAAAACCTTTATGGAGTAGAAAAGTTGAATATTGGGGAAACATTCAACAAAATAAAATAAAGAAAAAAATACTGCCTATAGAGAGGGGTCCCTTGTGGGACGGTGGTGAAGGTAGAAATGTCTTCTATCATTTAAGATGAGTTATACAGTATACTGTATTTTTGTCAGTCCAGGAAAAGCAAAATGGTTGCGCTTCAAGTAATCTTTCTGTAATTGTAATTTATTCCCAGCTTTCTATTTTAGCATTTTTGAACTGTAAACTTAGAACCAGAGCTTATTAAGCAGCAGATTAAAATGTTGAATGTATTTGAATTTTGCTTGTATTAATCTAATAATGTATTTATGACATGATATTTGATCAGCTCTATACCTGGCTGAAGACCACAAAAGAGTGTTAATCAAACAAATTATTTGACAAATACGGATGAGATTAAATAAATGATCTGTTTGCCAACTGCTGTTCAACTGATCTGCCATGGCATGTTCCTCGTTCTCTTATCTTTCCCGTTCAGTTTTCATTCCATTTTTGCATGGTTTATCTTTTCCTGAACTGTCCCTGGTATCTGTTTCATTTATCTCTTCTGTGTCATGATTTTCCTTCCATTATTTCTTCTGCCTTTTTCTTGAACCTCACTTTCCATGCTTTTTGAGTCTAAATTAGCCTTTTTTCCTCTTTTTCTCTACCTTCCTGGTGGAGTTTTTTTATTGAGCACTTCACAGTCAGCTCAACTAAATCGGGTACATGTTTAAACCTGTAAAAATGTAAAACTGAACCCAGACTGTGTGTGAGTATGAAGATGTTTGCTTGGTGGTAATGCTTCTCTGTTTCTCCCCGTTTTTTCTGGCTGTTGCAGGAAGGGTGTTCCTGCAGTTCTGGAGGTTTTCCCCAGCTCTCATGTTTGCTTGTATTCTCCTTATGCCTCTTTCAGAAGTCAAAGATTAAAAAAAGTCTTGACTTTTTTTAAAATTGACTTTGCATCTTAAGAAAGCAACCAGGATCAAATGGCAGCCCTTGTGTTGTTCCCTGGTTGTGTATCTGTATGCAACCTGCTTCCATCTGCTGTCTGACCAACCTGGCCTTCCTGCCAGGCAGTTTTGCTTTCCTCCTGGCATCATCCTTCCTCCCTGCTGGCTTTACAGCCAGGAGGTGTCTTTCAGTAGGGCAAAAGGAACGAGTGCTCTGAACATTTTCTGGTTTACCTATTAGTTGCAGAGTCTGTATGAAATTCAGGTTGCTGAGGTTAGGTGGCAAGAGGTGAACAGGTCATTGTGCAGGTTATAGTGCATGACCAAGCAGTCACAATATTAAACTTTGATCTAGTATTCAAAAATTAAAGTATCTTAAAAAATGAATTTTCTGTTATAAAGAAGACTTGATTTGTTTTGTGGTTTGGTTTTTTACTTTTTTTTTTTCTACCCCTGGATAAAATCTAGGGGTGGAGAGGATATTTTAAAAACAATGAAAGGAATAGAAAACCTTGTATTTCAGGGAAGGAGATTTGCTCTGCCTTGGCAATAAAGCTCAGGCAGTCCAGAGGGGTGTGATGGGAGCGCTCAGAGTGCGTGATTCGCCTCCGCTGATGGTTGCAGTGATGTTGCAGCAGTGCATGAGCTAAGCTGTGTATGTCATAGCTGTCTGCTTGAAGTACTGGGAGTTATGCCCCTTTGTACCCTGAAGGAAAGGTCTCTGCTGTACTGAAGTGAACAGTTCCACCTCTCCTCTGTCTTCTGAGGGGGTTTGGGTAACACTCGGGTGCACTGATACAGCGAGCAATCCAGGCGGCACGTTGTTGCAAACCAGAATTGATTGGGGAGGATGGTGCCAAGAGGAATAGTCTTTTGCAGTTAATTATTTACTGCAGAGAGAGAGAGAAGCTGATGATGTTTGGTTTATAATTACAGATATCCAGAGGTAAATACTTCAAGATGATCCGTTTTATTCTGAGTCTTGCTGCCTATATCTCTATAAAGTGAGACCGGCACTGTTTAATGACTATCTCAGTAAAACCAAAACCCTGTTATCAACTTCTGACCAGTGGAATATGGTTCTACAGCTTCCTAGGTATGGTTCTAACTGACCTGAATGGCCACAGAGGGAATAGTCTTTCCATACTCAGTGTCTTAATGCCTGAGCTGCCGGTTGCGCTCATCTGACAGCAATGTGGGCTCTTGGAATAGCTGATCTCTGTGCTGAAAGGTGACTTTGTGGTTAAAGCCACAGGATTGTGAACTGGGGAGTCCTGACCCCCCATCTAGCCTTGGCTAAGCTGGTTGCTTATTTCACCGGACTTTTCTTTAGGAGGGATACTGACGTCGCAGATAACCAGCAAATACCCAGCCTATCTGCTAAAAGGGTAGCATGCCCTGGGTGAGGGGCACTCTAATAATGCAGAGGCAGTGGCAGTCCAGGTACTTGTATGCTGCTGTGCTGTGGGCCAAACTTTAAGAGGATTTTTCCTTTTGCATAGCTAAATCCATTATAGATCTGACTGCTCGTAATGCAAGTTAAATTCAAGAGCTGGTGGAGCTGAGTTTAAATGTGTGTGTGTGGGAGCAATAACTTGACAAATATAAAAAAGAAACATTGCTGCAATGTCTCTGGGAAGATGCCTGTACGTCTTCTGCTTGTTTAGCATCCTTGAGAGAGCAGCAGACATGAGGGAGAACCTGTGGCCTGTGAAATGAAGAGGATGTCGTGCTCTTACTGGGAGAAGAAGAGGAGCAAGATCTAAAAAGCCAGGGAGTAGGAGTGAAAGGAGGAATGCAGGTGTGCACAGCGGGGGCTGCTCCAGGCTGCCCTGTTCTCCCTGGGTAAGGCTCTGCAGAGAGAGAAGTGAGGAGGAGATCAGTGAAAAAAGGCATTGTGAGGCTGCTGTTTGCAGGGTGGTGCGTTGGCTCTCCTGGGGTCAGGGCTGAACCGAGGCATGGCTGGCTGGCAGTGGAAGTGCATGGGGCCATATTCCTTGAGAAAGGTAAACCAGTGAAACATCTCCAAAGAAGAGTCTGGCCAGCAAGTGCTTGTGCCTGAGGCAAGATAGGATCTTGTTTAGAGGCTTGCTGAGAAGTGAACTCCGTTCATCAGCAGTTTGTTGGGGTAACAGGCAGCCATCGTGTCGGCCTGCTCCAGGATCACGTTGAGCGCTCTGACACCCCGTGCTATCTTCAGCAATTCTGTGGCTTATATCCAGCTCTATTAAGCCTGCTTCAAACCCTGTGTATAGAATAAGCTTGAATGTATAAATTTGGAGCCTGCAAATGATGGATTTCATCCTGCCCCAGACAGCCACTGCAGCAGCCAGAGCAGTATTCCTGGTGTGGCACTAGGTCTTCTGTTTATGTAGTGATTGTAGCAGCCACGCTCCTTCCCTGCTGATGGCTTTGCGTTGGATGTCAGGGGGCTTAATGTTATGTGAGGGACTAAAATTCATCTTCCAGGAAAAGGAGAAGACTGGGCTTGAGAAACCAGGCTTTCATTGGTATGATAAATAGATAAAACAGTATTTGATTATGTTAAGTAAATGAAACATCACCGTTTCTTATAGGTAGATATGGGACCGATCCTGGCTTGTATGTATGCTAATTTTGTGATTAATTTTTTTTCATTGTCTCCGCTTGGATTTCTGTCTGTAGATGCAGTGGCTCCTTTTGGGTCCGACTCTGTTAGGCTCCTGCTGTGAACAGCACAACTCTCCTTTGTAGAATGCAAACCTAGCGAATGCTGGGGAAAGCAGGAGGTATCTCCTGCCTGTGTGTGTGTGCATGCAGACCCCTTACTTCCCCCCCTTGTGTGCAGAGGATGATTATGTAATCTTACAATATAACCTTGGTCATGCAGGGTTTCTTCCAATCTTGTTTCTCCCGGCCTTTTCCTGATTTGCATGATATTATAAGAGGTCAGTCGGCTTTTTCTGGAGGGCTTGTCCCACTTTCCACACAGGCAGCCTTGGGCAAGTGGTCTGCTCCCTGACCTGCTTCGACAAGCATGTGCTGGCTTCTTGCTCCACTGATGTGGGAGGCAGGATGAGGATAAGTGCTGGGGGCTAGGCAGGGGGAGGACATTGCTGTGCTGGTTGGTGGTGTCACCTCCCATCTGGCAGTCAGCGTAGCTGCTGATGGATGAGGAGGTACGCAGAAATCCCTGCTTCACTTTCTGCCTCATCGTTCTCCTGGGGTGTGTGGAGGCTGTACTGAAGTCTTTGAGGGTCAGATCTGCTCTCTCTCCTCCTAAGAGTACAACTGTATGTCTTTCATTCTGCTGTACTCAGTTGCAGCTGATGGCTCTGTAGCTATTCTGGTGGCCCCTTCAATCCAAATATCAAGGTACTGATTCTCAAAACATATGCACTGGAAAGAAATTACTACCATGGCTGTGGTGGAGGTGGGAAACAGAGGTGTGAGAGAATCAGACCTAGGCCTGGAAAACTACTTCAGCACTGGCTTTTCCACAGAAACAAGAAGGCTGTGTGCTGGTATGGCTCATAGTCACAGGGACATGTGCAGGGTCTCACCAGGTCAGTGGCAAAGCAGGGAGGTAGATGGATGAGGGTGGAAATCTCTGATTCATGGGCAAATGATAGTCATCTGATCCCCACAATTACTGCACCTGATTATCAGGGACCTGACAAGATGTCCTCTGCTTCGTGTTACTTCTATGATGAGCACATTAAGCTGTGTTTAGTAGACATCAATTTATACCTCTGCTATTCCTCTTCCTCCATGGTGTTTATCTCAAGCAGCCATCCTTTTCCAATCTATGAGGTGTGCAGGCTTGGCTGCCCCTCATATCTGCTAGAAAGTGAAAAATTGCCAAGTATCTACCAGTGCCTATATCTGGGACACACAATGGGCAGGGAGAGTAGAGACATTACAACCCCTTGTTTCACAGCTGGGAACTGGGGAGTGGAAATTCACATTAACAGGAAGAGCCTAGAGCAGAGCTTAGAACAGAAATTGTTGTCCTAGTCTGGCACTTTGACTGCAAGATCAACTTCCCATTTCCTTTGGTAACTGATGACTGTCAAAAGATTCAGCACCCAACTTTTGACGTGTTGCTAATCTGATTTTTCTGATGAGAGAAATGCTTTCTTATCACAGTGAGCCCTGAGAAGGTGGGGGTTTGTTTCCTTTTATCATTTCAAGCAAGGCTGTCTTGACTGTTATTTTAATATTTTAGGTGTCTGGTCTTAGAAGTGATGTGAGTGGAGGGCTGGGATGGCAGTCCTTTGCATGTCAGTCTTCCAGGCTGTAAGTGGGGTTTGTGTCTGAAGAAATGGATAGACATCCCATGGTGAAACTGAGTGTCTTGTTATGAGTTGGAAAACCAGTAAGAAGATTGGGTCAATTGAATAAAGATGTTGGAGGTCTCTGGATGGGGATTGTTTTAAAAATCAGAGGGCTTTAGGACTTTAATTTGTGTTGGTGGCAGGTGATTGCAAAATGAGCAATCTCCATATTGGTCATCTGCACCAAGGCACTTTTTGTGGAAAGATCTGAAAAAACAAGATGCAGTTAATTGACCAGATCTTTGAGGTTAAAAAATAAAACAAACTTCCCAGGGAAAAAAAAAATAAAAAAAGGTGGGCTTCTTCAAGAAGCGAAAACCCTTTACTTTTTTTCCAAAGCAGTTTCCGAGGCACCTAATCTAATCTTTCCAAAACAATTCTCTGGCCGCCAGGGCTCACATGTTTTAAAGAACAGTGTAGAAAGGAATGTATCATGACAGTTTAATTTGTTGCTGAAATATGGTCACCTCTGGGGTAATTCAGAGCAACCATGGAGTGGATGATAAACCTGTTCAGGATGGGAGGTGAGCAAAGGGAGGCTGCTGAGGTGAAACTGCCCATGCCGAGGTGTAATTCCTGGGATTTAGGTTTGTCTTCCTCTGATTCTAATGGGGCTATAGCCTGTTCAGATATTCTAAACAGGGCAGTTGTTGCTGAGTCCTTGCTGTGGCAACAAGGGAGGTTTTGGTGGTGATTCTCTGAGGGAGGTGGTAGGGAACAGCCTCTGGTACTAGCCAGCTTTAGAGATGAAATGGGGGAGGATTACAGCACATAAGGTACAGGTCCCTGGCTGGGGATTTGTAAAGGCCCAGGGCAGCTGGATTTTGTAGTCACCAATCCATGGATGCCAACTGAGCTGTGAAAGCTGGCTTGAAATTTCTGCTGTTTTAAAGGAAAAACAAGACAATTGCAGGATGCTCTTGAGAAGGCTAAGGAAAGCCCTCCTGAGTTTTAGTGGAAGATGTACAATTTAAAAAGAAAGATGTATAGAGTTGCTTCTCTGAAGTGTGCTCCTTGTGAAGAGGTGGGAAGCTGAGTGCCTAGGAGAGGGCTGGGCTTTCTCAGAGCATGCTACTAAGTACATGTTTTTTTGGCAAGCCCTGCAGTTGCATTGCAACAGGGTTGTGAAGTCTTGTTCAAATTCAGCTGAAGTTGGTTGAACTATATTGACTGCAGTGACTGAGCTGGTGGGCAGTGCAGCATCTCTCAGGTCAGGTCAGGTTCTCATTGCCTTTGTTTCAAAGTCTCCGCACCTGGAATTAGTTTATTCAATTCACAGCTTAGAGCAATTTCAGAAGAAATCCCAGAGGAGGAGAAAAAGAACACTACCACCTGAACAGATCAAAATAATCAAATGGGTTGTGTTGCGGAACTGGGATTGACTGGCAGCTGCTGCGTGGAGGTGGACAACCAGCAGTCACACTTTCTCAGCATGGCTTGCTCTGCCGGGGCATTGGGAGCAAGTACTATTGGCATTAGAATGCAAAGAGATAATGTTTAAAATCTGAGGTAGGAGCCTCTGAGCTTGGTGACAACTGAATGCTGGGGTGGAAGAAAAAGCTCTGCCAACCTTAAGTCACCCCTTCAGGGAGCTGAGTTAAACTTCTCATGTTCTTCTGAACCCTTCAGTTCAGTCCCAGTGTGGGTGAATGTTGTGCAGTCTCTTCTGTGCTTGCTTTTTTCCCCCTATTTGATTTGAGGGCCCTTGGTAACAACTTATTCCCCATGCACCCTGTTATCACAGAATTTATTCTGCCTACAATCCCTGTCTGAGCTTAATTTTGTTGTTTTCTGTAGCACCAGGACTGATGGCTTCACAAATCTCAGTATAGCTCTTCCATCTCTTCCCTGGCCAGCCCAGCAGCATGACAGCTCCATTTAACGTGCGCTGTCTGCTTTGGCTTCCTGCCCCTAGACTCATTATTTTGCAGTTGTCTGCATCAAGCTCCCGTGTTGCCTGCCCCAAAGGATTGTATATCAGAAGTCATGAAAAGGAGAAGACTCCTCAGGGTTGGCCTGTTAAATCCCAGGTCTCTCTGCCAGAAGAAATTGCAGTCTTGCTACTCTGTCCTTTCCATTCCCATGTCCTTGACCCAGCCCTGCTGCGTGTGTTCATCCTTCCCTGCCTGTCATGGTGCATCTCTTGAAGAGCACAAAGTGAGTCTTGCAGGCTCTCTGGGCAGTGCCATTCTCACAGCACAAAGTGTTTGGTGCCTGGCATGTTCTCCTTTCTTCACCTGCTAACACAGGGGCAGGTTGAGACCTGCAGCTCTGCCTTCTCTTCAGCCATCCTCCAAAATTATTTGTATCCACTTTGGAACATCATTACAGGGAAGGTATTGTGAAGTTTTCTTGATGGTAAACACTTAAGGGCATGGGCCTCTCATCTCCCACTTGAAGTGTAGTGTTACCCTCAGGCCTTAGGGACTGAAGTGCTTTCATGTTAGGTGCAGGGTGGGATAGTCTCTCTCTGAAAAGCTTACCAGCAAAAAGTGCAAGATGGGGAACATCAGGGTGCAATTCCCCTGTCCAGATGTTGGCATCCAACATCCCAGCCCCTCAGTCCCCCTACACAGGCAGCATAGGCATAGGAAATGAGCGCTTCCTTCTCTTTTTAATGCAGGTGGATACCTGAAACAGGTCAGACAGACTGTGCCTGTCTCTGCTCATTGATGATAAAGAGGCTCTGGATGATGGGCTCTTGTGGAGAGGTCTGTGCTGTAGATGAGATGAGCCCCACCTTGACTAGCTGCATTGAGCACGCTGGGGTAGCACAAAAAGGAGGCAAGACTGTTGAATGTGGTCTGTCCTTGGCTGTCTCATCTGGTAAGCACGTTCATCTTCCTTTGGTCAAGAAGCTACCCTTCATTTTGATTCCTTTCTGGCCAAGAGTGGAGGAGAGGGATATCATCCAGACAGCAACTGGAAGACAGAGTTAAACACCTCTCAGAGGTGCTCCTAGAACAGAGCTCCAAGCCTGTCCCAGCTCTGGACCAAGGGATATTTTAACCAAGTGAAGGCAGAAGGTGTACGTATGAATGGAACAGTTTTGTCCTTGGTTCATCCTTTCATACTGAGGCCAAGTAGCCGCTAACATAGGTCAGGGGTTATTTGGGTACTTCTCAGGAGCTCCTGATGTCCTGCATGTGCCCAAACAGGTATTGTATTGCAGTGGGGAAAGACATGAGACCTCTAAATCGAGAGCTGAAACAATGGCATGGGGACTTCAGATTGCAAACCAGCAGGTGATAGCAGCAGGAGCCCTCCAGTGCCTTGAAAAGGGCTGCACGTCTGGGTGTTCCAGGCTTGGTGGGTAAAACTCTTAGGGGAAAAATAGCCTTTTTCCTAACACTGAAGCACTGCTAAATGCCATGCTGGGGATTTGAGGATGATGGAGCCATTTTCTGTAGTTTTGTATCCCGTTTGACCTGAACCTTCATAGTTTCTGAACCTTCTGAGTTTCTGAAGACCCTGGTGTGGTCTGCTGGGAGCAGGTTGGAGGAGACCTAGAGCTGTTCTTGAAGGAACTAGAAAAATGAAGCTGAGCCAAGTGAAAGGAATAAAGCCTGATAGCCTGGGGAGGATTTTCTTGACTGGCTGAGTTTCCCCTTTGATTTGGAGCACTTGTTCCATCATGCCTTTCGCTGGGGAAGAATTAGCCCGGTGGCAGAAATGCGGTACACTGGGCGTTTTGGGAGCAAGAAACCTGTCCACAGCAAGAGCCCACAGAGCCTGAACTCAGCCTCTGAGTCCCTGTGCTGACAGCTGGTTGCAAGCCTGCTCAGTAGGGGATGGTGCCATGCCAGAGTCTTTACCCTCCATCTCATGCCTGTGTTGTCAGCATGATTCAGTGCTACGGCCCTGAAGAAAAAAAGTCAGTTTTATACCCCAGTTGTTTGTTGTTGATACTCATGCCATAATTCCCATCACTTCAGACACCCATTGAATGGTGCTCTGGAGGGTCTGTAGAAGTCTAGTGTGTGCACTGCAGTCACTTCAAACTTCACAATACCAGGAAGTCTATTAGAGGGGAAAATTCTGGCTGGTCCTAGGTGGGAAACACACATACTGTGCTACAGAAAAAGATAAAAAAAACCCCTTATATTCCATTATATGGTGTATTTTCCTCACTTCACAATACATCTGATCTCTCCCTGCTGTCTTTCCTGGCTACACATGTCCGCAAACTTTTGTACTTTTCATCTCGTGCTTCTAGGGAACAGAGAGAGCAAGTATGAAAACCCTCAGGAGGTTTTTAATTCAGTAAGGATGGTATATCAGGGCTTGCAGTTACCATATGATTTTTCTCTGATACTTTCCTTGTTGTCCTTTCCCTCTGACCTTTGGTACAGTAAACAGGGTCTGTGTTTGAAGAGCGTCCTGAAAGGGAGGCACCTGGCACAGCATCGGGTCCTTGCAGCTCCTGTGCATTCCTAGGACTGGCCTTTTGCTGCCATCAACCTGCTGCTGCCTGGATGCACTGTGGCAAAACAGTGCTTTTTACTTGTTAATTTTTGCCACCGACAGCACGCTGGTTACCTTGTCAACAGGAGATGGTTTATAGGTTTCTGGAAGATTTGCAGCAGTGTCACTTGGCTGTTAGCTCTCCTGCTTGAACCCGCCCACGTATGGGTCTTTGAAAGCTGGCGGGAGAAACCAGGATCCATCCATCCCTTTTACGAAGGTTTTGTAACTATATGACCTTCTAACTAATTTTCCTAACTCCCTAATAACATATTTATGTAATTAAATCTAGGCAGACAAGGCCATATCAAGCCTTGGGCTTGGGGAATTGTGTAATACCATCAAGTTGCCTTTTGTGTCCAGGGCAGACCCAACCATATTGCACGAAGATTTTACCTTTAGAGTGGGAAGAAAACTCCCATTGCAGCAAACCCAGTTCCCTCCTGTAGTCCACCAAAGGCTGCTTTGGCTTCTGATTCAGCTGTGCAAATACTGCCTAGTGGCTTCAGGCTGGATATGAATTTGGCTGGTATTATTTCCCCTGTGAAGGCTAGAGCGAGGGAGAGAAAACTAAAGCACCTTGTCTTAGCCTGAGTCAGCACTGCAGAGCTGTGAGTTTCTGTAGATCCTAATGAAAGGTCCCTGCCTTATCTGTCTTGATATTTTGCTGGTTGCACAACTTGCACATCCCATAGATGCAAATATTTTCCTGGGGTTGGCCCTGGTTGCCCAAGGAGGGTGTTTGTTCAGATTCTCATGCTTTGCAATTAATATAAGCTTCTCAACTCCATGTGAGAGAAAGAAAGGGAAGTGGTGCTAAGTGGTTTGTGGTTTTTTTTCCCCCTCTCTCCCTGTTGTTGTTCCTCACCAGCTGGCTACTTTGAAATGAGCATGTTGTGGTTTTTTCCTTAAGAAGCAACGTGTTGCTGCAAATTCAGCTTCGGAGAGGTTGTGGGAGCCTTTGTCCGCTGGCACTGCAGCTGCTGCGGGCAAGGCACAGACAATACGTGGTGCTGCGGGTACCCAGCCTGTGAGCCTGGTCTGGCTGGAGGGGATGCCAGCCCAGCCGAGCGGCAGGATCCTTCTTTCCCACTGCATTCCCACAGTCACTTGGCGGTGGCTGGGAGATGCAAGTCCTTGCCTTGCTCCAGACCGTGCAAGAGCAGTGAAGTCACCTTCACACCATGGGATGTTGTCAAAGGAATGAGAACCTGTTGTAAGTAAATATCTTTACTCTGCCTCGTTTAGTATGGCAGCCTTATCTTAAGAGGCCTGTGTGAAGTGTGCTTGTCACAGCTGTGTCAGGCACTCACACAGCTCACAGAGGTATCTTGGGTGTTCTCCTCTGAGCTACTGGATGAAAAGCGGCTACTTTAGAGGGCAAATTGCCTCCTTAGGTTCAAAAAAAGGTATCTAGTTTAGACCTAGAGAGCACACTTCATGTTTAGGTACAGTGGCAAACCTTTGAGTGAACGTCATGAAGTCTGTGTTCATTGTATTTTTCAGAATACTTTCTGAACTTGGATTTTTGTTTTGTTCTTTGCAAAAGCAACACTTCCTTTGGGGCTGTAGAATAAAGGAAACACTTGCTTAAAGTGGTGTGGAGGAGTTGTCACCCTATAAAACTCAGTCTGGGCCTTCGGCTGTGTGTTTCATAGTGACCTTGGCCAGTCGCACTGGCGTTGTCTTACGACCGTGCAGCCACTTGAAAGGGAGGGGAAAAAAGACCAACTACATGAACTTTTGTATCTGATCGGGGTTTTGACTGTTAGCTTAAGTCAGGTTTCCTGTTGGAGTTGACATAGTAAGTCCTGAGTTTGATCAAAACTGAGGAAGTAAGGGAAAATGAAGCCTGTGGAGTGGCAGCCACCACTTGGAACAGCTTCTTTATGGAAGATCTCCATTTGGACAAGAAATGCTAACCTCAAATATACTTTCCTTCAATGCAGGTCTTCACTCCCTCTGTCCTATCTTAGGTCTACAGGTGAAAGGCAATAATGGTAGATCTTAGAGCCTAATCAGCCTTTGGAGGGAATTGATTTAGAGTGAGACAACCTCTACTGTAAGTTTTTAAGGATGGATTGTGAGGCTAAGTTGACAAACTTTCAGTATTCTGAGCTCTATTTTTTCTTTGTTGTTGGAATAGGAATTTTCATCTTGTGTTAGTATACTCACATGACAAAATACTGCAGCTTGTCTTTTTGCTTGAGTAGTGTTTCAGGTTAAAGTTGGCTGGTTTGGCATGTGAGATGGTGGTTTTCTGGTGGGATTTCCCCATTTTTAGAAAAAGCTTTTTGCAAACACTTGATTAATTTCTTTTAATTTCATTTTATTTCTTCACTTGAAGTTCCTGTGTGGGAACAGTAAGAGCTCTGTAGGAACTGTACCCACTACACCACGCTGTGGTCTTGAAGGTTCATTGTAGGGACACACATGGTCCTTGGGGAGTTGCTTTCTGAGGAGGATTTTAAGGGAGAAACCAAGCAGCAGTTTATTTCTAGCTAGGTGTGAATGATGTACAAGAGTGAGAAACTGCTGTGTGTGCCTTAGGAACCCTGAAAAACAACACTGGTGAGCTCCACTGCCCTTAAATGAAGAGGGAGCTTTATCAGCACATCACCCCTGTTCAAAATCTAACTGGTGGCTTGTCTCTGCCAGGTGCCTGTGAAGGCACATGATCATGTTTGAGATCTCACAATACTGGCAAGACTAAAAATGCAGAGTTCAAGTTTAAGCTCTGAAGTTACTCTTCTAAGGAAAGAGAATTTTGTAATACCAAGGATCTGAGGAGATATGGATCCACAGAGCCTCTGACTACAGATACTATTCGTGGTTCTCTGCTGCCTTAAGAAAAAAAACCCAAACCACCAGAACTCTGAAAGAGGTTCTTGTCCAAAAGTGAAGATTTTCTGTAGTTGTTCCAAATGACTGTTTCCTCAGGGGGATCATTTTCATAGCTTATGCATAATTCTTTAATCCAGCTCGAAGCCCACAAGACAGATGGGGTCGTGACAAGAGCCAGGAAGTTTGTGTGATCTTATTAGACTGGATCATCTTTAACAGTGCCAGTTCACATCACCTGTCCATTTCTTGCTTTTTCCAAACCACTGGGGGAAGAAATAAAACCCCTAGCAGCCTTGTGACATTTAGCATTACTCAAACACTCTTGCAGTCTCGAATGGTCAGCAAAGGGCAAATTTTGTGGGTGTGGGTGAGCAGAATTGGAGAGGAACCTCAGACTATGCCTGGGACCAGGCTCCCACTACTTGAACAGTGCCTTCTTAGCTGTTACAGTCCATATTTATATTAGCAGACCAAAAAAAGCCTGAAGGTGTGAAAAGGGATGATGCAGCCACCAGTATGAGCAAACTTTGGTCTTTCGGTGCACATCCCATCTCTATGTCACCCCAGCCCTGCCTGGAGCTGCTTTTAGTGGTATTTGCTGTAGCCTGGGAAGTAGTTGTATGAGCTTTTTGGTGCCCTGAGGTCCAGTTTTCAACCCCCTTTCCAGAGATCCTGGCTTAAGTATCAGAACTTCAATTCTTGTGTCTTTGCTGGTGCTTGTGAGGGCAGGGATGACCAATTGAATAAAAGGTCAGGACTCGTTTGCTGGGGGCTGCTAGCAAAGGGTGATAGCATGAAATACTCCCAGCAGTCAGTGATTTGCAGAGTGATGTAGGTCATGTAACAGATCTTCACACACACACTCTAACAGCATATAGAAAATATAATAATTTTACTTGTAGTAATAAAGTTGTATTATTATGCACTGGGGAATTGAAGGCAGATGCTTGGATTTTTCCCAGTGGGCTGAAGGGAGGTTCAGGTTTTGTTTTAATTATTTATTTATTAATTATATGTTAAACCAAAGCCAAAGAACTGTGAGGCAGCTTGATCTTCACTGCTGCAGTTCCTGTGCCGGGGTCCCCAGGCGTTGTCTGACAGACGCCTGTACCCACACAAGGCTGGATGAACCCAGAAACTGCAGGCTTATTTTTGTCACCCTCTTGCAGAAACTCCTTAGGGAGGCTCCGTGTATGCTTGGGAGCCAGTAGTATGGGAAAGCCTCTTAGCAGAGGGTCCTGGGAAAACGCTCAGCTGCTGATCCCAGGAGCAAGTTCCCTGGGCCAGCACCATATGCAATTCCTCATGGCAGCCAGATCTCCAGGGAGGAGGAAACAACTCTGCCACCTCTTTTCTTCTTCTGCTTTAGGATGGCTGAGTTTTATAGCTGCTCTGTAGGCACTCTGTGTGCCTCCCTGGCTGAATAAAGGCGTATTTGTGCCTTCAAAGGTAATGCCAGTCTGCCTTGCTACTGTCTCAAGATGCAGAGAGGGATAAGTGCTCCAAATGGGCTAAGGTTGAAAATTCAAATAGACCAAGTGAGATCCTCAACCAGTGTTGCCTGTCTTGGCTTTAGTGGCGTTGGTGCAAGGACTCTACTTTTGCCCTTTCCTGAGGGTGAACCTCCGAGGTGAGATCTCAGTTGTGGGACTCACTTGTTTGGTTCTCACTCCTTGGCTTGGGCTGTCCTCTCCCTTTCTTTGGGAAGCTATAAAACTTGCACCTTGTCCATATTACATGCAGATAATGGCTTAGGGCTGTCAGGAGAAGTCATCTTTGAAGTTCTAAGTTTGCCTTTTGTGATTTTTTTTTTTCAGGTCGAGTATAGAACTGTTTGCATGAGCCTTATAAAGTACAAGAATAAATCCAATGAATGCTGCTGTGTTTCTTTTTTAAAAGTCTCTGCAATGTGTGCTTCCCCAGCATTGCAGAGTTGTGCTTGAGCAGCAGGACCAGAAAATCTGAGAGCCTGGGGGGGATGGCTGGACACCAGAAAAGAAGATGGGAAACCATGTATATGCATATTAAAAGAAGTGATGTTTATAGTTTTGGCATCTCATTACTGCCTTGCTCATGGCCAAGTCAGTGGCTTCCGAGGATAAATATTTGAGTGTTGTATGGACAGCAGGCACAACCAGAATTAGACATTTTTCAAAGAGAAAACTGGTGTAGGGGTCTCCTTTTCTGCTTTTCAGATAATCTGGCAGGATGGAACCCTGCTCTGGGACCAGAGGTGGTTTCCACTGAAAAGAGTAGAAGAAAGTTTTGGGCTGCTTGAGAATCCCCAACAGTGATTTGATGCCCAGGCATCACTTACACTGCCCTAATGAACTTACATCATAGTAATTATAGTGCATTACAGTTCAAAGTTCAGAAATCCCTTTTTTCTTTCTTGTGTTTTTCTTCTTTTTGGTTTGGTTTTGTTTTGGTCTGTTTGGTGTTGTTTTGTTTTGGTTTTTTTTCCCAATATGCATGACCTTTTCCTGCTGCTGCACAGGGTTTGCCTGGGGACTTTGCTGTGCAGAGGTTGATCTGTGATGGAAGTTGTGTTGTCACTCCTGATAAAAGGATGCTTCAGCTGGAAGGGCACCTGCAGAATCTTGTTGCCCCATTTTACTTTTCCCAAGCTGTGACTCTTCAGCTCATGTTGCAGCTGTTTTGGGTTGTACTTTGCATGGTCTCTTTCTGTGCTCTCAGGATAAATCAGGTGCTAAGGACAGAGTGTTGTGTCAGCCGTGTCTGGTCACCAGAGGTTTGTCAGGGTAGTACCAACTGCATCCAGGTGCTGGTCTCTGGCTGACATCTCCTCCTACTGAAGACATTCTTGGTCTAAAGACTTCAAGGTTTTCTTCTTTCTGTTTGCAGTTAGGGGATTGTGTCCAGGCTCCCTTGTGTCTCTTTGTCCATTCACTTCATGGACTTTCTGATACTCTTTTCCACAGCAAGATGTCATCCCTGAAGCTCAGGGCATGGTGTGCTTCCTATCTGTACCTCTTTCAAACAAGCAAATCTGGTTCATGGCACTGGAGTGAGTGTTTGCCCGCTCTGTTGTGCCTGGTGCAAGTGGGGACCAGAGCCCAATGTTGCTCTTTTCTCCATCAATTGTTGATCTGTGTAGAGGAACATTTAAGTTGAGTCAGAGGTAGGGCAGGGTCTTCAGAGCTTTATGGTCATGTCAAGTGCAGTGCCAAATCCAGATCTGGATGTACTCATTGCCTCTACCAGGGCTGTCCGAGGGACTGGAGTAAAGTTGAGGGTTTCTATGAAGATGTAGGTACACCTAACCTTTAGGCATTATCAGAGGGACTTCAACCACTCTTCTGCTCTCAGGGGCTTTGCTTATTTGTGAATCAGCTTGTTGGGCTCCAGTGTTGAGGAACCACATCTGACACAGGCTTGGTGTCTTGCATTTCTGTGGTTTCTTTTCAGCCTTACTTGGCCTGCAGATGCTGGCTGCGAGCCCACCCAAATCCTGCTTGTCATCCTTGCTGTGGACTCCCAAGGAAGCTCTGGAAGGAAACCCCCCCTGGCTTTTGCTGATTGTGCAGGTCTGCCAGCAGATGCTGGAGGCTGCGACGGAGGTGGTGGAGAAGGCGCTGTGCTCCTGGCCCCTGCACACTCAACCGCAGCCATTGATGAGCACGTCTTACGGCAAAAGCTCGCATGTGGGGGAACAGAAATCCCCAGCTTCACCATAAGTTTCCTGTGTGACCGTCAGGAAGTCACTTAATTGTTGTGGGTTCTTCATTGCAGGGTGGAGTTCCTTGTTCCTTGGTCTACTGTGCCAGTCATGTGTGCTGGGGGGTGGGATATATGAACCTGTGTGGAGGCCATTTAGAGCTGAAGGAGCACGTCTCCTGTGTCTGTTCTGTGATGCTTGCAAGACAGGCAGGATGAGTCCTTGGGCAGTGTCCCTTTGTTGCTCCAGAGCCAAAAGGGAAATTCCGTCCTTTTCAGTATGGAGAGCTGCAATCCTCACATCTTCAGTCTTCTTTGTAGCAGATCTGTGGTGTGACAGTGGTGCACTTGACTCACCCACAGCAACATTGCTGGGATTTTTTTAAAATCCAGACTGCTGCAGAGGGAGGGGATATGAGCATCACATTAACAAGTCTGACGTGGCTGAGAGGTACTATGAGCAGCAAAGTGAGGATCAGGTAATTCAGGACCCTAACTTAAAAGTTCTGCTTATCCAAACTTAAATCTTGCTCCGTAACCTCTGGACGTGTCTGTTTCTCTCGGGTTGTGTGACGGTTTCCCAGCATTGCACACACAATGCCTGGGTTGGCTCTGCATGGCTACAGACTTGGTTGTGATGAATTCATTCACTGTGGCTGTTGAAGGGCTGGGTTTGGAGGTCCTCTGTGGACCTCTCTGCCAGCAGTGCTCACTGTCCCCACCCCTCTAGGTTGCAGCTGGCTGGTGCTGCAGCTGCCGGGTCCATAAATCAGCAGCATGCCCCTGAATATCTGCTGCATAATAACTGATGCATATTCATGTTTGCTACAACATTGTGTCACCCTGCTAATAATGTATCCTGGTGAGGAGAACAGGGACAGGGTCCCAGCAGCTGGTGCCTGCTTGCTTCATTTTATCTCCTCTTTCTGCTACCACCTTGTCTTTGGCTCCCTAAGATACCCCCTCTCTTGCTTTTCTAATGTATTTTCCCCAGCTGCTTCTCCCAGATGTGCTAAAGTGAGCCCTGCGGGTTTGCTTTTTGCTGTAGTGCCTCCTTCCCCTTCATCCCTGCTCTGCTAATAAATCAGGGTGTGCCTGCAAAGGCCCTGCAAGGACTAAATGAACATGGGAGGATGATTGTTATATTTGAGCATGTAAATTAAAAGGCTTACTAATAAACAGACACTCTGGAAGTATCTGGTCTTGGCTGCTCCTTTGAGCTCTGTTTTTAAATGAGCTTTTATTGGTGTCCCATTGGGAATGGAAGGGCAAGAAGGAAACTCAGTTTTTGTTCCTCATGCCAAAATGGACTGTTCCTCAGCCACAGCTCACCTGTGGAGAAGATCCTGTTGCACCTGTGCTGCTTTACCCTCTGTCTTGAAAAACAAGGAGGAAGAAAAACGCTGTACCACCTTTCCCTGGAAAAGATAAAATTTTGTATGATTAGTGGCCTGTGAAATACCACACATGAGAGAGGATGGATGGGGGTTGACTCTGGTTTTCTTCTTTCAATACAAGATCCTAAGTGCTGTCCAGGGAATCTGGGGAAGCCAACTTGGGTACTAACCAAAGTGCATCCCGAGATCTGCCTGAGTCCAACACAGCCAGAACTGCCTGTCCTTGCAGAGAGGGATCCCTCTCATTCCTACTCTGTATTCCTTCTTCTAGGGGGACTTGAACCATTCCCAGACAAGAGGACCCTATTTCTCTGTGGAAGCTCGTTAGCCATCCAGAGGGTGAGTGCTGCATGGGCAGGAGCAGCTATCCCAGGATACTCATTTGTCTGCTTTTCTGCTGCTGGCCAACAGCTTCCACCTTTTATCACCCAAACCCAATTGCACTGGCTGTCTGGAACTTTCTGCTGCAGGAGCTGTAGTGCAATAGGACGTGCTGTGTGAACCATTCCATTCCTGGAGACTGGAATTCACCAGTACTCTTATAAATCCTATTTTGCTCCAAAACCTGACCTTTTAGAAAGTCTCCTAACCATTAAATGCTAAAAAACCCCAAAACAAACACCTAAAAGCATTATCAAAACTATTATTGAAACTTCCCAGATGCAACTACCCTGTTTTCTTATCCAGGTGTATTTGCTGGTAAAGTACAGGTGTTAGTATTTAAAGCAAGCAGGAAGCTGAACAACCATACCTATTTCCATTGCAAATTCTTCTCAGTGAAAAGGGCTTGTATGCATTTCCTGAAACCAGTTTCCTAATTTTTCTTTGTCAACAGTTGTTTGGGAGGAATAAGGAAGGATAGGGAAGGGGAGGAGAACAGAAAGCTCGTAGGGAGAGTGCGTTTCTTGACTCTGGGGTACTTTTTTTGCTGTGCATCAGTGGTGCTGAGGTTGGGATTGGCCCTTTTCTTAAGTGATGTAGAGAGCCACCTTATACCAGTGACTTCCCCCTTTCTTGTAGCTGGGCTTCAAGTGAAGAAAACAGCAGCCGTGCTCAGCCTGCCTCTCTGCTCCCAGCCTTACCTGCATCTCTGGGTGCTTATCTGTGGATCAGAGCATCTGCCTCTCTGCTGGCTGCCTGTGCCCATGACCCAGTTGTGATTTCATCAGGATAATTGCAGAGCAGGGCCTCTCTTACAGCACTCTGGCCTTTCCCCATTGCTGTACCGTGCCTCCCCAGTTGTCTCTGCCTTGGGAAGCTGGGCTGGGGATGAACTGCCAGCTCTGACAGCCCAACACAAAGGCTCAGCAGGAGACCAACAGCTTTCCCATCCAAAACTTCTGCTAGGAGCTTTTTGTCTCAGGTGAAAACCCCAGATGGGAAATCACATTGCCTGAATTTAGTTCCCAGCTTTACCACCCATTGATGGCTTTGGGCCAGTCCCTTGGCTTGTTTGCATCCCCCTGCCTGTCTCTGCCGTGAGTAGGATGGTGTTTCTGTTCATGCATGGCCACCACCTCCAGCTCTAGCACTCCATTGCTTGCAGCTGAGTGGTGAGATCTGAATTTGTCCCTTCTTGTGCTGTTGCAGCAGAGCCAGATGGCTGCAACCTGCCCTAGCATGATGACAGGACCGCTGGGCATGGGAGAGGCTGGACCTTTCCCCAGCAGCTTGCCTGCAGCTGCTCCTTTCATCACCAAGAGGACCAGGCAGAAGATAGCAGGTACCTTAGGAAACCAGCCTGGAGACAGCATCTCTTGTAATTCCACACCATTGCTGGGTAGTATTTTCCCCAAAGCCTGATATTCTCTTAATAGCTGTAATTACAGAGATCCACTTACACTGGCGCTGCACACTCATCTGCTCCAAGTTTCTACTTCATTGCACCTTATATCTTGTGGGAAAATCAATACAATTTGGTGCTGAGACCAGCAAGCCAAGAGATTGTTCAGAGCCTGGGTTTATGGTTGTGTACCACGTGATTTAACAGTTAACATCCACTGTCATCTATAATGTGGGTCTTGTTTTAAAGTCTCCTGGGTACCTGTCCATCTTTTTATATACTCAAGATACATCACACTGCCTTTCACCCCTCCCATTAATGCTTATAGGTGGAATTTTAATGTAAAGGAAAGTTAAAAGTTGCCTCTTCTCTTGAGCTCTGTTGTACAGAGTACCCTTTGTTTTTTTGAAAGAGGCTGGGAGGCCTGAGAGAAGTCTCTTTTCCAGGGTGGGGTGGAGGGCTGCCAGCCCAGGCAGGGTAAAGTCTGCCTCTGAACCACCTGCTCAGCCCTAGGAGGCTGGAGAGGAGATGAAAGTGGAGGAGTCCTGGCAGTTGTAGGCTTCTGCATCTTGACAGTGAGAGCTTCTCCTCCCTCACACTGCTTTCCCACACGTGTTGGTACATTCAACACTAGGTCCTAAGTGCTGACTGCAAGATCAGAGTTCAGGTTTTATTTTAAGTGTCCCAGATTGTCCTGGCCTGCATTGTGGCCTCTTCATGCCTTTGTTATCCATTCAAACACAACTCCAGTCTCCTCTTTCCTTACACAGGTAACGCTTGCTCATGTAGAGTCTCAAAGAGTGCTGAAATGCTGGATCATAAATCACAAGCATAAGTTAAAAACTGTCTTCAGTTTTTTCACATCACTGGCCCTGCCAGATGCAGAGAACTGTGACTTGGGTACTAGCACAGGTGGTCTCCCATCTGCATGTGATTTTTTTTTTTTAAGGGTCTGTGTTCAGCAGTGGTCTGGGATGTATCATTTGCTTGCCTGTTTCTTTCACCATTTCTGTGGGCTGGCAGCAATTAACCTGAAGAGCAGCATGCTTTCCCTCTGTGGAAGTTAGCTTGGAAGATTAGTTCTTGTGCGGAGACTCTGGTGGGATGAGTGACGTGCTCTCAGGGAGATGAATAGAGTGGTGGTGGTGGGAGGTAAAGGTCCCACCATGATTCTCAAGCATATCCCAGCACCTTCCAGAGTTTCCTGACTGTGTGCTGCTCCTTGTGCCACATTCATGATGCTGGAGACATGGGCATGAGCAGTTCTGACGTGTAAGTTTCTGAGATAATGGGCCTACTCATCTTTCTTTGGAAAATAGTAATTTTGGTGGCCTGTATTGGGTGTGGAGACTGGGGTGGGTGGGCAGTTCCCTCATCTGAAGGGAAGCTCTTGGGTAACTGGTTTGTGCTCTGGGTTTATTGTGTTACTGACTTAGGTTATTCACTGTTTTGGGTAGTTACAGCTACCTACCAGTTGTTTTTCTTGGAATAAGCTGCAAACAAAGAACTTTATTAAGAGTGTTTATTATTTGAGAGGGAAAGCAAGAACAGTGTAGTCGCACTCTCTTACTGCTAACAGCAGGTGATTGCAGAGCTTTGTCTTTTACTTGACTATCTGACAGCTGAAGCAGGAACCAGGGAGCAGAGAACAAGTAGCAGCTTTGGAGAGAATGATACTCTCTTGTTTTCCTTTGTCCTCCTATATTTTCCCAAGCCCTTTGTGGCTGGGTAGTCTCTGGCAGAAGGGTTGTGTTGCCAGAGGTGCTTCGACTGGAAACTGTGAGGGCTGGGCCCGGTGCAGTGACCAGTCCGTGCCTGTTCAAGACCTTGTGCAAAGCTGAGGCTTGCACATTGCTGCTGGGACTTGTTTATGGCTGCTATGGAGAGGCAATCCCTCTCTTCCAGACCTGCCTGTGCCTCGGACCTGCCTGCAGCTGTCTGTTCTTCCTCATGGGTTTCTCCTTGAATGCACATCTGTATTTTGAACCTCCTACATTATGTCATTCCTTACTCCTTTTCTTGTTTTCCTCTGCAGCAATGTTTGTGCTCGGTCACTTGGGACAGGCTGCCTTTTCCTTCAGATCTTGAAGAGCTAGTAAATGATGGAAGAAACCATTCTGCTCCTTTTTGGCTTTTTTCCTTTTTTTTCCCCTAATAGAAGACATTTATTATCTCCAAGTCATCTCCCCAAAGCAGGGCCAGTATTTGCAACTTCTTTTCTCTCTTTGGCATCCCTTTCCCTGTTTTCATACGTGAGGTGCAATGTCTGAGTTTGCAGCTATATGGCCAGCAAGCCAACAACAAGTACAATTGGTTAGATTTGTAGCTGACTTATTGATTTAAAAAGCAACAAGTAAATTAAAATGAAACATTGGATAGGTTTCATAACAGAGCATCAGCTTGCCAGCCTCAGTTGCCTAATTTCTTTGAGGCTGGACAGGTCACAGGGTACATCAGCATTTTGGTCCTTGAGTGAAAACAAAAGGTGGCATTTCACACCACCGGAGAGGCTTCTTCAGTCCCTCCACAGGCTGAGTTTTGTGATGTTGATGGAGGAGCCTGGACAGTCACTGGGGTGAGCCAACAAGGTTTGCTTTGTCAATGCTCAAAAATCACTGAGTAGGATTCCTGATGTGTGGGTGTGGATGACTGCTGTTAAAAGACTGGGATGAGTGTTGTTCTCCTAGAGGACTGCAGACCATTTCTGCCTGCAGGGCATGTCTGCTGAAGGGAAATAGAATCAAACACAGTGGCATGTGTGGTCATATGGCTCCTCTGGACAGGGCTTTGGAGGAAAGGGTGCTCGGTCTGAGATGAGCCCAAAGAGATTTGCAGAGTTGAAACTGACTTCTGATGCCTTTAAATGCAGAGACTCCCAGTGGGAAGGTAAATGGTGAATGCTCAGTAATGAACAGTTGTAAAACTTCTGTAATAGCTGGCCTCAGTAGTGGTGTTGTGCAAAAATCTGTCTCTTGGCTTGTTTAGTTGGCTTGGTGTCTGTCCTGGGAGAGAAACAAAGTGATGGGAGGAAACAGAGAAAGCTCCTTCAGTTATTCTGGTGGAAGGGTGTCAGAGGCTCCCCTGTGGTGAATGTGTTGGAAACCCACTTCTGCTTGACACCTGAGCTCTTGTTGAAACTGTGGTGGTGAGATGGGATGTACTGATGGGGCCAAGCCCCTTGAGTTTCTCACCTCTGCTAAGTGAGTTTCTGGAGGCTTCGCAGTCAGGTCCCCCAAACCACCTTTCTGTGCCAGGACCATGAAGATCAGTTTGTTTTTTGCAGGACATAGCTGGATCTCTGGGTAACACCTGTAGCCTTGATGCTCAGACCTACTTGAGGTCTTAGCCCCATGAAAGCTTTTGCCAAGCATCTCGGTCTGTGTTTCTGCAGGCAAGGCCTCCGTGCTGCCACCCAGCAGGTGCAGGCAGGGGAGGTGGTGTGCCTTCTGCCCTCACCCACACCTCCATCCCCTCCCTGCGAGACAAAGGTAGGATGCTGGTGTCCACCGGGTGCTTGCTCTTCCCACTTCCTGCACAAGACTGGCAGATGGCTCCTGTTTGCTGGAGCTATATGGCTCTGGCTACTGGGCTGGGAGCAGCTGCTGCTGCCAGGCGGAAGCACTCAGCGAGGCTTTCCTAGACAGCTTTGAATGGGAGCCAGGAGCCCTCTTGCTACAGGAGAAAATCCACGAGGTCAGGAAATACAGCAGCGGCAGCTCCGGCTCCACGCTGGGGCTGTTGGCTTGGCATGCGGATCCCAGCCCTCCTCTTTCCAGACAGTGCTCCTGGAACTGCTCTCCTTGCTGTCTCTCTTAACTGTTGCTTGATAGCCCTGTGTGGCTTTTGGGGGGGGAGGGGATGGGTAGTAGTGGTGTGCTGCAGAGGTGATAAATTTGGATAGGGAAACACTAGATGGTGACCTGGATCAGACTTACAGATCTTGAAGAGCTTGCAGAAGATGGAAGAAGCACTGTTCCTGCTCTGCGTGGGACTGGGAGGCTGTGCTTTTGTGTTTCCCTCTGTTATTTTGTGGTCAGCTGTGTGTGGGCTCTGTGTTGGCTGCTGAGCAATAGAAACTGGAAATCCTCGCATCAGGAGAAGCTTTCACAACCACTAGCAGGCTGAAAACCTCCATCCGGTGTGTCACCAGCGTGAAAACCGGGGTGTCTGTTACCATCTCTCTGACAGGAACCCCGCTCTCTCTTCCCTGCATCTGTTTTATTGGAAGCCAGAAACTGCCTTTGGGATGGCTGTTGCTTGAACCAGACCCTGTGGTGGTGGTGATGTTCCTGTGGCATTGAGGAACAGCTACCCCTGTGTTGAAACTGTGGGTGCATCGAAGAGCAGCCTTGCTCTTCCCATGTTCAGGAGCAAAAGGTGTGATGGGGGATGGTGTTAGTAAGGTCAGCTTAAGGATAAGACCAGCTGCCCAACTCTGTGGCAAAGTTTGGCCATATGGAAATCCCTGCTTTCCCTGCAGCCTTTGGCCAGGCTGCTTCTTCCATGGGATTTGTCCATGCTCTGGTGTGCAGTTGGGTCTGCACACTGCCCGTGACGAGCTTGCACTGGGGAAAGGAAACGAGCTCGCCTGAGCATTGACTTTAGCACACATTAATTCAGGCAGCTCTCATGCCCAGAGCTGTCCATCATTCCCCACGCTCTCACTCTGCATTAGGACATGTTTTGCAGCAATGGTGTGGAGCAGTCAGGTAGGCTGGCCCTGCCCTCCTTTGCAAGCTGCAGAAACTCTCCTGCCACTGCAGGAGTGAGGGTAGCAGAGCAGTGGAGAGTTAGCTGAGGTGACTGCACCTTCGAGGGATGGTGTCATTGAGCAAACACCAACATTGCAGAGCTCCTGTATGTAAATTGTCCATGTGCTGGCCACGAGCAGTCAGTAGCAATAGCTCCTTCACCCCCCTCATGTTCCCTGCCTCTTGGGTGGGTGGGGAGCAGGAAGATGTGGGCCTGTGTTTCTGTGGAGGAGCCACATCTCAAAGCTCTGTGCTAAGGTGGTTTGCAGGGCTTGCTCGTGTGTGGCTGCCCCTCTGCTGTGCAGTGGAGCTCAGCTGGGGTCTGGAGCAGGAGAAGGCACTCAAGCTGACATGGGTGACTACCTTGTCCCGCTCCTTCTGCTGCAGCATGGACCATAAAGCTGCTATGGCTGTGTGGGCTGGGTGTCTTCCAAAGGAATAGGCAGTGCCTTCCACTGGGGTGGTCTTGAGGGAGAACCCCCTCCTTGAGAACTCATGTCTTCTCCTCCCCATATTGAGTCAATGCTTTTCTCACTGCCTTAGCGAGTCCTACAGGCCTGGGCTGTTGTGCTGTTCTCCTTGAGCATCTTTGTGGCACCTGCTTCATTGTCAGCATCAGTTGCAGAGCAAGGTCCATCAGAGCCACTTGTAGGCCTTTATTTACACCCTCCATATGTTTTGCTGGGGGTTGCAGATCTCCCTGCTCTGTAATGAAGGTGGGAGCTGGTTGCAGTATTTCTTCAGAACCTCAGGACCCCTCTGTGTTGAGCTGTGAAACTGTTTGCTGCAGGAGCGATCCCCTCCTGGACAGCTATGCTGGTGGAGATGGTCAGTCAGCATTTGCTCCTCAGTCCCCTTTTCATCCTAAGTGTCTCTTCCCAGAGAGATCAGAAGCCTGGGGTGGCGATCTCTCTTGTCCCTGAGAAGCAGCGCATGTGAGAACATCATGTACGTGAGGGCGTGCATTAATGGAGCAGAGCAACATGTGTGCACAGTCAGTTAGTGAGATCACTTAGATTCTCTCCTGTAGCCTTGCTTTCAATCTGCACATTGGACTTTCAGGGGCAGCAGTGTCACTTTTGGGTAGGCACCTAGGCTATGACATCATTTGCACTTCTTGTCCCCTCACCATCACTTTCGCATCGTGTTTAACTGCTTCTCCAGTAGTGAAGGACAGCACAGCAAACCAGAGGTCCTGCTTCACATCATATTTGTTGCCTGGTTGCTCTTTTGCACCCCTTCCTTTCCCCTTCCTTAGGATTCTGGATGCTGAGAAGAGCATGAGCTTTGTTTGTCTTTCTGCTACCAAGACAGCAGCTCAGAAAAGGGCTTCAGCACGAGGTGGTTGTGTCTGATTGCTCCCTGCTCGAGTGGGAGATGGAACTGCCTGGGTGGCTTAGGGTTGAAGTCAGGTGGGGATTGAAGGCAGAAAGTTCTGGCCTCCTTGCCATTAGATCTTTGCTGTGTTAGCAAATGCATCAACTGCAGTCTGGGTCTAGAGAAGCCTTGGCCAGCACAGTTCGTACCAGCTTCCAGAGTTTGCTAGCAGGGCTGGCAAGCCTGGGGAGGAGGGTGGAATGATTTAACTGTCTGGGGTGGGGGGGTGGAGGAGGGGGTTCTAATCCCTGTGAACACTGAAGGGCGTCTGACAGGGGGAGCTGTGAGCTTGCCTTCCTGCTACCTGCTGCATTTTGGGTGGCTCCCCAAAAGAGCTTGCAGATGGTGGCTGAGAACGAGTATGTGACCCTGGAGTGACTTTCGGTGGGCAGGGCCTGCAGTCCGATGAGAGTGGATTTCTGTTTAAACCTTTGGGGTTTTGTAATCTTCCTGAGTTAGTTCCTCTTTCTCAGCAGACTTGGAGGAGAAATTTAAGGGAGGAGCTGGGGGGATGTGAATCTTCTTCTGCTGAAGGGCCATGGGAGGTACGCAGTACTGCGGAAGTGTGGTTTGCTCATCCTGACCCTAATCATCATCATTCTCAGTCAGAATGTCAGATGCTGTCACCTTTTGTGACAGCATCTCTTTACCCCCTGCTGGGTGTGCCAAATTCAGCTCAGGGAGCAGGGATGCCCCTTCTGCAGCCTTTCCTCTCCTGATGGCAATGCTGTTAGCTGTAGGATGGGCAGAGGGTGTGGGTGTGCCACTGCCTCAACCCTGCCATGTGGTTTGAGGTTTAATGCAGCCTTGAGGGTGAAGACGTGGAAGTAACAGCATATTTTGGCAGGGCCGGACCTTTTTCCGTGCTCTTGTGGAAATGGACATCCCAGCCTTGTTGGCAAAGGGTTTCAAATCCATCTAAAGGTTTTGGATCGTCAGCTTGAGGTAAAGTAAACTGGGGACAGTGCTGAGCACTTCTGCAAAACCAGACCTCTTAAACTGGTTACTTTAGGGGTTGATGTACACAACCTATACCTCTGCTTTCTCATCAGTAATGGTCTCCTACCTCTTGGAGTTTGCTCAAGGAATCTGTGAAGTTTGCATCCAGACGGTCAGGCTGAAGGATTGCAGCAGACCACAGGATAAACAAGAGTTTTTGTATTCAGTTTGATGGATTATTTTGCCCATTTTAAAGTAACCTCTCTTAGTGTAGTGACCATGTTTGTCCTTGCAGGTGGTGGTGCTCCTGGAAGTCCTGAGCTGGGGTCAGCTGGAAGATGACCGAATACAAGCTGGTGGTGGTGGGAGCAGGTGGTGTTGGGAAGAGTGCTTTGACGATACAGCTCATTCAGAACCATTTTGTTGATGAGTATGACCCCACTATAGAGGTAAGTGGCTCTAGGCATGGGGTCTGTTTGTCTGCATGTTTTCCTCTTGCTTTTCTCCATCTTGTCTCCAAACCAGAGCATGCTCAGTTTGGGCTCAAATCTGAACTTGAGCAGGGATGTTCCTCTGCTTTGCAGAGCTATTCTGAGTCACTATGTGTGTGTTCAGAGGTCGCAGTGACCGACTTACATCTTCTGTAGAAGGATAGTGGTGTCTGCTGAAGAGAGGTGTCATGGGAGGCAGCAGAGATAGGCAGAGCTGGGCAGGGGCTGAGAGGCAGCACAAAAGTCCTCCTTTCTGATGAGATGACAACATAGGGGGGGATTAAAGGTTTAGAATTGAAGAGCCATTTTGTGCCTGTGCTTCCATTTCTCCTCCCGTGAAATCAGAGTAAATGTATTGACTTTTTCTGCAGGATGTTTTGAGCTTTACTGATGAAATGGGTTTTATCAGAGCTTGGTTGTATTATGTATGTCTTACAGTTTGAGCAAGATGTGCTGAGCAGCTGAACTGTTGCGGCTCCCAGAGTGCTGCCTCTGCTTCTTCACAAGGAGTTAAAGGGTGGTGTGTGTCTCTCAGTTGGTGTGGATGGCAGCACTGACCTGTCTAGCTCAGCACCCTGCCTGAAGAAGCAGACAGGGACCCTATGGTCCTCACAGGCTTTATGGGGGCAGAGGGGGATCCAGTCTTCAGTATCCATTGTGCTATTAATATTTCCTTTAATTTTTCAAAACCATATTCCATTCTCTGTCTGCTTTCACTGTAGTTAGTGACGTGCTAATTAGCACAACTTACACCTTTGCTGGGCGAGATGTGGGCAGCAGCCACTGCCCTGCACGAGGAGTAAAGTCCATCCTGGGAAGGCAAATTGCAGCTCTGTCATGCCTCTTGGACAATAATCTCCCTGTCTGCAGTCCTACAGGATTCTCTACCAGATGCGTATAAATGCAGCTGTGGTTGCTGCAGTTATTATTATCACAATGGCTAAAGGCCCCAGCTGGGATGAGAAATCTATTCTGGTAGGTGTTGTATGTGTAGTCCCCACCCTGAAGAGCTTACAACTTACATAAACAAGCAAGACGAGGCTTGGTAGAAAGGCAGAAATAGTCTTACAGTCCTACAGATGGGAAGGAGAGAAAGCACTTAAAAAGCACATGCTATTATGTCATTTGGCCAAGGTCACCTAGAAGGTCCATGGCAGAGACTGGAATTTAATTTAGGGCTCCTGAGTCTCTTTGCTTATGGATGCAGTTGCCTTCTTCCCCAGCTCCCCTCCCCTCACGTGGCTGTCCCCAGCAGCATTGTATACTTTTCTCAGAAACGCATTCCACGTTGTTTCTGGCAAAAGAGCTGCTCATGGAGAGCAACCTCCCTGGGGAGACATCTGCATGGATGCATCCTCTCTCGGACCCTAGGTGAGCAGAGGCAACTCTCACCCAGTGATGTGTGTTGGGTTTTGGCATCCTGTGGTTTTTATCTCCAGCTGCCTGCTCCCTGTATGTACCCTGCAGGGAATTTTCTCCATGTAAACAGGCAGCAGGGAATGTAAACCTTGCATGGCATTTCCCAGCACACCCTCCTCACCCTACCCACTTCTTCAGTGTCCTGGGAGACGCCTGCTCTCTCCTCCACTGTTCACTCCAGCCCCATTCTGTTCGTCTCCTCTTCCAAAAGCTGCCACAAGCTGCTCTTCAGCCCTCTCACCCCTGGTACTTTTCCACCTGCAGGTCCCACCAGCCCTGATGCCTTTGCAGCTCCCTTGGTTGTACCCTGCTTCCCCTGCTACGCCAGCCAACTACTGATTCATGCAAATGTGATTCCTTTTAATTATGCTTCATTTTATGGGGATTTAAGACACAGAGAGCTACCTGCCAGCCATCCAAATGTGACCAACAAACCACCTTCCTGTGACTAAGCTGCTTTGGATCATGCCCAGGAGCTGACTATGACTGTTCAGCTAACAAGCAGCACAGCAATGCTGAAATGAGCAGGATAAAAAGGGGGGAAAAGAGGATACGTGCATGGAGCAAAGGCATTGCCTATCACCCACATGGACTGAGCACAGGCTGTGCTGCAAAGGGGGTTGCAGGTGGATTGGGGTGCACTGAGAAGATGCTCCCCACAGCAGGAGGGGTGGAGGTTTGTCTCCTGTCTGGGGCAGAGACCCTGACTGGGTGTCTGTTCCCCTTCTGCCCTCCTGATTCACCAGTGCAAACGTTTGGCTGTGTAACTCAATGCTGTCCACCCCACTACAGCACACTCTGACAGGCCAGCTCTTGGGCTGCCAAGGAGCTTTAGGACCTTTGTTTTGAGAACAGGAGGACAAAGGCAGCAAGGAAATGTATGCCCCTGCCACTGTCCCATGGTGAGTAAGCAGGGATGGAATAAAGAGTTTCACTGTGTTGAGAAATTCTTCAGTTCTTCTTCCAGCTCTTAGCAGCTAGCTAGTAATGGGCTTCCCAAACTTCTGGTCATATCCTGACTGCAGTGTTTAGCAAATGGGCCTCTTGGCCTTGTCCTCCAGCACAGCTGGGATGTTCCCAGCATCCACCTGGGATCTTGAGTCTGAAACCCAAACAGATGTTGTTTCTGCTGCCTGGCACTTCACAGCTGGGTCTGGCTGCTTTCCTCTCTGCCGAAGGTGGGGTGGGATATGGGGGCTGCAGAGGAGCACTGAGGCTGCAGAATGCTAGTGTGGGCTGGTGGCAGCTAGCCCTGCTGTGGCAGCCATGTCACCTGGTAGTGTGGCAGGGACAGCTGAGCTGCCATCCTGAGCTTCCTGGGGAGGGGAAGGTCACAAAGCATTGATGGGGAGAGCTTGTCCCCTTGGCAAAGCATCCTCTGCAAGATCGTTTTATGTCTCTGCCTTGTAGGCCAGATGGCTGGCCTTATGGGCAGCGTATTGATGATCTCAGCTGAGGTGTGGGATCTCTTCTCCATCAGCACAGTGGATGCTGGTGAGACCTCCTGGAACTGGGGACTTAGCAATTAACTGTGAACATGTGTGCCAAGAGGCTGGTCCTCTGTCCCAAGCAAAGGTGCAGAGGTGGGAGGATGCTTTGTGGGGTAGAGGAGGCACTGAGGTCCCCTTGCACGAAGGAGGCTTCAGATACATTATTGATTAGAAATGGGAGCACATTCCTGCAGGGCAGCCTGCCAGTTGCCTTCAGAACAGTTGGCTGGAAGCCAGCCTTTCACTCCATGCTTGTTCTCGATGGGTCAGCAGTCCACTTTTTGGGAAGGCACAGCTGAGAAGGTCGTGGCAGAGCAGATCTCATCTCCGATTTCACAGCCCTCTCTGCAAGGTGAGGAAAGACTTGAATTAGCCCCAGCAAATGACGTTGTTGTAGTGAACCAAAGGATAGAGGCTGCTTTGGCCCCATTCCCTTTCTGTGCTGCTGCCGGTCCTGTTGGTGACCTTTGCTGTGTCGGCTGTTTGTCTGCAGACCTGCAGAGCTCATCTGATAACATTGTTGTGGTCGTTGGAAGAGCAGCCGACATCTGAATTAATTTTCAACTGCAGCTGTAGCCTCTGCGAGTGGCTGCAAAGCACTGTGTGGTTGTACTGCTGACTTGTACCTTTTTCATGCCTTTCATTCTGGCTTCCTTCTCTTGCTGAGAGTTGAGGATGCTGCACTGTCCACAGGGGGATGGCTGTTGGAGAGGGATAAGGGATGTCCTCCATGCAGGGGCTGCCCCACAGCATCCCTGCTGATGAGACTGAGCACAGGAAGAAGCATAGTGGGGAAGCGCAGTGCTTTGAGGAGCCTTCCATGAAAATGAAATCTTTTGAGGGATGCTCTGGGTGATTTCCAGACCTTCTCACATCTATGATAAGTTGTGATTGCCTTTGCTGTAGGGAAAACCCCCAACTTCAAAGGACCTGCCTGGATAGTTCTTACCTCTCCTGGAGCCCTCTGGGCACAGACTGGTTGTGGGAAACACCCTGTTCACAGTGTGATTTTTATTTTATTTTTTTCTCATGTTTAAAGAAGAGGTTTACCATCAAACCCAGTTTGAAACGTTACTGGTGGCAATATTGCCTCTGGTGCCTGATTTGAGATGCATTGGAGGCACTGAATTTCCAGGTTATCTTAAACACCTTCCAGCCCTGCAGACCACAGATAGTGACTGGAAGCCCTGGCTGGCCAGAGCTCCTTTCCTGAGTGTCCTTCCTCTTCCAGCAGAAGGAATTAGAGCTGAGACTAAACAATGGAAAGAGTTGTTGAGGCCTATGCAGTGTGGTAGAGATGAAGCTGCACCTGGTCTGCCAGAGGCAGGGCTGGGAATGGGGAGAGCAAGCCAGGAGCTGTCTTCTCTGTGATTCTGACAGACAAGGAGAAACCTGCTTAGCTGCTCCCTTTTTCCTTTGGTTTTTAAAATTATTTTTCCTTTCCCTCCCATTTTTGAAACAGATCGTCTCTTTAATGGAAGCTGAACACAGGCAGAGCATGACCTGGCATCTTCCCAGGGATGCACTCACTGCATCCCTTTGTTTAGCCAGATCCAAGCCCTCCCTTAATGCATCCTCCTTCCTTTCCCTCTCCTGGCCTGCAGGATTCCTACAGAAAGCAAGTAGTAATTGATGGAGAGACCTGTTTGTTAGACATCTTGGACACTGCAGGGCAGGAGGAGTACAGTGCCATGAGAGACCAGTACATGAGAACGGGGGAAGGATTCCTGTGTGTCTTCGCCATCAACAACACCAAGTCCTTTGAAGATATTCACCAGTACAGGTCAGTATCCTAGGAAGGGCCCTTTCCCTCTTGCCCTGTGCAAAGGGGAGGCCTTGCTGCTGCACTTCCCTGCCCAGCCTTTTAGATCAGGCCCCATGGTGGAAGCACAGACTGCCAGCAAAGACAATTAGCTCAAGTGGCCATTCCCCAGGGAAGAGACAGAGCAGACAGCTAATGTCAGTGACTCCAATAAAACCCTTCCGAAGGGATTGCTTGTGGCCTTTGGGGACCTGGTAATGTAATGTTTAAGTGTTTATGGTGACTAAAGAGAGAGCTGATCCTGTATGACCCCCTCCCTTCCCTCCCTAATTAGTGGAATTGCTTTGTTAGCGCAATCGATCTCAGCGACTTCTGCTGGCCCCAGAGCTGGGAGAGGAGGCTGGGAAGGACAGGGAGAGCTGCTTGCCCTGCTGTTCACTGGCACGACCAGGCTGTGGTCTGCCAGCTGCACATGTGGGGAGAGACAATCCTGCCCCACTGGAGCTTGGTTTCAACCAGGGCCAAGATGGAGCAGAAGGGAAGTCAGGGCTCCAGCGAGGTGATTTGCCCAGCGAGATGATGTATGGGGAAGCAGTGACAAAGCAGGGACCCCGTCCCAGCACCCATCCCATTTCTCTTCTCTATTGACATCACCCCTGCAGAGCTGGAGAGTCAGGGAGATGATACGAACACAGCAGGAATCTTCCCTGTTTACCCCGATGTTACCTTAGGGAGGGATTGCTCTGCTTGTGCCTTTTTGTGAGGCTGGGCTGTGATGGGAGGCACTTGAAGAGGATGCAGGAGATTGCTCTGCCTGTCCCTGCTCTGTCCACTGCCCACAAGGGACTGTGTATCCCAGTCAATTATGAGTTTATTTAAAATACGTAATGCTGTTGCTCTGAGGACAGGCACATCCCTTCCTTGCTCCATAGTCAGAGGTGCTGCTTAGAGCTGCTGAGATGTTTCAGTCTCATCCAAAAAGCTGTTCAGTGTAATAGCTGCACAGGTGCACTAATTTGGCTTCTTTTAGCAGAAACAAAGGATGGGATTTTCATAAAGCACCTGAGGGATTGAGCAGCATTCATCCTTGTGCTGGGGCTGGTGTCTGTGAACTGCTCGTAGGATGGCTCGATTTCAAGCCATCATGATCACAATGTAAATCACTGGCTTTCATCTCCTTTAGCCTGTGCTCTTTGTGTTTGCACTTTTAAATGAATATTCCCCAGAGAAATGCTGGCTCTCCCTGGTTAGTAACCATTTGGAGGTATCTCTTTTCAGCTAAGTGTAGCCTGTGCACTAAATTTAATACTTGCATTTGCTGATCAGGATGTTACACAGAACATTTAAATGGCTTTATGGCATATCACGCATGTAGTCAGACTTTATTTCTATGTTCTACTACATTAGAAAAAGATGATTGATTCTTTTGTGTGTGATACACGTCCAGCTGCCTTTGGATGGAGATTTGCATTCAATTAAAATGTAGAAATTGGCATTTTAAATCTTTTATTAGTCAAATTAAAACCATGTTAAATGTTCTGGATCCATGAGCAAAAAAAAAGCTGTTTTGCATCTGAAGCTAAATGATTTATTAAGCAAAGGAGGTTATTATCTATCAGAAGGGAATTGAATGGATTGTTTGTGGTCATAATGGCCTTCAAGATTTTTAGAAGTGGTAGATCTCATCCTCGCCCACCTAGTTTAAGATCCAGTGTTGGAATGAAGAAGTGAGCATTACAGCTTTTTTAGTTCCCAGTTGGTTTCTCAACTTTGAGTGACCTGAACTAATCTGAAAGGGAGCAAATACTGCCTGTGCCTCTGCAGAAAAGGTTAGAGCTGCCAAAAGCTGCTTTATCAGCTCAGCAAATTCTGGTTGCAGGTGAATTTTTATTTTTTCCCCCCATTTGGGGGGGATTATTTGGTCTAAAATGTTGGAAATAGCACTGCTAACTGCGTATTTAACTTAAACTATCTTAAGCTCATGTCTTAATATAGATTGTCGTAATTCAAGTTGTTTTGTAAATAGCTGCATTTAAAGAGCAGAAGTATGTTTAGTTCTCATTTCCAGAAGTGCCCTGTTTTGCCGTTTACTCACTTGTGTGCCGTAGTCATTTCCATTATCCTGAAAGCTCAATACAAGGCACTCAACAGGAGCAAGGGGTAGCTGTCGAAGCTGGTGGGGACTGTTCTGGTGCTGCCTCTTCACTTTTTCACACCTCCTCCTCTTGCAGGGAGCAGATCAAGAGGGTGAAAGACTCAGATGATGTTCCCATGGTGCTGGTGGGGAATAAATGTGACCTCCCTGCCCGGACAGTGGAGACCCGGCAAGCGCAGGACCTGGCCCGGAGCTATGGGATCCCCTACATAGAAACGTCTGCCAAAACCAGACAGGTAGGAGGAGACTTTTAAATGAAATGCTCTTTTTGCTTTTCTTTCCTCCACTGCTGCCCTGGAGGGGCAGGAACGGGCAGGCACCACCTTGCAGACAGATGGGTGTTAAAGCTGGGCTTAGTTGCTTCCTCAAGGCTAAATGCTCCCTCGGGATGTTCCCTCCCCAGTCCAGGCTTCAGCCTCCCATCACAAGAAGAGCATCATCATGCTGTGGCAGCAGTGAAGAGAAGATGCCTTCTCAGGGCATTCTCCAAGGCTCTGGAATAACCTCCATAGTCACTGCAGGTCAGCTAAGCTCAGATCACTTGGCTAACCTCATCCATGGTCTATTTTGGCAGACCTACAAGCAGAATTTACCAGTGCTGGAAGGACCGTGTGGGGCTTCCAGAGCACAGAGGTGGAAATGGAACAACTGACACCTTCAGTGGTCTAGTGGTGGCTTTTCTCTTGGGTGGTAGACCTCATTCAGACTACTGAGCTGATGAATCTCAGGGACTTCAGAGCTCCTTGTCCTCATGGTTGCTCATTCAATCTTGCACTCTGTTTGAGGGCCACACTCAGGTCCTTGTTAGTCTTTCCAGCTTGGTTCTGTACCTTTAGCTCTGCAATCTGCACTGCTGGACAGTGCTAGGGACACCTTGTTGGGGAGCAGAGCCCTTTCCTTTCTCCACTGTCCCTCCTCAGAGTGGGCAGCTGCTTCAAGCCGTGCTTTTTCCCCAGGGCGTTGAGGATGCCTTCTACACCTTGGTGCGGGAGATCCGGCAGCATAAGCTGCGCAAGCTGAATCCCCCGGATGAGAGCGGCCCCGGCTGCATGAACTGTAAATGTGTGGTATCGTGACTATGGTAAGTGGTGGAAGCAGGACATGGGGTGCAGTGGGGAATGTTGGAAGCAGGGCAGGAGATGACTGCAGATGCACTTGCCTGCAAACAAATGCAGCAGAATCAATTTCAGCAGCAGGGTTTTTTTTAATGAAACACCTTTTGGATTGAAATAGCATTTTTCTGTCAAAGTACAGGTAAGTCAAAATTCCCACTTTCCTGAGGAAGTGTGTGGCAGGAAAGGGTTGTTTATTTTTCCCCCTTATTTTTTGCAACAAAATTTTATACAACTGAATTTTTTTTAAAAGCATGTTTTGTCGTGCTTTCCTCAGAGAAGCTTCTTCCCATGCTGCTGCTCTGAAAGAGGAGTTAAGCTGGTGTTGAAGGTGTACAGATCACTGCATGCTCACCCGACTGCCTCTGGAAGGGTTCAGATGAAGAACTGGCTGGGTGCATTGCCTCCTAATGTACTCTCATAAATTGCCTCATCCTAAAGCTTTAGAACAGACCTGTCTTGCTGTGAAAGTCCTGTGTTCCTCAGAAGAGTTTTTCCCATTAGATATATCCCCTGGGATATTTGGGACTGATGCAATGTTGAGAATTAGCCATAAGGGGGCTGTTTGCTTTTATAAATTGTGTGTGCTGGAGCCAGAAGCAGTGTTTTTCAGATTGTTTATGTTCACTTGCCTGTTTTTCTTCCTTTTCTTGCCTCAATTTTTTTTTTAATTATGAGTTTATTTAAAATACTGCTGGATAGCAGTCAGGGAGAGATCCTATTGTTGTCCCTGCATGTGCTGGCTGGCCTTAAGTGAAAGGCCTGGGAATATCTTATCTGCGTAACCAACTCCTTCCATGGCAGAAACTTAGAGAGGGGTAATTGGGGATGAGTGCACCAGTGAGATCTGCATCTATGGACATCTGGGACTGGGATACGGGACAAAAGTGTGCATGAACATTGCCCTTAATGTCTTTTGGGGAGTCTCCCAAGCACCTCAACTGGCCCTTCACCCCTTTAAACAACTGCTGGAGTCCTAAGGAGAAGTACACTGTATCCAGAGTTGGTGTTAAGAGGGTTTCATGAAGGTGGAGATGGGCAGCAGGTTTCCTCTGGTGCTTTTTGACCTAGAGCCTATGAGCACAGCAGAGCTCTTCCTCCTGCCCCCCACTCCCAAGGAGAAAAAGCAACTAAACAGTGCTGGCAATGTTTGCTTCCTATGAGCACAAACCCACCCCAGAACCCCACCCCTCCACTCCCAGCTGAGGCGCGTGAGGTCAGCTGGGGGCCGAGCCGAATTCTGTGCCCAGCACACTTATCACTGCTAAGGGAGATTTTCCAGATGTTTGTGTCCTCCAGATGTTCAGGAGCGTTTCCTCCGGATGGGGATATGAGCTCAAGGCTTGTTTCCTGCTCTGGCTCACAGCTGACGGCATGGGCTTGGCAGGCACTGCTGCTCCTTTACACCGACTGCCAGCAGCCCAGTCCCTTACACGGTGGCAGCACCAGCTTGGGCAAGAAGGGCTGGGAGAGGGTCACTTGGAAACGCTCCTCTCTGTTAGGAGAACATGCCCTGTGAGTTGCCTATGTCTTTTTCTGGTCAGGCAGAAATTGGAAGCCAGACATCCCAGCTTAATCTAGCTGCAGTGAGCAAGAGCAGAGAGGGAGGAACATGAAGGCACAAAAAGAGAAGTGAGGCAAAGATGTGCTGGGATTTGGGGAGGAGAAGGGTGGGTGTATGGCCAACAAAATTTGGCTGCATTTGCCTTGGACTCATTTTGTGGTTCCCATCATCCCCGGTGGAAGGATCTTACCAAACACTGTCCCTTCCCACAAGGAGGTTCAGAAAGAGGCGGAAGGTCTGGTGAAGTGCCCGAGGTTCACCCATCACTCCACCAATTCCAAGGCTTGTTCCCTTCAGCACATGTGCAGATGCTTTGCTGAGCCAGGCCCACACCTCTAAGACCTGTGTAGCTTTTTGCTTTTGCTTTGTGGGCACTAACAGGGTCATCCCAAAACGCAAGGGGGGAGTACTGGTAACAGCCCTGCTGGCTCTGACGGGGAAGGGGCGCTCATGGGTGTCCTTCTCTGTTTCAGCTGACTGGACCGTGTCTTGGCGAGGTTCCCACTGTGCAGTGCGCAAGGAAAGAGGTGAAGCGAAGGAAGAAGCAAATGGATTCAGAGGAAGAGTATTGGGGGGGAGAGGAGGAGGAGGAGGAAGAGGACAGGGGGAGCATGAGCCCCTCCTAGGACTATCTCGCACTTCACCCAAGCCTGCGGCAAACAACTCTTTTTTTTTTTTTTTTTTTTTTAATCCCTATCCCCTCGTCCTTTGGCCTCCTCCCACCCCGGCAACTGTACAAAGCCACAGATTGAATCACAGTAAATTATTATTTGATCGTCTCAACAAATCACCTTGATGGCTGTGTCCTCCTTCCAGAGGCTGCTGCTGCTGCTGCTNGGGGAGCATGAGCCCCTCCTAGGACTATCTCGCACTTCACCCAAGCCTGCGGCAAACAACTCTTTTTTTTTTTTTT
>VZRQ01001982.1:1062276-1138904 GCA_013397975.1 Machaerirhynchus nigripectus
TGCTGAGCAATGTCCACTCGTTCCCCGTTCCCTGTCCTGTCCAACCCTCCCTACACTGCCTACAGGCACGAAAACAAACTCCAAACACAAAATCTTGGCCAAAAAAGAAGCTTCAGCAGCACTGCTGATCAGCAGCCATGTGTCAGAAGGGAGAGGACAGTGGTAAGTAGAAGGGAGCATTTTTCTTACCACTGCTGCTGCGGATGCCTGGATTTAACTACAGTAGAAAATAAGGGAGGAAAGCAGAGATGGAGCAGGATGGACCTGTTGCTTACCCAGTGAACCAAGGTAAAAGTCATCAGAAGAAGGCAACCAGTCTTGCTGCAGCTTCTGTTCCTGTAAGAAACCTCGTGGAGTCTGAATTTATGCTAAACTTCTTTAACCATTATTATTACAACCACGTAAAACACAGCATCAAACACTCTGGACAGTTTGGATCAGCGTAAAAAGTAATGACAGACTTTTTTTCTCCAAAAACCCCTTCCTTTAAAAAAACCAAACTGAACAAACAAAAAAGCAGACATAAAAATGGTTTTTTTTTCTTAAAAGTAATAATTATAATACATTAGAAAGAGTCATGGAAGAAGCGTTCCACGCTGTAAACAAGAATAGCAAATTAAAAGAAAAGCAGATGGTAGCCAGGCTTTCAAAGTGCACGGCTGAGAAACCCTGACCTCAACCTCCGGCTCCTGCTGGAGCTGGGTCCTGTGGCTCCTGCTGCGTGCCAGTGCTGCAGCCACTCAAAGTGCTCTATCACAAACAAACAACACAAAGAAAAACAAACCAAACCTAAAATAACCCAAACCCACAGCGTTGGTCTTTACCTCTACATGGAAGGCAGCAAGGCCAGCATCATCTCAGGGCTGTAAGGGCAAGGATGGGGGGGAGCTACTTTTGGAGTGGTTTTTGCTGAGGGGCTGAGACTCTTGAAGGAGGCTGGGCAGGGCTGCAAGTGGCTTGAGTCAGGTTATTTGTCATCCTGAGCTGCGACCCTCATCCTTCTCCTTCGCTTCCTATTCCCAACCAAAGAGCTGAGGCTGGGCCAGGCCTTGCTGCCATAGACCCACCATGGCTGCAGGCTGCACCTGTGTCTGCAGCAAGAGGCAGAGGAAGAAAGAGGAGCTGGCATCTCCATGGGGATCATGCATTGATGTGTTCAAGTGAGAGCATCACGCCAAGCACAGCAATGCACGTTGCTGGTTCCCAGCTAGCTGGGGCAAAGGGCCTCTTCCCAAACCTACTAGTTTACCAGGACATGCAGGTTGGAGAACAGTTCCTTAGGTGGCAGTGAGGAGCTTGGTGACCTTCCCAGCAAGAAGCACACTGGTGGGAAAGGGGAGCCTGTGTCCCAAAGTTCCTGAAACCAGCTGGTAGTTCCCCCCAGGCCTGAAAGTGACTGAGAACCTAGGGCTTGGAGGGAAGGACAACCCCCACCCCTTGCCCTGTCAAAATTCATGTTGAACATCATGCACCAAATGCCATGCAATGAGTACTGTGCATTTGACAGCTCTCCAAAATTAGAGCAAACCACCTTTATAAATGTTAATACTGCAAAACATCCCAGACAGACACTGGGTGAAATGTCCGGGTGCACAAGCAACATGATGTGCAAAGGCTGTGTGCCTGAAATGAGGGAAAGTGGGTCAAAACAAGGGGAAAGAAGCCTCAGCTCTTGCATGCATGATGCTCAGATGCATTAAAAGGAGTCCTATGTGGGCTTCAGGAGAGGACAGAGCCCCAAGCTACAGAAGCCAAGCCAAGATGTGACCAACAGCTCTCAGATGCTTCTTGTTGCTTCCCAGCGAGCTCCAGTGGCCAGTGGGCTGCTAGCAAAAGGCAACGGATATCTGTCCTGAAATACTGCTCAGGTATTTTAACACAAATGTTTAACTATGCACAGTTACAGAAAAACATACTCTAAATTAAAAACAATTCAAGCACCATTGTCCTAGAAAGGACCTGTGGTGTCTCAAAACACAAATACTGAACATTCAAAGAGCACTTTTCCTCAAACAGCAACACTTGACTCCTCACAACACCCCTGCGAGGTAGCTAATAGGGTTATCCCTGCTCTGCAGAGGGAGAGGATGGGCAAGGTTGGAGGCTCAGTGGAAGATGGGATCTGGGACAGAGCTGGGGTAGCAATGGAAGCTGAGGGTGCTGTGGTCTGGCTGGCTACATCGGAACAAAGATCCGGTGCTCCCTTTGACACGCCCTTCTGCAAACATAAACCACCACACATACACAAGGCAAAATACACCCTGATAAATCATAGAACCATAGAATATGCTGAGCTGGAAGGGATCCACCAGGATCATCAAGTCCAGCTCCTGGAACCCACAAAGTAATTTAGTGGAAGTTTTCTGCTGGGCTTTCAGGTAGGCTTTACATCAGGTTATGCAATTGAAGCAGCCTGTACGATAAAAAAATAGTTTCAAAGTCTCCTTAGAACTTTAAGGAGCTTTTGCCCACGATCTCCACTGAAGGGATGGGAATCCCACTTGCAGTCCCACCGAAGGTGGCACTTGCAGCCACCCCTTCTGGACAGTGAAGTCAAATCCACCATCTCTGGACTACTTCCTGCTTTTTCATTGATCTGCCTTCCTGATGAAGTCTCTTCACCTCTAGGGATGAAGTAGATGCTGGAACCAGAATTTTGGACCAGCTCTTTCCATGGAGTGTCTCCCCGGATCCCTGCACACCTCCAGCCAGTGGCTTGGGCGATGCAGCAGCAACACCCTGGGATGGGGAGGAGATGGACAGGCCTCTAGGACTTGGTGCATGAAGGGCAAGCAGGCATGTGGGCACCCATCATGTCCATATCTCCTTCCTGTTGTTAATTCTGTGTGGGCTCAACCAGAAGAGCTAAGATCAGGTTCTGGGCAGTGTGCTCCCCCTTCCCCAATTCCTATGCCCTTTCCACCCTGACACTTAACTTACTCAAAGCAAACGTGCATTTATCTGGGGCACTGTGATTAGACACTATCACACCTCCAGCAGCTTGGTAGTGCAGGCAGGTTTCCCAAGCCAGCAGCCCGTTTTCCTGTTTGGGGAACAGAAAGGCAGCGAGCCCGCTCGCTGCACTGGCCCTGCGAGGGACAGGCCAGCAGAAAGGGCACTCAGCCCAATAGACCAGGCTCCACCTTCATCACTGTCCTCGCCCCCTTGAGAACCTGGGGAAGAACCACTCCACTGGCAGTCCCCCACCAGAGTGACACCAAGGAGACATCCCAGGGACTCAGCAGCTGTTAAATCTGTCCTCCTGGACACCATCCACCACAGCAGCAGGAGCAGGATACAGCCGGACGCTGCTTTGTGGAATTGCATAGAGGGGGCAGCGGGCTGCCAGTGTCCTGCCAGGATGCCATGGCACTGCCTGGAACTCCTGCTGCCTACAACTGCTGGTCTGGAAAATGAAATAAAGATCTATTGCTACAAAGGCCTTTGAAAGCAATGCTGTGGGCTGCACCGATGGGGCATTTTAAAGAAAGCGTTTCAGACTCCACACCTTGTGCGTGCTTCCGTGGCCATGGGTTCCCCCAGCAGGCAGGAGCAGGAGAAAACAAGCAACACATTCACCAGCCCTGCCTCTTCCCCCAAGCAATGAGGCTTGGGGAGCTTTGAGGAACGAAAAATGAAAGCATTTCCCAATTTGTCCATAGGAAACATGCAAATCAATCTGCTGGTGTCTCCTAGAGCTGGTGGCCACCGCTTCGTCTCCTTGCTGGGCACTCGTACCAAAGCACAGCTTGACGTGCAATGGTGCTGTGCTGTTACCCCAACAGCCCTGCTGACAGAAGGGGATCCTGTAAATGGGGCAAGGGTGCTTCTCCAGAACCTGCTTCTTTTCCCTCACCTTTCCCAACCCCACTAGAACGTCACCGATTTGGGCAGCTTTGCCAGGGAAGGAGAGCCTGAAAGGAAACTGTTCTCTGAGCGGGATTTGGCAACCTGTGGCGGTAATTTTGGTTTGGGGCTCAGTGGGGGTCGTGGGGCTTTCAGTGCGTTTAATGGTTTCTGGAGGTTCTTCTGGACCTCTACCTCCTCTGGTTCTGGCGTAAGAGGTGGTGGCATGGAGGTGGCAGGCAGGGGATGTCCAGTCTCTGACAGAGGCAATGCCACCTGCTTTCTGTTCAAGAAGTCCTGCTCTGTCACATGGGCCAGGTGGAGGGGAGTGGTGGTTTTGATAATGATGTAGGGGCTGTTCCCTTCCACCACAGGGGATGGTGCCCGCTGGGCGAGGCAGCCCTCAGCCAGCCCTGCTGCCTCCGGCTCTCTGCTGGACAAGATGGGCACACTGCCCCCCGCCTGCCTGTGTGCGGGCAGCACACCCGCAGCCTCGGGCCAGCACGCAGTGCCGGTGGCACTGCCTGGCCCATTGTGCTGCAGGCTGAGCAGCTCTCCTGTGGATGCAGCTTTCGATGCCGAGTGCTTCAGGCCCGTTTTTTCCAGCAGCACCGCCCTGCGGTGCCTGTCATCCGCTGCCTCCTCCCTGCGCTCGCTCTCGGGGGAGCCATCGCTCTGTGACGTGCAGGAGAGCCGCCGGCAGCCGGCTGGCAGAGGATGGGGGGATGCGTCGAGCACTGCGTCTCTGCTCAGGGAAGATGCCTGTTCTCCCACTGGCAGGGTAGCGGGATTTGGCCACACTGCATGGTCCGTAGCGGAAACCTCAGCGGTACTGGAGTCAGGAGGAGCCAGCCTGTTTTGGAGAGAGGAGTCTAAGGAGCTGTGCTCAGCTGGGGCATAGAGGGAGACTCCATGGTCCACCATGGCACAGCCAGGAGCAAGAGGAGGCTGCTCTGGAGGCAGGGCCGTGGGCAGGAGGTGTTGCTGGGCCTGCATCCCGCTTGCCTTCAGAAGAGATGACGGCTGCCCATCCACGATGGGCTCCACCTGACCCTCCTCATCCAGTGGCTGCCCACTTGAAACAGGCACATTCATTGCTTCAGCTGCTTCACTGCCCTGGAAGGTGGGAATCCTCGCTTCCACCACTGTCATTCCTCCTGGTGCGCCAGCAACTCTGTGAGGATGGGGCTCCTTGTCTGGGGTGTGCTCACCCACCCGGCCATTCTGGCCATTGGCCGCTGCGTTCTCCTTTATGGCTACTGGGTTGAGGGAGAGCTCCAGGCCCAGGGGTTTCCTTGGAAACTCCTCAGGCTTTGCTGCATTGGAAGCAGAGAAAACAAAATAAAACCCAAACTGTGCATCAGTTTGTTTTTGCACGCCCTGAATGTGAGGAAGACAGATGCTTCCACCTTCTGGGCTGCCCTGGCTCCCAGCCACACCAGTGGGATGCTCTGGTCCCTGCTGGGCTGCCCACCTTCCCCTCTACCCACCTGGTGGGGGCAGGTCAAATTTCATCTTGCGCAGTTCAGTCATTGACACCTGCAGCTGCTCGATGACAGCATCATCCTCATACTGCAGGGAAGCAGCAATTTTCTCCTGCAGAAATTCACGTAAATCTTCCAGTGTCATCTTCAGTAAGCGCTCTGGGGGATGGGAGAAAGGAGTGATGGCAGTGGCACAGACAAATGTCAGGGTAGCACAAGCATGAGTTACACCATGCTTTGGTTTTATCTGGGATTCTGCTGCTGTTCCCACTCCACAGTGAGACAGCCTGAACGCTTTTGCCTCTCTCCTAGCTTCCCACTATTGCTCAGGGTCATCAATACATATATATGTCCATGCCACTCGAGCAGTAGGTCTGCAATGGCAGGACAATGACAGGGCTGGGAGCTGTGCTGATGAGGATGCAGGTTTTGGGCCATTTCTGGAAGTTCTCACCAATGCCTCTAGGAGGAGGAAAAGCTCCATGAGACAGGCCCTGAGCATCACGCTGAACAGCCACTGCCGGCAGCTGCCACCACCAGCCAGGGACGCCAACCTGCACCAGCCAGCAGGCAAGGATGCAGGAAGAGGTGACAGCCCTTACATGGGCTGCAGACGGGTGGGATACAGGCAGGAACGGGTTGTAGGGGGGGATGCCAACCCACACTACACATTCCTTTAGGGAGGAGAGGTTTCACAGCCATACTGAAACATCTGCCTGCCTGCCAGTTTCCCACTTTTTGTAGACAAATAGGATACTTCACAATTTATTTCTAGATAGCCTGTTCTTCATTTAACTGAAGGAAGAACAGGGTGGCTGTTTGTTTGCAGAAGCCAACACATGCAGGCCCATAAATTCTGCTGGCCCAAAGGTTCTCATCATGCACTCCTGCCCCAGATGAAGGCCAAAAGAGTGACAGAGCAAGGCTACCAATTTATGGGAGTGAAGGGATTCAAAGTTATGAAGATCTCAAGGTAGAAACATCACTGCCTTAATATTATGCAAGAAAACCAGGTTTTGATAATTTTAGAAGTGTATTAATGGATTTACTTGTCCCTCTAAAGACTTTTCAGTTGAACCACCACATAAAGCTCTGCATACAGATGGGCTGCTGTCTGTATTGTCCCTAAAAGCAACTTGTTGGGCACAGCACACAGGAAGAGGCGGCTGGAAGCATTTCAGGTGTGGTTTCTGTGTGCTGAGCACAGCAAGTCAACCCTTGTGGCATCTCATTTCCTCCCCAGGACTGTGCCTTTTGTGGCCAGTGCAGGGCACCAAGCAGGCTGGAAGTGGCCAGCAAGGGCCTTAAGGTCAGCAGCACAAGGGTGGCCCAGCACGGTGCCACCATAGCCATAGGGTCAAGTGGGACCTTACTTTTGTGCAGTTTGAGAATGGTGTAAGCCATGGCTGTCAGCACCCGCTCCCCTTCCAGGATGTAGATATCCCACAGCCGCAAGGTCAGGGTGAATGGGGTCTGTTTCAAACACACAAATAAACAAATGGGATGGTGAAACAGAGGCTGCTGCCACCACTGCATCACCTTGCACCAAAACACACAAGAGGGTTAGGCTTTGCAAGTCAGGAATTCATCTAAAACACAAAAATGTCTTTGATCATCTATGGTGTTGCTTTAAAGCTAATGAACTTGGGTGGCCGGGCAAATAGTTAAAACCCATCCGTGAATGCAGAAGAAGGAGAAACTTCCCTCACAAGCATGCTAGCACGTGGATTCCCCTGCCCTGGAGGGAGCACCATCATTTTTCAGCCTTGTAAGCGCAAAAACCAATTCCTGTATCCATCCAGATTTCCCAGAAGGGCTATTTATGGGATAGGTCTGAAAGCCCAATGATGCATCACTAAGTGTTTAAAAAATCTCTCATTTGGTGTCCAAAGAAGAGGTCTTCCTTATATACAGGCTTGTTTCTGCCTGCTAAAAACACCTCTGCAAGAGATTTTCATTTGCACTCACACCGAATTTGACAAACAAGATTGAACTGATACCCAAAATGATGGAGCAGCCCATACCTCCCAGCAAAGATCTAAGGCACCTCATCAACACAGAAATTAATATTAATCCTACTGTGACATTTAGGTTCAAATTTAGGATGCTGCACTTACTCTCCAGATTTTAGCACAATTGACCATTGCAGCTCTTTTACCACATGCTACTGCAGTTAAAGGAATTTTGTATTTTATACAGCTTTTAATGGCAAAAACAGTGAGTTCCCTCTCGAGGGGAAGGGGCCATCCACTGTTTTATAGAAGACAGGGCAGCAGAAAATTGAGACTCGAGCACCCAGATGTCCTGAATATTAGCAAGTCTGGACACTGCATTCAAGTCCAGCAAGCACAATGCTGACCCTAAAAATGAAGTAGTCTTGGTTTGGGACTAGCAAATTAACTCTGGACAAATCAGGGTAATTTTCTCACGCTTTCACATGTTTCCAGTTCCAATCTGCTCCTCTGCCTGCAGCAGCTGCACTGCTATTTGTTGAGGTTTTGTGCCCCAAGCTGCTCTTCTTCCTGTGTTGTTTCCAGAGCCAAAGTGAGGTTAATTGCCTTTGCAGCAGTGCCAGTGGGCAAGAGAAAGATCTCTCCCAACTCTGAAGCTTATACTGCTGATGCTGAGCCATCTCCCAGTGACTGCTTGTGATGAGGCAGCAGGAATTGCCTTGTCATCAGTGACATGCAGTTATTTTTAGCTTCTCCCTTTTTTTTGCCTTATGTGAGTGTGCATAATATCCCACCTTATAAAATATTAACACCTTCTTCAAAGTACAATATTTACAAAAAATCCCAGGCAGATTAACCATGCATGCAAACAGCAGAGGAGCAAAAATCCCCCAGAGCATCCTCACCCGGTCAATGAAACACTGCAGGAACCACTTGGTCGTGTAAATCCCAGTAGTCATCTGCTCCTTGTCCTGGGGAAAGACAGCAAAGAGAGACAGGCATTTCATCAAGCTTGTTACTGGAGGTTCAAGCAGCTCATATAGCTTTGGGGGAGGGTGGTTGGTTGGTTTACTTATTCTGGGGTCTGGGTGCAGGATGTGGCTGTGGTTTGTCTTCCATCTCCCAGAAAAGCCCCTCCTTTAAATACCAGCGTTGAAGCCCTGCTTTGGCCCTTTGCCCAAGACATGCATTGAAGCTGATCCTCAACATGGCCAGACTTCAGCCACAACATTGGAGAGGGATTTCTGGGAGAACCTTTTCTGGCCTAATACTTACTCCGGGGATTTACAAAAACCTTCCAGGAACCCAAACCACTCACTCCTTCCAGACTACCATTTTTGTTTCCATAGCAATTCCCATCCAAGCCTCTCAGAGCACAGTCAAGCCAGCTTTGGAAGCATCACCTTGTTTGCATGGCATGGCTGTTACAGGAGCAGGACAGCCTGACAGGCTAAGGAAAACTCTTAAAAACCTCACCATCACCACCTCGGTCTAACACTTCTCCATCTGGTGCCCAGTGCTGGGATGCACAGAGCTCTGCATATCTGCAGAGCTGACATGACCTCTGCTGCAAAGCCAACAAAGCAATGGGGATGGGAAGAGAAAGAAGCCCATGGGATCAACGGCTGGCTCCAGCCTTTGCTTTTGGCTGGTGCTGTGCACCTGCAAGCCTGAAGAGCCTTTGGGAGCAGAAGAAATGAGCAGCCTTCTGAGTTATTCCCATCCCCTCACATGCCCATGACTCTAATTAAGTGAAAACCTAACATGGCTCTGTTTCACTTTCACAGCCAGGGCTGGATCACTTGCAGCATGAAGCAAGAGCTGTTGCAGAGGATGGTAATACAAACACCTTTTTCTGCAGCTGGGGGCCACCAAGCCCCTTGGGAGCATAAGAAAGCTTTAGGAGTCTGGCCACTGAACACCAACAGTCTACACCAAATGCAAGGGGGAGAAAGTAAAAAAGGGGCAAGCAGGTGTTGCAAAACAGTGGCCTGGACATTCGACTGCAGTTGGTGTGTCCTGCAGATGCTCCTGCAGCCACCAAATGGGGTCACCATCTGTTAGGGAGAAAAGCAACTGGACGTGCCCAACCAACCAAACACCCAGCAAATCTTATGTGCCTCCTGACTTTAAACAACAGCAAAGCACTTGGAGCTAATAATCACTGAAATAAGACTCCAGATAGACCAGCATCAGCCTTTGGGCTTTGCAGCTGGTGTAAGAACACAGCCCAACCTCACTGCTGTTCCTCCTGCTGCAGGCTCTGTAAACCTTCCTGCCTGGCTCTCCTAGGGAAGCCTTTAAATTTTAACAGTCCCTCCACTAATGATAACCAGCAAGCAAAGGACTACCATTCGCCTCAGCAAGATTTGGGCAACCCATTTAATAAATGCCTGCCTCTGTAGCTGAAGCAGTCCTTTATGGTTAGAAATACGTTCAGCTGTGCATCTGTTCAGCAGAAAACTATAGGAACTGCTTCATCATTAAAACGTGGCATTATTATAGGAAGGTTGATAGTAAAGAGATACCATGTGCTTCTTCAGTTTGGGAAACATTTTGTTCAAAATCTGCTCGTGGTGGGCTTGAAACCTCTGCAGCTTCGGAAACCCAGGAATGAAAAAACCTTTACAAGAAAAGACAAGAGAAATAAAAAAAAATCATGAAAGCTCTGGAGCAGTGACAGGGACAGCTTGATTTTCTATAAATTCATCTCTTTCATTGCCTTTTGAAGTTGGCTGCACCCCAGGGTGCCCAGCTACCTCCTTTTCACCTTCCTTCCCAGAGGCCACCCTTCACCCCATCTGGGCAATGGGACCCTTAGACCAAGCCCAGCTGGTCCTTCTTACCCAGTCCAACAGCGCAAGCCCACACAGCTCCCACTGCCTGCCTGCCTGCGACTTGGCTTGGCCAAGAGATCTCAAAACACACCTGAGTGCTTACCAAGGTTCAGAGAAAAGCTGAAGATGTTTGAACACCACAAGCTTGAGCAGTGCCCTGTAATCTAGTGGGACACACATTTAAGACTGTCCAAAGTTATCAAGTCATAAGGTTTAGTTCTCTGCCCATGAAATAACCCTCTGTGCATAGATTACTGCTAACAACAAGTAAGATCAAAGGGTCTTTATTGCGTTGAAAGTAAAATAATACACCACACATTTAGTGGAATTACATCAATATTTAGTCTGGATACTCTTGGATGTATTTCTGTGAGACTTCTCATAAACTCATAACCTTGAATTAATGGATTGCCAAGGGCAAGGTACCCTGGAGGGAGGACAGCACTTCTGTGAAAGTGTTAATTACTGAGCACTAAAGCTCAGGTGGATAAAACTCATTTTTTTGATAAGAACTTGTCTGCCTCCGAGAGTGAGGTTCAGCTCCCTAGTCAGGCTGTGCAAGTAGTTAAGCCTCACCCACTTTAATTAAACAAGTGTGTGAGGAGAAACAAGGCTCTACTGATCAATCTCCCCTTCCTCTGCCAGGCACTGCCCGCCCAGCCTTACCGTGCATGGCGTGGCGCTGGTTGGTGAGCAGCTGTGCCAGCGCCCAGAACGCATCCTCTTCGTTCAAGTACATCAGAAGGATGGCTGCAATCTGGCTCATCCCTTGGCAGTAGCTCACTTCCTGCAACAGTCAAGAGGGGCACATGTGCTGCCGTGCTGGCAGGGCCTACCATAATGCTAAAGCTGCCTGTACTTCCCTCTCCTCTTCCAAGGTGTGTCCCATTTCAAAGTCTTTACCATTTATGTCCAAATTCACAGCTCCCATACATCTACAGTATCTACCATGTCACCGACTCATGGAGTAGTCTAGGTTGGAAAAGGACCTTTGAAGATCATCTTATCCAACCCTCCTGCCACGGGCAGGGACAACTTCCACCAGACCAAGTTGCTCAAGGCCCCATCCAAACAGACATGAACACTTCCAGGATAGGGCATCCACAACTTCTCAGAGCAATTATTTCCATGCCTCACCACACTCACTGTAAAAAATGTTTTCCTTATGTCCAATCTATCTTTGGGATGACAAACAGCATGTGGCTCCAATGCTGTTTTAGATTCCTTCAGCCATATGAGCACTGAAGTAATTAAACAGTAAATAAATCTGGTAAGCATTTATCTCGCACAAGGGAGGCTCCTTAACTAACCCCCTGAGCATCTTCTGGGATAACTGTCCCCTCCTGGAGGTGGAGGCAGTAGGTTCAGCTGCTAATTTTGGCTAATTCTGCCTGTGTCCTTCAGCTAACAATGACTTGTTTGCTATAGTAAATCAGTGTTTTCAACAAGGATGCCCTTTGGTGTAAGACAAGAAGTCAGAAACACGACAGACTGCCAGAAGACTAGTACTGCTGAAAAGCCAAAGGGCAACCCCTTGTTCTTTGCTGACACTCACCCAAACTGAATCTGCCAGATGTCATTTACAGGTGACAAAATGAACAAGGGAATGAAACAACTGTGCAAAGATTCTTGTGCTGCCTGAGAGTCTTGCAGCTCCCTGTACAAGCCAGTATTAGGACTTAAAACTGGCATTACCGCTGGCTAAATAAGTGTGTTTTTATATATATATATACACATGAAAATATCTATGTCTACACAGATACACACATATATAAAGGTTTTCTTTAAATCTTTACATATACACATATATATATAAATATATGAAGTACAATGCTCTTCATGTTAACTGGACTTACTACTTACAGTGTTATAAACCGAGTATGCTGACAGGACGTGGAAGAGTGCCTGTTGCCTGGGGAGAAGAAGGATATTAAAACACCTGAGCATGAGGTCTCCAGTTTCATGAGCACATCACTGCGTACACACTGAGAGCAAAGATTCTGAAAACACCCAAACAACTGGTACTTAAGGCTTTTCCAAGGAGCAGGGCTCACAGAACCAGAAAGCACATTCCTCAGAGACTGTGTAGGGCAGCCAGGTGTGATTTATCCCCGTGACAAAGTCACTTGGCCAAACCTCTCCAACCCTATCTGTTGTGGAGACCCCATCCCTCCCAGATCCTAATGGGTCCATCCCATCATCCTAGCCATCCCAACCAAGCCCTCTGCAACTGTGACCCTTGAGGGACAAGGCACTGCAACAAGCTGTTGCTTGGCTCAAGAACTGGGGCTGAGCCTGGTCCAGCATGGACCTCTCTGAAGAGAGAATCAGCAGCCCAGCACCTGTGGGTCATACTGTGTGGTGATGGTTTGCGGAGAAGGCAAAGATGGCTTTGCTCTCCTGTGGGCCACTCTGAGCCAGGGTGCTTCTGGCCTCCCCATGCTAGGGGACTGCTGGCATCCTCATCCAGCTCATCCCTCACATATGCACTAGCACCACTGCCCATATAGCCGCAGAAGCCTTCCATACTCACTTCACTCCGTAGCGATCCCGAAACATGATGTGGTTTCGGAAGGTGCGGTTAACATCCAAATCTATCTGCTTGATTTCCGATGAAAAGCACTTTGCTTGCTCTTTCATTTGCTGGAAGGGAGAGGGGCAGACAATAGGCAGGAATCAGACACCATCTCAGCCCGTACCTCTCTCCATACAGGGAGAAGGCAGGATTCCTACAGCGGCAGTGGCAGCTTGATAGCTGCACAGAGCTATCCAGAGCAGGGGACACTGATGTCTTGCAGTGAGCAATGAGCTGCAGCCTGGCGGTGAGCCCCTGACCCCTTGTCTGCGCTTCTGGCCCAGGGAGAAGGGGATGACCCCACACTCACATGCTAAGACAGCAGCAGCTGCCAGCCAAGCCTTTGACCATCTTCCAATGCAGATACTGAGTTTTCAGAACCTAAAACCCTTACAATTCAATTCCACTCTCATTTATTTTGATTTCTTTGCCTGGCTGGCTGTCATAAAGTATTGAGAGCTCTGTTGATCCTTAAGGAACCAATAGGCAGATGTACATGGCACTCTCAGCTTTTCAGAAGCTCAGTCATAATAAAGTCCAAATTGTTACGACAGACTCTGTGATCTCCAACTACTATTTTCCCTGCAGAAGAGAATCATCTTAGATTTAAGGAGTTTCCACTAGAAAAGCAGTCCTGGAATATTCCCTTGGACTGGTACAAATTTTAAGAAACTGGCAGAGTCCAGAACAGAAGCTAAACTCAAAGCCAAGAATCCCCATGTTCCCCCCAGGATGGCTAATTATTTAAAGCAGCATCACACGGAAAAAGGACTGAAGTCCACTGCAAAAAAATGGAAACTCAAATGAAAGTTTAAGACCACCTTAACCAATTGTGCACTCAGAGCCCCAAGATGAAGATGCTCCATGGACAAATCCCACTGCAGTCCCATCTGCAACCCACTGTTCAGCTCTGTACTGCTGGCAAGGACCATTATGCTATAGCTAAGCATCTCATCTCACAGCCTTTAGATACCACCAGTGATCACATCCTCGTCCTTTCATGTCTCCAGGGTTAATTGCATGAAGAAAATACATTTTGTGACTGTCTTCAGGCACACTGAGATTCATCAGCAGGCTGGAGGCAGCAGAGATGAGCAGCAAGCCAAACTTGCTTTAAGCCCAGGGTCAGGACCCCCCCTGGCTCACAGAGGAGACAGAAAATAGAACATCTGCACAGATACTTATCATCTGCTCCAGCAGCTGCCATCCTGTGAATGCTTGTCAGCCTGATACCAGGTGCCTCCAGGCTGCTGTTGACCTCCCAAGGTGGCCACATCAGCTCTGGGGAACATCAGGAGGTCATTAGAACCCACATCTGTCCAGCACAGCCAACACTTAGGACAGTCACAGCATCTTGGGAATATTAACTCCAGCCTTGAAAGCAGCTGTATAGAGGAGCAACAGTACAGAGGCTACTTTGAATTACTGCCTGCACAGGGCAAGTGAGGATAAAAGTGATGATGGAATGAAGATCTGATGAACAACATAATTTCCCTGCTGTAAATACTGTGGTCTCTGTATCCTATGGCTCCTTGCCCTCTATAAAGCAGGCAGACTACCTGAGAGAATATGACTATTCATGTGCACTGGGTCACTTCAGTTCAAATTTTCCTGCTAAAGGACCTCTTGTTTTCCCTGCCAGAACAACACAGAAATCTCCCAAAGACTGTAAATACCCTACTTTGGGTATTTTTAAAACCATTGCACATGAATAGCAGGTAGGTCACACAGCACTTTGTCACCGCCATGCACCCAGGAGGCTTTATATATTGTGCACACATTAAAAAAGAAACACAAGATGGATTATTCTCCTTTTTTCCCTTGTGTAAGTAATCTGGTGGCTCCCCAGATGCTCTCCTGAGCTCATTAGTGCTGTAAGCCCTGCAAGCTGGTGGCAGAGCAGAGGCTGGAAAGCTGGAAGTCCCATCCCAAAGACCTTGTACAAAGCAATGGGTAAAAGCCAGGATGCTTCTGCCCTGCCCCATGGCCAATATATTTCTCCTGCTCCCTTTTCAAGCCCTCTGGCTACGGCTAACAAACCTCAGGGAGGCAGAGCACCACACCTACATCAAAAGCAAGCGTGGCATGTCCCATGGTAGCCTCCAGGCCTTTGTGCCAGCGGTCATGCCCAAGGGAGAAATGGGGTGGCCTTGGAACCAGTCTCTCCAGGACACAAATCTGAGGCTTAGACCCTTCTTGAAAGCAAAACCCCTCAACCAGGACCTGCACTGAGCCTCTCCTGGAGGAAATTAGGGGAGAGCTAATTACTGGCAGCAGGTGGAACCAAAGAAGAGGTAGATTAAGATGAGCATGTAGAGGGTTTGCATCCGGCAAAGCCTATTAGCCCTGAAGCTCCTGTTTATCGCAGACCCCTCTGGAGCACAGATAAACTCCTTGTGACTTTCATTTGTTTGGATTGCTTCCCTGCCTGTGCAGCACAGCTTTGAGGGAGGAAACACAATTTTAATCTGAGTGCTGGGAGAGCTTCCTTATCAGTGCATACTGTGGTGAGCCCAGCCTGCCTTCCCCCAGCCCCTGCGTGTGCCTCCATCCCTGCGGCACCTTGCCAGTAACATCCACGCTTGACTAACTATAATGAGTGTTAGCATCATCCCGCTTAATAGGCAGGGATTTTTAGAAACACCTGTTGGAAGCAGCACTCAGCCTCCTGCCTCTGAAAAATAACTGTCTCCACAACACCCTGATCCTTGCCCTGGTACATGATGCAAGATAAATCGTAACACAGGCTTGGAAAATAAGTTAGCTATACCCCAAGGGCTTCCACATGCTGCCTATGGAAAGCTTCCCCTCACTCTTCCCTGCATCTTTCCCGAAAGATGCAGTAACACTGACAGCAACTTTGCTCCCAACTTCCAGCAGAATAAATGGAAGCAGCATATTATGGAAAGCTGCCAGCTAACATGCTAAAAGATCCCAGCTTAATATAAACCCATGGATAAAGAGTTGATACCATTTGCATTTTCAGTCCTCACCAAACCAGCTTCATCAACCAACCTAACCTCCCCACCACCTTGCTCCTGTCACCTTTGCCAGGTAGAGCCCATACCTCATATTTTCCTTCATTCTCCTTCTTCATCTTCTCAACATCCAGGAGAAGTGACCAGACCTGGCCTCGCACCTGAAGTGGGATCCCTTTGTACACGCGCCGGCACATCTGCAGGGAGGAGAACACGTGCAAGGTTAGCTGGGTCCTGCTGGTGGCAAACACATTTTCTCCACGGTTTGCTGCTGCAGATCACCAGCCATCTGAGCAGACACCCCAGGCAATCACTTCCTCTGCCTGTGCTGGTGCAGAGAGGGCATCTCCAATCTGATAGATGAGCTGAGTACCTGCATCCATCAAAGACAATTACTCAGTCAAAATCATAGAACCACAGAATCATAGAGCAGTTTGGTTGAAAGGGACCTTACAGATCATCTAGCTCCAACACCCTTGCCATAGGCAGGGACAACTTACCCTATACCAGACTGCTCAGAGTCTCATCCAACCTGGCCCTGAACATTTCCAGGGATGGGGCATCCACAATTTCTCTGGGCAACATGTGCCAGTGCCTCACCACCCTCACAGTAAAGAATTTCTTCCTTACATGTAATCTAAACCTGCCCTTTTCTAGTTTAAAACTGTAGCCTCTTGTCCTGTCACTATCTGCCCGTGTAAAAAGTCACTCTCCCTTGTTTTTATAAGCTCCCTGTAAGTACTGGAAGATGACATTGAGGTCTCCTCAGAACTTTCTCTTCTTCAGGCTGAACAACCCCAGCTATCTCAACCTGTCTTCATAGGAGAGAGGTCCTCGTTCACTTCATCTAACAGGTGCTTCTTCCCTTTTTCTTGTCATAAAGTCTCCATTAAATTTCAGTGGAAAACAGAAAAAAAAAAAGAGCTTTGTTCCATTGCTGACGTCTTCCATTAAAACAAAAACTTCATAACAAAGAAAAATATGAATTTCTGAATATTTTCCTTCCTTTCATTCATCGCACCCATGAAATGCCTTGCAGCTGCACTACAAAACCCACTCTAGCACTCCTACAGATTCCTGAGGACCCCTGGGTACATTGAGGGACCTGTGGCACACGCCCAGGCTCCAGCCATGGAGGGTATTTATGCTGCCTCACGGTGCTCCCTCAGAACCAGGCAATTCCTTGGGAGGGGACAGAGGTGCCAGATTTCCAGTCCAGGGAATGAGCCTGGAGCTGAGAAGGGCAGTGCCCGACCAGGCAATCAACTGGAGCTACTGTCACTGTCTGGTACAAATGCATCCAACCACCTTCAAAATCCCTTTTCTTTTTCCATAGAGTGTTCTGCTTCACACAATCCAGGCTGAGGTAAGAGAAGGACTGCAATCCCAAGGGAAGCACAAGATCCTAGTAGAAGGTTTCTGGATGTGGGCCTGCCACATTGCCTTTGCCGCACCAAGCTGAATACCTGCTCCTCTTGCCTCTCCTTTGAGACCCACCTCGCACCACCAGCTTTTTTATTTCCAACCCGACTTTTTAAGGTCAGCCTCTCTCTCACAAGGATATAAAGACCTTAACCACGGCACTGTGCAGGCTCATGGCCTCCATGAGCACAGACTGGCGCTCCTTGTTTCCTTACTGTCTTCATGGCAGCATTGTGCTTACAGAGGGCAAAACCCAGGAATGGTGGCCCTCGTCCCAAAGAGTTACAAGACCAGCAGGTAAGACAGGAGGTGAGCTTCAAGCAGACAGGCTAGGGGACAGCAAAGAACTAACACCACTATCCCAGTAAAAAAAAATATATAAAATAACTCTGTAGTAAATGCCAAGATCACCACGTAGGACCAGGAGAACCAGATGTTTGTGAGAATGCTTTTCCACTCCATTACGATAAATATTTCAGTATTTCTGCTGACAGAGAAAGTGTCTGTAATGTATCCTGATCCTGAAAGTGTAATGGACATTCAACATTTAAAACCCCATCCTCAGAACTTCCCAAATGCTTGCTGTGTCCCAAGTGTTGCTTAGCACTAGCTGTGAAGATCCAGTGCATAGCCAGGACCAAATCCTGCAGAAATCCTTTACCAGATCCTGCCCTTCCCTCTGTAGGCATCAAATAAGAGCTGTCCCCTAAAAAAGCAGCCTCACCACCAAGACATGCCCATGGAAAGCCACCATCCTGTTCAACAGCATCCTGCATTTTAAATGGGACATCACTAATTCACCATCTGCACACCCAAAGGCTCATGTAAGGAGGTGCTTCTTAAGACAGCAAACCTTCACATCATGTGGGACAGATTCATACCCGCAGCTGAAAGACCCATTTCCCGAGAGCCATTCAATCAGGATGAAAGAAGTGCAATGCATCAAGAGACAAAAAGCAATAGGATTAGATGAACCACATCCCCAAAGTGCCCACAAAAGCCTGGCTCCTGCAAGCACTCATGCCTTTATGAAGCAAAAGCTGAGGCAGGATCAAGAAACTGGAATATGTACCAATTCTGACAAAAACACGAATTCAGAAATTATTACTTATTTCCAATGGATTAGGAGAGACTGACAGCTGCCAAGGCATATGATCACACTCAGGTCTGTGAGAAGGAAATAATTTTGTTTTGAATTTCCAGAGCTGGTATTGTTGTACTTTAATGAGTGCAACCCCCAGTGGCATATAGTAAATGTCTCTAATGATTTTCTTTGTGCAAATGCTAAAGGAACAGGGGAGGTACAAAACATGCTGAGATAGAACTGAACTGAAATGCCTTCCTGTTATTTATCCAAGGGCTTTCCTCCTCCCACCACCTCCAGACATGAGAGTGATAAAACCTCAGAGCTGTGAGTCACCCAGAAAAAAATGAGCAACTTTTCTTCATCGTGAAACTTGAAGGAAAACAGGGAAGTTACCATTACAAGCGGTACTTACGCTAGGATGAAGTGACAGAGGTAAGGCAGCATGTGATAACTCCTGTTCCACGCGAGTCAGAAACGACCCTCAAGGTCACTCTCTTCTGTCTCTTACAGACCTCTCAGCCCTTGCAGAGACCTTCCCTTACAGGGAAGAGAGCACCTACATCATGGGCCATGCAGGCTAACAGACCAATATGCACAGGCAGGAAGAACAGACACCATTCTGCTTCACAAAGGGAGATACTGGTGGGCAAAGCAATGGTTCAAGACACTGTAGAAAGGTTCTGTCAGCTAAGGGCTGAAATCAGTGTCTAAAACTTGCTCCAGGTTTTGCCATAGGATCATCTTCCCTATCCAGGCTTTAACATACAAAGCTCATGCCACAGAGGCCATCATCACCCCATCCCTATCTCTCCCCTCCCCACTTATTTTCTTTATGGTAGATGGGATGAGGAAGACTATGGAAGTACAGACTTGAGCTCCATCTTCCTGCACCAGGAATCTCCTCTGAGAAGTACCCAGCCAATTGCTCCAGGTCTTGAATAAGAGGGATGGAGTCACTACCTTTAAAGACAGAACATCGTTTTCCAGTAGTTAAGACACTGAAATTAAAAAGGATATGGGAGAGGTGGGTTGGTTTTTGAAGCAGAATAGACACATTGCAGTTCACCTTCACACTTTGGAGTCTGTCACTGTTAACTTCTCAGCAACGTGCATGGATCACCAGGAGCAATGCCCAAATTTTGGGTATGCATGGTGATATCCCTTTCAAGCCTTTCCATATATCCAGTGTATGTCTCCAACACCCTAAAGTGGGGGCAGCCCTCCTTCCTCGATTCCTTTAGGGCTCAAAGAGTGATCCTTCTGGAGAGAAAGAACTTCTTCACATCCTATACCAGTGATGCACCAGGGGAACTGAGCTGTGCACATCTTCACCTGGAGTGGTGGCTGAAGCCTCCACCACCACCATGACCACTACTACCCTGGAGAGGAGGATTTCCTTTTAGTACCACAAAGCCTGCTGACTGATGATGTGGCCATGCAGGACGCTTGGCAGACTGGACATTACCACACATGGCTTTCTTTCCATACAGTTAATGCTTGCTCCAAACTCAGCTGTTGTGCCTGCAGCTGGAGCCTATGCAGCTATTCCCAATGGGGCCCCAGCAAAGCAGGGGCAAATTTAAATCCTAAAGCTGATGGACCAAGGGCAGGCATTTACAGTTATTGCCCAGGCTACCTTTGGAGGAGAGGAAAATGTTACCTGCCTTTCCAAAATGGAAAAAAATAAAGCAGGCAAAGCCATACCCTGCAGCTCCCAGACACAACCCCCTTTCCTTCCCATGGCATTTACAGGCAGGAGATCTGACTTCAGCCAGCCCTGGCACGACAAATGTCTGCTGGCTCTCCCTGGCATGAGCAGACTGTTCGCTCTTGGGGGTCTGTGTCAGTCCATACAGATCCCCGATTCATCCTAAACCGCTTTGCTGGCATGCACTGGATTAAGCGCCCTGCACTCCTGTGACCTTAGCAGAGACAAGGCTTCCCCCCTGCACAAAGGCAGGCTTTGCCTAAAAACCAGACATCTATGACTAAAGACATCCCTCTCTAAAGGTCCCATCCCACATGGCCAGCAGGAAGACACAGCTTGCAAATGATGCAGAGGTCATATCCTCCTCCTGTGACTGATGCTTCTGGCTGAAATCCATTTCAGAGCTATGATGAGTAAATTATCCCACTGCTGGAGTGCACACAGCACAGCATTCTTTATCTGCAAAACCGTGCTGCCTGAACTGTGCAGATTCTTACATGGTACCAGCCATTTCCTAACCTTCCCAAGCAGACTCAGGCTGGTGTTTAAACTTGGGTTCAAGTCAGCAGTGAAGGAGACACAGACCACGTGAGCCTCCCCATGCTGAACCCCGAATAACACAGTTTAGCACTTCTTTGCAGGTTTGACATACCTTAACTCTGCAAAATAATGTGGTCCTTTCACAGACTCCTTTATTTTTGTACCCTTTCCCTTGTGGAAGTTCAGCCAGAAAAAGGCACCATTGCATCATTCTAACCCCACCCCTATGAGGAATTGTGCTGGGTGTCACTTTTTGCTGATCTTGCTACTGAAATGAAATCAAATTGCTACAAAATGTGTCTAGAACAGAGATGGAGACAGATCTGAGGCAATGATGAGCACAGGGAGCCCCAGGGCATTACTTTAATTAAGATAATCCTATTTGTTGCTCATCCTGAAACAGGTTATGCCAGAAATTATTTCAGTTCCTAGCCAGGCCATTCTAGGCAAGGAACTGTAAAAGGCCCCCCTCTTTTTTTTCAGCCTTATTTCCTATAATCTGTGACAGTCACAAGACCCAGACTGCAATCAGCAGCACGTAGGGATGCACACAGGCTGCAGGTGGCAGAACAAAAAGCCAAACCTGCTGCTCTCTGGCAATTGCTCATGCCAGGGGTCTGAAAAAGCTGCTTTCTTGCCCACTGACAGGTGGCTGCTTTGGGGTCAATGCCCTGGATGGGTACACAACCTCACTCCTCCTGCTGACATTTCAGAACACAGAAGATGAGACAACAACCTAAGCCTCGATCAGGTACAAAGATGCTGCAAAACACAAAGGCCTGCTTGCTAAGTCCCTCTTCATCAAGCACTCGATATGATCAGATGTCTGCCAGCTCCAGCACATGAACTGAGACTGAAAAGGTTGGCCCTGAAGTCCAGGAAGTCCCAATCTGCAAAATAAGATTGGTTTCTACCTCATTCAAGCAGAGTCAAAGTCAGGGCAACTTCCCTTTGAAACTGCCTGCGGTTCCTGCAACAAGATTTTTTTCCCCTCCAATAAAGCACAGCGTATCAAAATTAACATCAAAGGGAAGGTTCTTGTTTTCAATAAGAAGATTTTTTCAAAGATGACATCTTAAGTCATTGTTAAAATAACACAGAGTGGCTGTCTTGTGACACTCGAGTTTCTATCACATCAGCCAAGTGGTTCACAAACCCGAAGGAAACATGCAATGCAGATGTGGCAGCCTGAGTGCTCAGAGAAGGAACAAAACCAACCCACTCTGCTTTAGAAAAATCAGATCAAGGGCTTGTCACATTTATTTTAGCTAGAAAAAAACCCATAGCCATCTGACATGACTGCGATCCCAGCATAAGGTCCTTCAAATGCCACAGTTGAACTGCATCTAGCTGTGGCAGCAGGAATATCTGAGCAGCTTCCATTCCTGACACAAGAACATGGTTTTGCACATCGAGGTGAAGGATACAACCTACTTTTACTTGTTTTTATTAAAAAAAGGCATACTTCTTTTGTTCTTCTCAAGGTCTTTGCATTTAATGGTGTGTGGCTGCTACAGACTTTCCTGCCTGCACTTGCCTTGGTGCAAGGCAGCAGGTGTTAGGCTGGACAGACCAAAAGCTCCTTTCTACTCTAAAACAGACCAAAAGCTCCTTCTACTCTAAAACCAAAGCTCCTTTCTACTCCCCAGGGTCACCACACTGCTCCTTCCCCGCTTGGGGCCAAGCACTGCTTCTCTGTTTGCTGGGAGAGAGGATGGCCATTTCCAGTCTCCCAGCATGGGACAATGCCATCTCTGTCCCCAAGAGTCATCAACTATTTACAGGCTGCTATTTATAACATATTTTATTCTACTACAAGAGCTTTCTGATTTTCTGACCCAAAGATCCTCAAAAGCCACTTGCCAGTCTGACCCTTGGCCATCCAGCAGCTCTGAGTGACATCAGCTACAGCATGCTTAACACACTCACTAATTATCAAGGGAAATCCAAAACAGATGGGGATCAGAGATCGCTACCACTCCACAGCACTCATGCTGGGTCCTGTGTGTCCCCACCGTCTCACCCAGGGAAGCCAAGGTGTGCTGAAACCACACATCATTACCCACTCCAAACACCCTCCAGAACCTGAAGGAATTCCCTGTACCCTGCTGGAATTTTCTGGTTTACCCACAAAGTCACTAACCAATTAGTGCTAACTTCTAATTAGAAAGAACCAAGTCACAAGAGAGCCTCTGATTTTGCCTGTGGAGCAGCACTGATGAACAAAGTAATTAGAACCACCCTGAAGTGAACAGAAGGCTTATAAAACCCCAAGCTGACCTCCAGCTCATCCCTGCTGTCATTAAGATGATTTTGTTTCTGGTTTGTTTTTTTTTTTCTCCAAAGGGTGAGACTACAGCTGGTCTTTGGCTGGGTGAACTGGACATGACTCCTGATAGCTGGGCAAGGAGGATACTCAGCTTGATGTGCCTACAGCTATGCAGATACTCTTCAGAAATATTTTTCTCTATATAGCCCTTTTAACCAAGCTCAAACTTCTCCCAAGGACTCCCAGCAGGAGTTAGAAGCAGTCCAGCCAAACACCCCACTCCTCCTGGTAAACAGGAAGGCTCTGCAGAGGCCATGGCAACAAGGCAATGCCAGGCCTCAGCCCTCTCCTGTGCAGAGTGCCGCAAGCCGAGCAGGTCAGACACAACGCTCCTCTCCTTACCCAGCAAGGGTCCTGTCATTAGGTTCAAAGGGTTTTCTGTTTCAAGAGGTTTGTAAGAAGAACATATAACAGATACTATTTATTAAAAACAATTCAGTTTTGCAGTGGCGTTTGGTGCAGTTCATTTTAACACCAAAGCCAAGATATAATGTTAGTGTCTCTATCCTTGATTTCCACAGACAGGTGTACACAATATAATACCTAAGTGGCTTCTCACAGGCACAGCTAGGAGCAAAATACAAAATCTAGGTAATGTTTTAGACAAATAATTCTTCCCCCAGGGAGAATTACAAGGAACATCAACTGGGCCATATCAGTCACATCTCCCACATCATTGCCAGGAGGTGGAGACGCAGGAGCGACCTGTGGTGTGCACTGCCCTCTGCTCTCACAGGACAGGGAGCCAGCTGGGCACACGAACATCCCTGCTGTGATCCTTCTTGCACAGGGAAGGAGAAGTGCAAACAGGGCAGCAGAATTTAGGAAACCCTTTTTAAAGCTATGTAAGTCAGAACAGGGCTTTACCTTGACTGGTAACCCAGAAATTTCTAGGAAAGCTTTAAAATATTAAAGACTACTGAGTAGAATCAGGCAATGTTCCAGAGATCTCTGGTTTCTCTATTGACTTTTCAAAAGCCTGACTCATCAGAAGGACCCATCACACCCGCCCTTCCAGACATACACTCTTTCTTTTCCTCCTTACCTTGTCACTGTTTCTGTATTTGCCCCACTTCTTCAGCATCTTAAGCCACTTGTCCACACGTTCAATTTCCTGCTGTTTTTGCTGGTGCAAGGGAGAAGAAAAGACAAGACAAATTTAAGAAAAAAAAGCCCCAGGAGATGCCTCCCGAAAAACACAAAACTTCATTCTCTTAGTTTTAAACTTCTACACAAAGACCTCACATCAGGGGTGGGGATAATCCACAGGTGCGTGCAGAAACTGGTAATTTCAGCACTTGGTATTTAAAAGCAGCACTGGCGAAAATGACAAGACACACAGGCTTAACATAGAGAAAGCATTCCCAAGAGTATTCCCTGACAATAAAAATTCTGCAGGTCCAGCTAGACTCAAATCTTACCACTGTATCAGATCAGCAGAAACATGATTCAGTCCCAGTCAGCAGGGTCCTAACAGAGGACACACTCTCATCTCAGGAGAGATGAGGATGGAGATGATGGCTACCTAGAACTTCCACCATTTCCCCTTGCACATGCAGTCCCCTTTACGAGCCACAGCTGTGGAGCACTGTGCCAAAGCAGGGGGAAAAGCCCAATACTGCTTTAAGAGGTGCTTTTCAGTGCAGTGTGGAGGAGGGAACATATGTGACCCAGCGAAATAAAAGCTCCAACAGCTGGGCATTGTGCAGAGTTCCCACCTCTGGGTGAGCAGCAGTGACCAGTGGGTGCTGGCTACCTGCTTTGCTCTTACTTGCTCACTCGTTTCCTCAAAAAACATTCCCTCCCCAGCTGGTGTGATAAGGATGCCACATCCATGATGACACAGCTGGCAGCTCTCACCTTCTCCTCCAAGGCGGTGCGGGTTGGCAGCTCCTGCTCGCTGGAAAAGCAAGGGGTCACTGGTTACTCCACTGGAAAGAAAGGGTGTGGAGGAGCACGGGGTGCTGCAGCTCAGGGACCACCTCAGACACCTGAGTCCCGGGGACTTTGTGCCTTTCCTACAGCTGCCCCCACTATGAAAAAGGCTGGCGAAGCACCATCCAAAATCCCACCACACAAGATGAGCTCCTGGGGGGGTAATCAAGCACTAGACATAACTGGAAACCCTGGGCACATATCTCCTCTTCAATACACACATGATCAGCAATTTAAAGGGTGGGAAGCAGAATTTCTGGACAGCAATTGCTTAAAACCCCCTTTGGCACACAGAACACCTACTATTATAAATTTTGTTCAGAATCAGAATAAAACCAGTTATTTTAAGCACTCTTTCCAGGCACAGGGTGTACATCTAATTCATCTGCACCTTAGTTAAGATGGGGATTTCCTAAGGGAACCACAAACAATCAGATACCTTGTCTCGTCTCCTCTCCTTCTGTAGTTCCCTGAATCACCAGGTGCAAACGCAAGGACCTCTCCCTCTATCCCACACCGTGGTGGCACAGGAGCACCAGCCTGCACCTTCTAACTTGTGGTAGGAAACCTTTTCTGAGCCTTGCCTTGCAACAGATTCAAGGCATCAGTGCGTTTGGACATGCACATTTGAGGAAGGAGGCCCATTTAGTCTTTCTTCCTGCATTTGGGATTAATCAAGCCAAGCCACAGAGCAGCTTATGGGAGAGATGCTGGGCTTATCATGCTCAGTGTAGAAGGATGGTCTACACACACACAGTCAGAGAGGAAAGGAGAGGGCAGGAGGACTTACTGCAGGAATCCAAACCGGTCTGTAACTTTGTACAGCGTGAAATCGGCATCTTCCCACTGGTCAATCTGAGCTCCTTCTTGCCTGCCCTGAAAGCAGAAAGGACACCTGTGAGCTAGTCCCAGCTCAGGAATCCCATCAGGAATGCCCCAGTGCCTACATCCTGCCCCAAAAGCCCACATCCCTCTCTCCCAAATGATAAAAGGCACAGAGCCAGGAGATCAAAACCTGCGCTAAAGAGCCAAATACAAGACAGGCAAGAGAAAAATGCCAAGTTCAGCCTATCCAGCATTCCATGTGTGGGAAGGGCTGTACATCAGAAAAAACCAGTGCTGTTGGGCATAAGCCATCCTGGTGTTAAGGGAGCACTGAAGCACCAGAAGCTCAGCACCTTTCAGTATGTATACTGAGCACAGATGGGACCCTGAAGAAACTCCGGGGATGTAGTGAGAGGAGATGTATAGGAAGGGAGAGCTGGCATGAAGCCTGATGGCATGAGGGTTACTGATGTGATGCCTGCAGGGAGGCAAAAGTTCTTATTTGATGCATTCCTAATTGATTAAACAGCTTCAGCCCCAGCCAGCATGTTGGGGAGAGGCACAAGGCTGGTACCTTCTCATACTTGGCGACGATCTCTGCTTTTTCCTGGGCTATTAAAGACTCTATATCCTTCTTCATATCAGAAGCTGTAAGGGGAAAAAAAGTGGGAGGGGAAAGGAGATAAGTAAATGTGTACACAGCATGTGAAATATTTTAGGAAAGTGCTAATACAAAAAACATTTGCTGACAATTTTAGCTTTCCAGCCATATCCCACAGCTAAAATTAGGCTGAGGTTGCACAGCCTAATTTTAGCTGTGGGATATGTACAGAGCGTTTATGGAGCTTGCCGGCACGCAGCAGGACCACCAGCTCCCTGCTCCCTGCACTGGGACACAGCCCAACCCGAGCAAGGCGGGTCTTGTCTTTGTTCTCAGGCACACATGTGACAGTATGAAAGGCATGGCTTTTAAATCGAGACACGCAAGCCAGCCACAGAGCCCCGGCCCAGCACAGGACAGGCACCAGCCGGGCGCTGCTTGGCACAGCGGCCACGTGGATGACAGCAAACCACTGCGCTCCTGCCCCACCTATGGATGGGAAGCCAGGAGATGCTCTGTATAAGCATCCAGAGGCAGATTTAACATGAAAGAAGAAATTAAAAGGAGAAGTTTTTGCCTACTGAAGTGTGCATGAGACAAGTGAATTGGCCTCTAGGTGATCACCTTCTATATACAACTCAAAAAGAAAAACAACACAGCAGCAAGATGTTGAGATGGACCAGTCTTGGTCTAAGCAAGACCCATTCTAGGTCCCTGAGGTCTGTGCCCACTGCTCTGCTTCAGCCCATACACATACGTATGAGCAAGGTAACTTCCCACATCAAACACAACTTGAGGGTTGTCCTGTACAAGCCCAAAGGAGCATCCTATCCTCCCTGTCAAGCTACTAGTTCCTCATTCACCAAAGGTGCATCTAACACACCAAGGAGAAAACACGGGCAGACAAAACCCCCAGGGGTGGCTGCAAGGAAGAGGGCTGAGGGAACGTCCATCAAGTCCTCCTTCTCTGAAACTCTGTGGAGCCACAACCAGCCCAGCTCAGACCATATAACAGCTATGGCACCACTAAAAGCCAGGCCACCACACGGCACATTACCCAAACCTTTGGGCCATTGTAGCTCTCTAATGGATAACTTAAACCACAACAAAGAGCCATCCTGACCTCTCTCCAGGAGGAACCTGAAGGGTTCTTCCCATAGGACATGCTACCCCAGCTTCTGGCTGAAGATGCATCTCAGCAGCAGTGCCTGCCACTGAACGAGCCAGAGCAGCCAAAGGCATCACGTAGGATCATCTGAAGGATGGGATTATAAATTGAGGAGAAAAAAAACTCGGGGAGATATGATGAGCCAAAGCATCAGCACTCTCCAAGGCTGACCCCACTTGTCTGTACCTTCAGACACCTGCAAGAGACTTTGTCTCATCTTAACAACTCCTTAATGCAACCTGCTTGCTGCCACGGTGTCTTTCAGGCATGGATGGAGATGGCCAAGAGATCCAGCTTTCCCTAACTCTTCATTTTGAAAGCAGTCATCTCTCCTAGTTGTCAGCAGTGTGATAGATGTATTATATCACATGCAATATAATCAGGGCTCTTCCGTGACCCGTTATGAGGCAACAGCACAGGCACGGCACCACTTTACACTCATCCATTCAGACACTGGAAAAATGCGAATTCTTCAAGCTCACGGCAGGAACGGGTGTATCTTCCCCTGTTACTGGCTCCACAATCAAAATAGAGCAATGACAGAAATATTAAAGTGTGTTTTGTTCTTTTATTTTTCCAAGCTGCAGCTCCTACTTCAAACGTGAACTTTGTTCAATACATTTTAATCACAGCCTAATTTTTCAAAGTAGCAAGGTGTGAGTAACTGTCTCACCATGCCACCTAATATTTCTGCATCTCCTTCTTCTCACATCTCCTGTGAAATTTAAAGGCAATTTCACTCCCCCAATTCTGACTTTTTTGTTGTTGTTGTTGTTATGGGGCCAAAAATTTCAAATGATGTCTTTTACATGCTGCTAAAAATACAAATATTCTGCAGGCTACAAGGAAAAAATAAATTGTATATCAGATTAAATGGGCAATTTTTCAAGACACTTACAAAGTGAAACCTATTCTGAACATCTCTGACCACACTCTGTAATAGAACAACAAAGGAAGAGCAACTTGGTACCATGGGAGGATTTACACAGCAAGAACACATATTTTGGCATTCACCTCTGCAAAAGCCTCTCTGCAGCCAGAAACACCAGACTCATGCAAAGGAGCCAGTTTTGCATCTCATCCCTGGAATATGCACATTTGTTTTCTCTTTCTAGAACACTGCAAAAGTCCAAATTTAGGAAAAAACTTGAAAGCAGAGAAAATGGTTGATGGCAGTGGGAAGGATGGAGATGGCAAGTGGCTGCACCGGCCTTGGGGTGTGACCACAATGCTGCTGCTTGGGAGAGCACAGAGACGATGCTACGCTCAACAAGGTGACCGTCAAAGTACTCTGGGGAGGGAACAGAACATAACTGAGCTCTGTAATGGCATTCATTGAATAGGGGTATTTTTATTATTTAATTCTGCACATGCTCAAACTCCAGAGTACTTTTGACACCATGATGTTAAATGGCATTTGCTTGAGGAAAAGACAACTTGTGTACACGGAAACTACTGAGATTTATTTTGTGAAGGATTTGACGAAACACATCATTTTTCTACTTGATGTAAAAAGGCTTCCTATAAATAGGAACAGGCTGCACCTGCCATGCTTCTCCACATACCTATGTATGACTCCATACTTTTTTTTTTTAATATACCACTCAAATTAGTTTCTCAAGCCTGCCACCCAGTTTTCTCCTGCGAGTACGGTATTTTCCTAGCAAAGAGATTTTTTTTTCCATGACAAACACACAAGATGAAGCTGCTATGAACAGGAATAGTAAGAAAATGTCAACAATGCAACAATGGTATTAGATAATTTACTGGGATATAAGCAACAGAAAGCCCTGAACCATGCACATTTAAATTCAACCCCAAAACAAAGTTATGAACTAGTTCCCTTTAGAAAGAATGAGTTGAAAACACCCACAGTCTGCCATCTCACACTAAAACTTGCAGCTTCCAATTTACAATTTAAGGAAGCAAAAATTAATACCAGCGACAGTAAGCCTAAAGACGCTTAACGAAAATGCATGTTACTGCCTACCCTCACTGAACATTATCTAGCCATCAGCAAACCTGAAATAAAATACCCAATTTTTGAATGAAAGCAACTTTCCTTAAATTAATTCACCAGCTGGGATCTCAAGTATTGGATGCAAGAAGAAAGTATCTGCATCAAAAATCCAAGACTTCATGTCAAAATTGTTCTCCATAAATCAGATTTACTGTTATACAGTCAGATCTGCCAAGCTCCCATTGCCCGACATGGGACAGCAGCAGCCAGGACCAGCCTGGCTGGGACAGGGGAACCTCTGCCCACCAGTCACCAGCGCAGTGCTGCAGCCCTGCTCGCTGCCCAGAAGAATTGAGCATTTTCCATGGCCCAGCAGCAGTGCTCCTTGTGACAAAGCCCAGGACACACACACATCCCCTGTCACCCCCAGCCATGACATGATGTCTCACGCTTATAAACCCATCAGCAAATCACCCTGCCAGCACTTGGCAGATGGGCTTTTGAAAATGAAAATATCAGTAAAATCTCTTCTTAGGAAACACAGAACAGCAACATGTTCTCAGTCTCGGGCTGGATTTGAGGATATTCTGGAACTCAATTTTTAAATCTTTTGTACTGTAGAACAGTATCTACTCAAGCCATTTGAGATTAAGACTACAGGTTTGTGGTTCGTTTTTATTTATATGTGTTCTCATTCTGAATGTGTCCTCTTAACTTTAAATAGAGATGACTGCTAGGAGAAGAAAAAAAAAAGCAAGTTTTGACACACCACTCTGGCCTCTATCAGAGTGAAACTACTGCTGTGGAATAAAGTAAAAAAGGTACATACTTACTACAGTCACACCCATCACTGCTGAAACACAACAAGTCACTGTTCCTGTTTCACGTTCTATTTTAAAAGCACATTTTAACACAGCATTTTCTGTCTTTAGCCATCTATGGTATCAGCCTGCAATTCTTCCTTTAGGGGAACAATTTTAAAGGAAAAACGTATACATCTATGCAAGTGAAAATGCTTATACATCTGCTAAGAGGCAAGACCCTCTCACAAGATATACCTGCAGTATGCACCACTTCCCAGGAAAGCACTTTTAAAGCTACTACTCACTTGTAAAGCTACTACTAGTTGTAACAGTGACTCATGCATTTGCACGCCCTGGAATAAACCTGGCCATGCAGAGCAGAGAAAGAGACTAAAGCAAGCTGTGAAAAGTTAAAAAGCCCTGATGGGGCTTACTCAAGTGCATGAAACAGGCACCTTAAAACACTTCAAACCACACAGGCTAAGGGCTTGGAGCAACCTGCCCATCCTGGATGCCAGGTAGAATCTGGGGGGACAGTCAGCAGCTGCAAGCCAAGAGGAGCTGTCATCAGAGGCTCTTCTCCCACAAGCTCAAAGCCTTTTGGAAGTAAAGCCATGGCATTACACCACTGCACATACCTACCAAGCACAGCCAAATCGAGCATGGCTTTGGGACTGCTCCCACTGCATCGCCACAGCCAGAGGAAACCTCAAAGCCCCCCAAGGCACCCAGGAGGGGCTGTGGGCAGTCACAGGTAGGCACTGGCACACCTGGCTGTGTGCCCGTGAGGTGATGAGCCAAGGGGAAGTGATGGCCATGCGCCAGTGACTGCAGGCAGAGCTTCTGCTTCATGAGAACCAGCCCCCATGCAGAAGCCAACCTGCTCCTGAAGCTGTGGTACAAGACTGGCCAGCATCCCCACTTCTGGTGTTGCAGCTGCTGCTGCATTTTTTTACCAGACCCCCAAATTTCTATTCCAAAATTGACAACACACTCAACGCACTTGCATCAAGGACTTCTGCTCATCCCCATATGCAGATTCTCTCTTATTAACAAACCCAGACTGCAAACATCCTGGCCAGGCACCAGCTTCAAAACATCACTGGACTGTGCATCCCCAACCTTAGCTCAAATCTGGCGCATGATTACATCCCTGCTACCAGAAAGGAAATCAAGACCTGCACTCGCAAAGTGAATTATGACTTCAGGAATGAAATTACTATCAAGCAGGATGAACCAAGATACAGGAGATCCTGTTTGCATGTTTATTTCCTTGACTACAACCCAAGAGCACACAAGGAAGCTTTTTTGTTTGTTTGTTTGTTTTAAGAGCATAAGGAGCACTAAGCCAGCTGAATTGCAGGAAGGTTTGTTTTAACTGTCTTGGGGTCGTTGAAAATGACTGCCCATAGATCACTTTAGATGAATCACAGATGTGCTACAGAAAATTCAAATTATCTCCTGTCCTAGTAAACTTGTATCTGAATTTGCACTGGATGCTGCACTGGATGAAAACACAGTCACCTCCCTCAGTAGAAGTACTGGGAACACCAAGAGAGAACCTCCACTGCAACTCGCTTTGACACCACCAGCAATACGCCCAACAAGCCAGAGCATCCAGCATCATCATAGATGATGACGGATCATCATTCAGCGATCCTGCTCATTTATTAGCATGTGTAACCACCGTATATGACAGCTCTCAGGGAGATTCTCATTTGCTCCAGAGCAGGTCGGTGAGTTTGGAGAAGAGAAGATGAAAATACCACCCAGCTCCAAGCAATGTGCCCTTACCTGAGCCTTGTATCAGGTGCCAAGATTCATCAGTTCAGCTGGAGTTATCCACTCCCCTGAAGGCATCTACCTGGCAGGAGCCAGTTGTCTCTGCTGCAGGGTGGTGAGGACCGCCAGTTGTCACAGCCCACCAGTCAAATGCCCTTTGGCTCACCCACACTGCCCCAGCTTCGCGTGGCTCCTCTCCTCCACCCTCGTCCTCTGGCACGTGACAGCTCACCGCAGGTGGCTGGGAGAAGAGGCAGGGCAGGAGGCAATCCACACCCTCTCGTCCCCTGGGCTCACTGCAAAGGAAATAAGAAGTTGGTCAGTTTTCCAGTTCTGGCACAGCACAGGCACCATCCTTTACCAGCACAAAGGTCTTTGAATACAGAGGAAAGGCAGGTCCCTTCAGAGCTGGTGGGGAAGGAACAGGCTGTGACTGCAGGGCACACAATGACAGAAAGTAAACTACACTCGTTTGCGTTGCAAAAAAAACCCTGGTGTGGTTTTTCTGGCCATTTTCTGGCCTGGTTGAGTGCCAGGGCTTCCCATGCAGCTCTGAGAGCCCAACACACCTTTGTACCAGCCTGCACATTGCACTGGTAACTCAGCAGGCAGAATATGCCCCCTACCCAAGCCAAAGGCACAGTATTACACCCAACTCCAGCTGATCTAAGAGTACGTAGCCCCCAAGAAAGGCTGCAGTAGAGGGTTCAGGCCATTCCTTCAGGATTTGTGTCAGGTTAAGACGTACAGGTACATGACATCACCAACTTGCACGGCAGAAGAGCCGGCACCGGCTGTGTCACCTGAGCCACCTTCCAGCACTTGCAGCTCTCCCTGATACATCCAAACATTTACACAGTCCAAAGGACAGCAGAGCCCAACACAGAACTATCACTTACAAAAACCAACTTTTTAGTTCTCACCTTCAGCAACTCAGAGAAGCAACACATTAGTTCCACAAGTGTGGAATCAAGACAGAATCCCAAAGCATGTTTTGCTTGAAGTCAGCAAGCACTGGGGAGAGGAAGCACAGCTCACTTCTGTCATGAGCTGCCACTTTAGTAACACCACCTCTCCTCCAATCCCCCTCACAAACACCAGCAAATGGACTTCTAGCAGTGTTTCTGAGCTGTCCTGTGCTGAATTTCCCTCTTCTCACCTCTCCAGCACCCGGACACAACGACTTGGAGGTCCTGAAGTGCAGAGGGCCTCACACCCTTTTGGAGGTGGCCACCATTATAAACAAGCAACCCATGACACAGATTATATTTTATATATGTTATCACCTAGTAGGTTGTAGTGTGTCTTACACACATTAAATGCAGATTACACACATTTCCCTCTATTCTCCCAATTTGCACTAAACTTTCACAGTACAATTACAAGCTGTGGTGACAACAATGACAACACCTTGCCACTAGACTATGGCAATGACAAGAAACCCAAATACATTGGCCAAGTCTTCTAGTTATAGAAATAACTACAAAGCCATGTAAGACTGCAACTGTATGCTATCCACCCCCCTCAACACGAGCAGCACTACCAATAAATAAAACCCTGCTCAACCCCCTCCCCACCATCCCTCTTCCTTTGCTCCCAGTACTTACATCTCGCTCTCATTCTCACACACGTTTTTGGTGCTGTGCCTTGGTGCTCTTCTCCCCAAGGATGGAGATGGGAAGAGATAAACAGGAGGGCTGATAAAGAGGTTTGGTCTCCTCCCTGTTTATGCTCAGTAAGCCCAGCCTTGGTGCTTCTGCACAGCTCAGCTGTTGCAGAGTCAGAAGATGCAGCTTAAGACGTAAGCTAAACCCTATGAGCAAAGCAGCGAGTCTACAAGCAATTCTTTGTCCACTTCTATTTTTAAACCTTACAGGGAATAAAAGAGCATCCAAAGATTTTTTAAGCTCTTTTTAACATGAACTCATATTCTAGAGACAACAGCAGCAAAAAAAAAAAAAAAACCAAAAAAACAAAACCCAAAAGACAAAGGACTGCAAAAAAATCAAAGATGCATGAGTTATTTTTTTAAAGCATCATTATTTAAATGACTTTTCCTTTAAGTAAACTGAAGAATGTAAAAGTCCACATGCTGCTTTTGAGAATTGAAGATTAACTCCTTTTTCCATTCCAGGGTCTATAAAAAGGGGAAAAAAAAAAAAAAAGCCAGAGGGAAAACAAAAAGTCCTCTTTTTTTCGGATGATGCACTGACCTGGAAGGGAACTATATCAACATAGAGCTTAGGAACTGGCTTCTTCTGTTTCCTTAAGGCGGGAAGAGCAGCTTGCATTTCTTTAGCCATAAACTAAAGGAAGCTACAATGATGGTCATTCTCTGCTTGGACATGCATTCCTCCTAAAACACTGTATTTTATTGTTTTTGGTACGTGTAGCAACACAACAGGACACACTACTCTTCCCTTGTCATTCTTGCCTCCAGCTATACTTGGCAATTTTGGATAAGCTGAAGGCTCCTTTTGCTATTTAAAACTTTCCCTGGTTTTGGCTCAGCAGGCACTGTCAGCTAGAGGCCACCCACACCCAAGATGTGCCCGAAGCAGCAGGGTGAGGACACGTTGTCCTGGCTGATATCCAAGGTGTCACCCTGGGCACTGTGGAGCTAGTGATGCTCCCTAGCCAAAACCAAAGGAACAAGGATGCACACATAAGCTATCATGCTGCCAGCAGCCTGCGCTCTCTTTGGCACAGACAGGCAGCGTCTTTTTTAAAACACATACAAGGAAATAACAAACGTACCATTATATAAAGTTGCTGGTACAGCCAATAAAATAGGAGTAGGAAGTTAAAAATCCACTAACAAGATGCAGCTTGGCTGTGAAAAACTTGTCCAAAATAACTACTGGGGGGAATGACTTGTACACTACAGACATCTAAGCTGAGTTACAGTGAGACCTATGCTGACTCTGTGTGTCTTACACTGCTTCCCAGAGCCTCTGGCTTCACCTCATTTTTAGGAGGGAGGCGGCTTCAGCCATTAGCCTGACCCCAAATAATGCCCAGCCCCTAGGAACCACCCTCATTCCTTCAGTCATTTTAATGACTTTAATCAGCTCACACTGCCTCCAAATACAGAACCCTTGCAGGAAATTATTTGTCTTTGGCAGCCTCTGCAGAGGACACTCCCTGACCATTTTACTGGCAGTATCCTGGACTTGCATTACCTTCAAACAGCATCTCCAGATGCTATTGCATGAGCTTTTGTTAATTTGTTTTCTTCTATCAAAGCCCCATGTGAGCATATCCAGTAATAGAAAACTTGAGGGAAACAAGAACTATTTGATCCAACACCGGAAAGTACTGAGAAAATGTCTCCCAAAGCTTTTTTAACAGCCTTGGAACTACATGCAGGACAGCATTAAGGTATGTAGTTTTTTTTAAGTAGTATGAAGGCAATCTTTTTAATTACAACATAACTTCTCCCTTCCTTTTTGCTTGTTAACTTCTAAAATCACCCCAACTTAAGAAATGCAGGATTTGTGTGTGCATGTGCGTGTGTGCGCAAATCCAACGTTTTATTAAAGTCACAGAATCATAAAATGGTCTGGGTTGGAATGGACCTTGGAGATCATCTAATTCCATACCCCATGCTAAGCACAGGGATGCCATTCACTAGACCAGGTTGCTCAGGGCCCAACTGGCCTGGCCTTGAACACTTCCAGGGATAGGGCATCTACAACATTTCTGGGCAATCTGTTCCAATGCCTCACCATCCCCTGAAAGAATTTCTTCCTAACATTTAATCTCTCTTCTTCTAGTTTGAAAACATTCATCCTTGTCCTATCCATAGGTGCCTGTGTAAAAAGTCACTCTCCCTCTTTTTTTTCTATGCCCTATTTGAGTATTGGAAGGTCCTTTAAGGTCTCCCTGGAGCTTTCTCTTTTCCAGACTGAACAACCCCAGTTCTCTCTGCCTGTTCTCACAGGAGAGGTGCTCCAGCCCTCTGATCATCTTTGTGGCCCTTCTTTGGACCTACTCTAACAGGTCCATGTCTTTTTTATGCTGATGACTCCAGAGCTGGACACAGTGCTCCAGGTGGGATCTCATGAGGGCAGAGTAGAGGAGGAGAATTCCCTGACTTGCCCTACATTTACTGTTTCGCATGTCCTCAGCATTTCTGATGTGAATAATGGACAGGAATGGAAGTGGGATAAAAACAAAAAGGGGATCACAGCAGGATCAAGTCTATCAATAGAAATACTTGAGAAAGGTTTTTCCAGTGAAAGCTGAAAGCTTGCATGAAGAAAGTGACAGTATGCATGAAAGAACTAAAAAATTCACAAAACCTCTTCTTGGATGAGATAAAAAGCAGAGGGGGAAGTTTAAGTACATGAGAGCTTGTAGCACTGATACAAAGACAAGCATTTGGTATGACAGAGACCCATGCAAGGCTGTCCAGAAAAGCAGCAGCAGATGCTGTTCTCTCCAGGAAACAAACAAACACAAGTACCACCTGCATTTCAAGATGCAGTCTTACTTAGCTGAAAACATACTCAGCTGAAGGAAAAAAAAAAAGGTACTTTGAACTTGAAAGGTGCATTTACCTTAAAAATGCTTTAACATTCACCCAACAAAGCAACAACTAGACAGTTCACTTAAAGCAGTTCACTTCAAAACACAAAATTTCAGTTAACTGCTACAAAAGGCATTTGCAAGCAGGATGATGATTTCCTCAGCAGCTTGGGAAATGAATCTTCCTGTTCCAAGATCAAAACCTGGGAGACTGCAATGCATCCTACTGAAGGACAGCCAGACTCTGCGCTGTGCAAGAAAGCTTGGAGAAGGGAAGTTGCAAATAAATAAGCATCTAAGGGCAGTGGAGTGCCTTTTCATAGGAAAGGAACTTTTTTTCCCTAATGTAAAGAATGGGTCGAACACAAAGAATAAGATCCCTGCTTGAGTTAGAACATGCCTGCAGGCCTTCAGATAAGACTTCAAATCTGATATTGTATGGGAGCGTTTTGCCATTTCTTTTTTTCAAAATATCAAGTCCTTCAGCAGGAAGGATCTTTCCAGAGATCCTTCAGATCAACAACAGAGAGATCAGAGCTGGGTCACACATTATCATCACTGTTAGTTGAGTGGAGAGAGGCTTCCCTTTAATTTAAAGCACAGTTGCTTCAATCCTGTCCCGGCTGAATGCAAACCAAGGACTTCATTTCCCCAGTTCCCATTTCCCATGTAAGCCTGGACCTGCATTTCTATCTTGGCCACAGACCTTCCTTTAGCATCTGCTTCACACAGATGCACTGCTGCAGCAAAACAAAAGCCGTGCCTTTCCCACCCACTTCAAGCAGCCCTTCCTTATGGATATCTCCCCTCCTAGGACCTGCTAGAGGAATGTGTGCACTAAATCTCTTTTCCAGCAGTAAAGCCCGTGCTGCATTAGAGTTACTGCATGTTTCTCCCACTTCCTTCCATTGACAGCAAACAAAAGCTTGCTGCTCACTGTTATCAGAAAATACTTGCTTTCCCAGATCGTTTCTGCCCCCCTTGTTTTGGAAGGGTTTTCAGAAGACTAACAGCTCACTCCCAGCAATAAGCAGCAGGGGGTGATTTGAGACAGAGGTCCTTCAGAGCCCACCCAGTAATCCAGCCCAGACTGGGCACAGCCTGCTCCTGCCCTTTCCAGCCATGCAGCCTCCAGCACCTCCTCCAGCATCTTAGGGCAGTGCTGGAGAAGACGATGTTCCAGCAGCATGGCTTGAAGAGACAGGGTCACTTTTGCACCACTGACCTGGCTTCAAGCAGCTGCCCCTGTTTTCCAGCTGCTAACCATCCCCAGAAAATACTGTGCCCACCTTGAGTATCTGCTGTATTGTACTCTAAATATGCTACTTTGAGAACCTGCTCTTCTCACCACACACTGCACTTCCTTCCTGCCAGATCCCTTATCACCATGTTTCATCCCCAAACGACACAGATGAAGCTTCCACTCTAGCTGGGGCTGCTCTTTTATTCACAGACAAAAGGAAACATTCTCACACCAGGCACTAAGCCTATGGCACCTCTGCTAATGAGGTATGATAAAGAATTAAACACAGGTGTCACATGAAAACAGGGCACCAAGGTTACAGTTCCCAAAAAAGCACTACTCAGTCACTCTTTATTTTTAATTTAATCTTTTTTTAGGCAACCAGAGTATCAAGTGTCAGGTCCTAAACCTAAGAAGGGCACCAAAAGTCCAAGTATTATTCAGGATATGAAATGCTCAACTCCAGCCACCCAAGCTGACACCTTGCAGATTCATGACTGAAATCTCCCCACGACTGCCAATGCCAAGCCCAAACAGCTTTCATCCACAGGTGGGGGTTCCCTGCAATGTAATATTACCCAGATAACCACTTGGTCTCCCAAATTCTACGTAAGGGAAAATGCACAACAGGCACCTGGCAGGAGCTCAGCACCAGCCCTGCACCATCACCTGATGAAAGCTCCCTCAAGGGAGCCTAAAGAGGCCTTAACTCTGGCCTTCACTTTGGCACAAGGCTCTGCTGAAGACAGATTTCAAAAATATGAGCTTCAAAATAAGTAAATAATTTCTTGGGCCAAGAATACGGGGGGAGGGCAGTGCAGAAAGGACCACTTTGGCAAGTTTCTGATGTTGAATGATCCATAACCTCTTACAAGCAGGATCCCTTTTCTGTGACGAATCCAGCCCAGCCCCGGAGCAGTGTGGGACTTGCAAGCACCCCACTCTCCCGCCACCAGCAGCCCCAGGATGTGGGCTCAGTTTTTTGGGGAGCAGCAACCTTTTTCTGTTCCCTGACTCAAGGCTGGACATGTGGCGTTAACACCTTCAGTAGACTGGGCTGTCATTTCTGACTGTGCCTCTGGTCATTAAACAGGCACCACAGCATGAAAGCATTGGCTGGAAAACAAAACAGCCTCAGCTCATTTCATTTATTACCAATTAGCAGAAACCACTGATCACTGATTTGGGTTCTGAAAAAAAAATTATATAAACAAGTAAAAAACCAACTTTAACACCTTCCTTGTCCCTTCAGCCAGACACCTCTCCAGCCCCATCAGGTTTTTCCTGGAGAACTTTCCTGATGCCCTCTGAGATAAAGCAGCACACCACAGATGCAGCACAGACAGACCACTCTTGCTTGTCCTTCCTTCAGCTTGCTTGCTTTCATGTGTGTTTATTAATTACCCTCAGCTTAACTGCTTTCCTCCCACAATGCCACCAGAGGCAAGCCCAGGAAAACACATAACTGCTGTTCCCTTTGGAGAGTCAGACCATCTCCATGGGTAGCTACTGAGACACAGACAACATCAGCAACTCAACCTGAAAATGCTTCTCCTCTCCTGCCTTTTATACCACCTCTCTGAGAAACTTTTTCACAGCTCCTCTGATGTTCACAAAAGCCCAGGATCAGTTCACAGGACCCTTAGGATCTGTGCTTGCTTTTCAGTCTGTCAAAAAGGGGTGAGGAGAAGCCCAGCAGCCTGTGGATTATGAAGAACTTCAGGTTTCATATGGGAGTTTATTGGCTCTCTTATCTCAGAGACAACACTTGCAGGTAAATCCCAAGAGACTCCAGTCAGCCAGCCACACCCCAAATCAAAAAGGTCTGAAATTTAAACTGCCATTTCTTACACCTGCCCTTCCATGGGATTCCTGCACTACAGTATCTCTATCCACATATCACTCCTCTGTCCAAGCTTTCCTCTTTCAGCTTGTTAAACCTTCTTGATCCTGTTTTCAACTGCTTTTAAGAAGCAGGCAGTGGAAATCTCACAATTGCCATAGCCAGAGAAAGCACAAGCCATCTCTCTCACCTGGAAAAGGTCTTTTATGAGATACACTCAACTCTAACATTGCACCCCCTAAGGCACCAATACCCACCCGAACACAGATGTCAGTAGTTCTCCTGCCAATGCGCTGCTGCTCCCTTTTGTTCTCCCCCATCTTTGCCTGAAAAAGCTTCTAGAACTACAAAAACTCTAAAGTATTAAAGAAATACATTATTAGGAGAAGGTCACAAAACAACAACTTGAGAATAGCTGCAGCTAAAAATACCCAATTCCCACACCCCATCTTTAGAGAAAACATTATCAGATGTCACTTCCCAGTGGTAAAAACATAATTGTTTTCTAATTAAGGTTGTATTTTGAACACTGGAATTTTTTTTTTTTTTGCCAGGGACCACAAGAAACACTAGGAAAAGACCTTGTTTGTCCCCCCAAAGATCCCACTTTTCTGTGCTACCTGATTGAAAAACTCTTGGAAACTGGCCCCTGCAAATTTGTATTTTTTTCCAACACCACCTAACTTTGCAAAATAACTTTCTAAAGAGAACAAAGTATTTTAGCCACCCATACAATGTTGCAGAGTATTTGTGCAATATAGATTTATTTTTATTTTTTAATATTTCAGAGTATCAAGGAGGTCAATTTGGGAAGGACAAGTGGAGCAGCAGTGCAAAGCAAGTATCAGCACAGGGCTGGAAACTGCCTCTCTTCTGACCCAAATACTAGACAGGACTGGAAAAATCTGCATTATGGACACACTGAATTGGTTAGTCCGCTGCTCAAAGTCTCCCAGCTCTAAAGAGCAATAGCCATGACATACATCAACCTTAGGGCTTACTTCAACACCAGGATGAGCAGAATCAAGGCGGTCAATTAAACTCCCTCAGACTTTTATACCTTTCCATTGTATAAATAAGCTCTGGTTTATTGATCACATAAAAAACCACCCAGGAGTTACTGCAGGTAAGGAAACACCTGTGATAACATTTAACAAACTGAGCACGTACAAGAGGAAGCTTAACACACCACAACATGCTTTCTTCTCCAAAGACATAAATGAAATCCAGGGATAACTTCTCCAGAAGGTCCACAAACCTTGTCCAGGTCACACTCACCACTTTTTAGCCCTTAACAAATATATACCTTTCCCCTACTCAAAAACATCCCAAACAATACCTTTTTATGAAGTCACACACAAAATAATTTTGACGGTCCATTACTTTGGTGGCCAACTCTTGCTCTGCTGCGCCTTCCAGCTGCCTCCTTCCCTCCACCATAAAACAAGCAATACGTCTCGTATGTGCCCATTCCCACTGCTTTCTGCCTGTCCCTGCAGGCATTTGTACCTTTACTCCACCTGCTTCCCTGTCAAAGTTATTTGAAACTGGCCTGATGCAAAATTTGGTACCACCAAAGAGACTGAGTGTGCAACCCTCCTGCTTCCCTGAGAAGTCAGGTGAATACCCACCAAAGAGCACTGCAAAAGACTAACCTGGAAGGGATGAGCAGGAAGACAACCAGACCACCACAGCTATATTCTACTGCTAAAAAGTTTTCTGAAGATGCACAGTGTGCTGGGGGGCCTCCCTGTTCTCTCCCCAAAAGAGGAGGAGGAGGATTGGGGTTATTTTGAAGGACAGCTGAGCACAACCACAGGGGTGTACTGGGAAAGAGGCAGGGCTCAGATTCACGTCCACCACCTCCCTCTGTCCGCTCAGCCTGGAGGAACTTGGAAGACCTGCCCACATGATGTCATTACTGGGTTGGTGTCTAAATAAAGGAAGCTTTTTATAGAATTTCTCACTGACAAACTTATTCCGGTAAACCCCGATAGCCAAGACGTCAGGCAGAGGGGAAGGAAAAGGGAAAACAATACCCATAGCCTTGCTGGGGCCTGGACAGGTGGGTGGCGTCTCAGGAAAGAAACCTAAACAACCTAAACAAATTTACTCCCTAACACCTGCTTGTTGGATAAAAAGCACAGGGAAGAGCAGCGCGCAATGTAATGGAGATGTGCTTTTACACCATCTGTCACAAGGACACACAGCCTACTTTGGCATCAGGGTAGGGGGGAAAAGGATGAAGATGAGGAGAGACAATAATAAGAGAAAAAAAACTTTGCTTAAAGAGAGTAAATAAAATGTACTTCCATGTCAGAGGGGTTTTCCAGCTTCCTATTAATCATGTGGTAATTACTGTGCTTCCTAAAAATGAACTGGGGGGTTCTGCATATTCAGAAGACTCTTGCTGCAAACGTCTTAGCTCAAAATATCAACAAATACTATTTGCTGGAAGTGCCAAAAACAAACAAACAAAAAAAGTTACCAAGCAAAAAAAAATCTAACAAAAGGAAAGCAAAGTGTTCACGTATGCCCACACGTCATCCTCTTCTTCGTAACTCTTCATCACTTCCACAGCGCTACAGAGCAGTTCTCCTTCCTCCCCTCTGTTCCGCCGTGCATCTTCAGCCGGGCATCCACTTGGAGAGCAGTTGCAATAGCCGGGTGACTCATGCTGCAGTAATGTGGGTGGGAACTGCTCCCATGCCCAGCTCCTAAGAACACAGCCTTTTATGGTATTTTTAGCGTGGAAGCCGTTGTGGTTCATAGCACTTTGCCTTTTGTCTTTCAAGAAAAGAGCTCACAGTTCCCCCCAGGCTTCAAGGATGCAACAGTGGAGCCCAGGCAGGTGATGAGCAAGCCAACCCTGGAACTTCCACACCCAGCCACGGTAGGGATGCTCAAGGATGTCACACTACGACCAATCCACAGGCTCTCCCTTGGGAGACCACCACCCTGCAACCTCCAAAGAGTGGGGCATGCGTGTCACTTTTTCTGTGGACACCTTAACTACTGCAGCCCAACTTTTAAGGAGTCATTCCCTGTGTCCCCCGAATCCTAACCACCCTGTGGCACTACACTAACAAGCTCATCCTGGCAAACCACCAGACATACAGTTTCTACCCTTGAAGGGCTGCTGGCATATGAAAAGCTGGCAGGTCCCATCTGTCTTCCCTCAATTAACTTACGACTACATCTCTCCAGAAAGTAGAAAAACTCTGTAGGGTTTCTACTCCATACAAATGTAGGTGAAAGGGAGCAAGAGGTTACTAGGAGAAAGCAGACAGGGGTGTTACACTGAAACCAGGTTAAAAGCATCAGGGAGAAGTGCAGTGGCAGAAAAGCCACTTGTGGACCACAGCACATGGCACTCAAACTTGCCAAAGTAAAAAAGCAGGCTCAGCTGTGCTCTTTAAAAGGTGATGATCATACATGAGATTAAAGGAGTATCCCAAAACATTATCCCATAGGGCTTGAAACAGGACTCTGGCTGCAGACATACAGTGGATTGCTTTACAGGAGAGCCCCCCGGTTCCCCTTGCACCTGAAGCATTATCTGCTGTAGAAGAGAATGGCATGAAAGTTTCTGCATCCCCAATCACAACTCCAAACAGCTACTGATTTTAGCCCTTTCAAAGTTATTAGATTCAAGAGGAAATTAAATTATAATCTGCACATGCCTAAGAAGTCTAGGAGAAAAGCTAGCAGGATGAACGAAAAAGCAGTAATCAATTATCCTGATACAAGGCCACTGACATTCAAGCTATTTTTTTATTCCTTCTGAAATTCCAGTGAGCTCTGGAAGGAGTCAGCCTACCAGTCGGGCCAGAGCAACGACAGACTGCCCATACAGACAGATTTCACCAAGTGGGAAGCACCAGTGGAGAGCTGCTCTGGAGTGACTTCTCAAGTATGAGAGACACACTGAAGGGGAAGTCTGGGGGAGGTTCTGTGGGCGAGCACTGCACAGCCCACAACATACCTTGGAGGTGAGCCAACAGCAACAGAAGAAAAACCCTCCAGCCCTAATGCAAGTTTAAAGGTCACTCCGTGCATCGCCCTGGGCACAGCAACTCCCAGCATCTGCCAAACAAGATGCCCCACACCAGGGTGACACCAGGGCTCCCTAGACAGACCAAGATGGAATTTTCTGCTCCTCGAGGAGATGAAATACATTTCCAAGTTTAGAAAGTCTTCCTGCTCTTAGATAACAGATCAAGATTACAGAATTAAAGTTTAAAAAAAAAAATCACATGGAAGGCTCCATCCTGTCCAAAGGAATACAATGCTTTTCCTGTGGTCTTGCCCTAAAGACCACAACATCACACTCGATTACTATCCCATCTTACTACTAAGTCCTGCACAGCCAGTTTGGCCATATGAGAGCAAACTGAGCTCTGCCTTGCCTCATTTCTCATTAAACTGCTAACTACACATAGCAGTGGCTGTGTAAGAGGCAGGCCAAGTTACTTAATTTTCATTATCCTTTACTTGGACCAACACTATGAAATTTGAGTAAAAATTTAAAAAAAAACCTAGGAAGGAAAAAAAGGAATGGAACAGAATAATCAGCCTAAACCTCCTACAGACAGAAAAGGAACACATCCAAGCCTGAACTGAGGTTTACATATCCCACACTAGACAGACCTCTCTGTACAAAGCCTTTAGTTATCAAAACCTGCCATCTGCACTCCTGAGAAAGCCAGGAAAGGGAGGAAATTCCAGTTTGCCCCTACATGCTCAATTCTGCGGTTACTGTAGGCAACCTGGTGCTGCTCTGAGCTTGGTGTGCTGGCAGACCCCAGGGACCCTGCCCCGTGAGACCACCTGCCTGCCCCCACCTCCAGATGTGCAGTACACCTGCATTTAACTTACTTTTGGTACTTTGACCCACAAACAAAAAAGCTTTCCCGGCCACCAGGTTCTCTGTATACTTAAAAGCATTGAATGCCAATTCTTACAAAGCAACAACTTCCTTTAATGCAGAAGTCAAATAGTGCCAGCACAGCCTGGACATAGATGCACTGGTGCTTGGATGCATCCAGACTTTGCAGCTGATGGTATCTTCAAAGGAGCAAGTCCAGACAGTCTAAGCGCTTGCAGCCCTCTCTTCCTCCAGCATGTGTCCCAGCGACCATCCTGCCATACATCTCCAGAGCTGGAATGCAGCCACCCTTGGAGCAGACCAGACTGTGGCTTGCTGGGATGGCTGTGCGAAGGGATGGATGCATTTCTCCCCCTCTTCATGGGGAAAGGGCTCCCTTTAAAAGCGGGCTGCAGAGGATGTGATGCAGATGTGCCTCTCCAGAGGAAGAGACACAGACTTAAAACATTGGTTAGCTGGAGACTGCAACCCTGGCTCCACTGAAATGAATGTGAATGCTGCTAACGAATTTACAATGCAACCCAGATTCCCAATGCTCTTCACACAAGGCCCATCTGAACCAGCATGTAGTATTTGCTGGAAAGGCTGAGCTTTACCAAGATTCAGCTCTTTATGAGTTTTCCATGCTCATCTTCTCACTTCCCCCTCTCAAATTTGCAGATGGGTTTAAGGACAGCAGCTTCTGCTCTGGACGCTTCTCAAAGCAGTTTGCATCATTAAGGTAGAGTGTGCTGTAATGACTACAGGAACCCTTGCAGGGAAAAGAAATAATTCAAGAAATTACATCCTTCACAGGATCTGCAGATGGTGTGTTCCTCTCAGTACTACCAAAATTGTTTAAAGGACAGTAGGAGCCTCCCAGAAGGAGATGCAGATATTGCCATCACAGCCAGGTGAAAAGGAGGAGGCAGTGGACCATGACACAGGTGGTGTTTAAAACAGACCACCCAATGTTTTACAGGAAGAGGGGAAAAAAAAACAACCAAAAGAAGCATCCCACTGTGTGCAGACTTCATGACCCATTACCTTCACCAGTCCTTTGCAGGGCCACAGCCTTCAGCTAAGGATCTGCTTAGCTGGAACCAGTCTGCAAATTATATAGTAACCAGAGGCTTTAAAAGCCTTGCAAAAAAATGGAATTAAAATAAATAAAAATCAGCTGGGCAAGTTCTGTCTGACAACTCATTTTCTTCCCCATCTGGTACATGGCCATGTGGAGAGACGTGGTATGAATCAACCCATTTTGGCAGCACAAGACAAGCCAGGATGCATCACTGCTCCAGTACATGGGGAACACCCTCCAAAAGGCTCTGTTTACCCAGCGGGAGCCAATGCAATCCCTACACAAAGCCTGTAAGTACATTTAGAGCTCAAAAGTAATCTGAAACAGGTCCATTCTCCCCTCCAACTCTGTAAATACAATCCAAATTGGGTCATCTCCTAACGATAAATGAATGATACTCACTTAAGCCTCTGCTACACTGCTGACATAATCTAGGTCCTTTCATTCTCCTTGTACTGCAAGTACTAAAGATGCTTTTGTACATCCTCTGAAGCACTCCATTTAAAAAACCATGGTAACTAGGGCACCACATTCAGCTGCTCTTGGAAAGAAAAGCCATTCCCCTTCCCTTCTCAATAGGCTCTTAGGAGGCCTGGACAGAAAAACATTGCCTAATTCAAACTCAGCTCCACCAGGATGGCTGGAGTTGGGTCCTGGGGATAGGCTGAGCACAACTACTGGGTACCACGTGGGACTGTGGTGTGTCAAACACCAGTAATAACACTGCATTTGGGGAAAGAGAGCCATTACCTGTGTCCTGCATCTAAACAGCACCCAGAAGTCCCATTTTAAGTCATCGAGTGTGACAGCACAACTGCAGCATTCAATAGGAAAAACATTGTTATTTTCTTTAAAAGCTATTGAGTGCTCCTAAATACCTCAGGTTCTTTTTAGTAGATGACAGGATTATTTAGCTTCAGTACTTTAGCATGACAAGGACTAGAAGAACCAAGAAGCAAGTTTTTCTGTTATTTTTGCGTGGCAGTAAAAGTTTAAGGGGTTTTTGTGTTGTTTCATTTCTCACTCATCCCGAATTCCTCAGGACTGTGAACCTCTCTGCATGGCAGCTTTTAAAGTTTGCCTGCTGGCACCAGAATCCTCCTCCTTTCTGAAATGGAAACATTCCGAGATGTGGGCACAGACATCAGATGGAAAGAGCAAGGCAGCTCCCACCAAGAAGGCCATTTACTAGGAAAAAAACCACCATCATAAAAAAGGGACATTTGTCTAAAATGGAAGGTCCATTATTTGTATTTCTAAAAAGAAAAACATTCATTTAAAAAAACCCCAGAAGACATGCACTAGCACCAGAAAGTCTAACAACTTGAACATGACCTGTTTTGCTATTCCTTATATACAATTTTAGCAGACTTTTTCCAAATCCCACTACATACTGTTATGGAGCCACATTCCAGGATTCCAGGTTTTAAAAATAGAAGCCTTTAACCACAACATCTGCAAAAGTACCTTACAAAACCAAAAAGACCCCCTTTCAAGTTCTATCCTGTTATGGAGGCCGTTGCCCAACTGATGCACAGAAGGACCTTGAGCCTCTCTGTAGGAAGCAGCATCGGATTCAGGACAGCATTGCTGCAGAAGACTTTATAACAAAATTTATGCCTGTTTAAAAGAGATGCAAACTTGGGAGAAAGCAGGCAGTTTTAAAGAACACATTCTTAAATGGGGAAACTGAGGCATGTAATGATTAGCCAATTCCTCAAATAGCAAAAAATTTATTTCTTCTGGCTAACACACTGTCATATTTGCTAACACAGGCTGTCACGGCGAGAGACGTGAGAGGGTGAACTGAGGACAAGTGCAGCAGTTATCCTTGAATTCCTGACTCTGTTCTTCACACCATCCACTGCTACTTTTCAGGACAAAAACAGGAGAAAACTTAAAAAGGACAACAAGACAACAGTTTGGGAAAATGCTCTCAACCAGATAGGTCAGCCTAGCTTGTGTGGGACATGGGCCCATAAAACCAGGTACTAGCACACCTGGCTGCCTTGATGTAAAGAACGAAGGTATTCAGAGGCTAAAACACTGTACCCTTATTTCTAAATATATGGGCATAATATAAAAAAGAGTATTACAACTTACATATGCGGCAAAGAGTAAAAGCTAAAATAACAAGGGGCTTGCATGGGATGCCCCCATTGTCACATTTCAACATGTGCAACAAATAAGTAGGTTTTTTATAGCCAGTGTCTAGCATTGTTTTGTTGTTATATTTCTTGAGACTCCAAGAGCACTCTCCTCCATATTAACCTTACAGGATGAGAAAAAAAAATAGGAAAAGCTCCCACTCCATGTATTGCTCTGTTCATTTAGGCTTTTGAGGGTGGAAATTTGTTATGGGAATTAATGAAGAGAATTAACTCTGGAGCCTGCTGCTCCCTGCCATCTCTCCTGGGATGAGTACAGCAGCTCCTGGCTGCACTCCCTCATCTCCACTGTGGATGAGGCAACTGGGAAGTCTACTCACAGTCAAGTTTATGAATGTTTCAGCAATTGCCTCCTCCTTCTAGTAGCTGCCCAAAAGCTTACCCAAACCTGGGCCTTCTGCCACACCATCCGGCTGCTCTAACTAATGAGCTCCTCTGTTTGTAAACCCATGCCTCGACAGACACTCTCAGCCACGTGGGCACAATGCTCGCAAAGCCGCAAGATGCTCCCTGCTCCCAACCTGCTGCAAGGCTTCTCCATCCCCTGCACCTTGGGGGACAGAAGACCCTTGACTTCAGATTGACAAAGGCTGGCACTCTGCAAGCTCTGCTCCAGCAGGAGGGCAGAGGGTCAGGAGTATGTTCTCCAACAGCATTTTACTGTGCTTTGCAAAGCCAGACTGTGCCAAGTTTCGTCTCACGGTGGAAAGGACACACGGGCACACCAAGCCCCACAGAAGTTTATCTCCCAGGACCGCTGATGCCAACTCCACTGTGGCAATTCACCTTGTTTAATGTATAACGTCTGTCACCTTTGGTCCAGGCTCTGCTCCTCCCGTCAGGGGAAAGGTATGTCCATGGCACAACTCAACTTGAACAGCAGAATTTTGGTGTGGTGTTCGCACAAGGTTCTTCAGGAACACAAAAGACTGAAGAAAGCTACTTGCATTTGAAGCAAAAGACAGAGAAGTCTGCAGTGCTTTGTTGAGGCATAAGAGAAAACAGCAACCAAGTGCTTTTTGGAGAGCAGATGACAGCTACCTGGTTCTACTGCTGTTATTCCTAAACAAACACCAGTCATGTTCTGGTCACAGGTGAAGAACAAATCCTGCGTGCACAGTGAATACAAGTCTCACAGGAAACTATGACAGGTACTGTGGGACCATCCAAAAAGCAGGAGGAGAGGAATCGTCCCACCAAGCATCAGCATCTGATCAGGCAGGCAGCTATTTCCTCTGCTCAGACCCATCATCAATTAGTCATCTCACTGATTGGGAGCCCTTGCCATGGACAAAGGCCCTTCTCAATCTGATACAGAACCAGGCACCAGAAGATGGGGAGAGAGTTTCAAGGAAATTCCATCGGAAAGAGAAACCAAGACACGTGGGAAAGTTTCACCAAAACCAGTTACCACACAGTTTTTATTCTATTGCTGTTGATGGATCTCCAATCCTCCAACATGGACCAGCACAGAGAAAGCACAAGGCTTAGCAGAGAAGTAGAGATCGTAGGCTTAACTTCTGGCCTGCTCCCTTCCTCACCTGGAGCAAGAGCTGGCAGAGCTTTCCCGTTGCCCCCAAAAGTCCATACCAAGCAATACCTCTATACGCACAACACAGAAATCCATAGACATTCAAAAATAAATCTTTGCTGAGAGGAGATCAGAAAAACCTACAGCCTACACAGAAAATTAACCTGCTATTAAGTGTACTATCTATTATGGAACGTGATGCTCATTTTGCTGGAGGCATCATTATTTCCATCAAGCCATCTCAAGCAGTGGTGCTCTTGTATAGGAACCTGTGAGTTGGGCTTTGGATGTGTTGGATTTTTCTATGCACATGGACATCAGCTCTGGAAATTTTTAGGAAATGGGGTGGTTATTTTCTTATCACAGCATCTGGAAAACTGAAATGAGTTCATTTGCAGCGTTCAGTACTTTCAACTAAGTGAATAAATGGAGAGAGCAGCCAACTTCTGTCTTTGTCTAGATGAATTGCTGAGATCATGCCGTTAGCTCACATCACTCTCACTTCGTTTTTGGCTGGAGAGGCAGACAGTGCAAGGGGTGTCCAGTTACAGAATGGAAACACTGATACATTGCCTCAAGTTTTAGCAATAAAATAAATGCAAGAAATGCAACAAAAATGCCTGCTGAGTAATAGATATGGGGTCGTGTGGGCATGTTTCTAAATTCCTTCTATTCGGTACGTTCAACAACTCTTCCAGCTAGAAGCACAGAATGCTTTTGCAACTAAGTCTGCCATTACTCTATTTTCTCTTCAATTACAGGTCAGTTCTAAACCCCTTCAAAGCATTCACAAAGCATTTGCCTAAATTCAGACTCCAGAGCAGCACAGTCAAAGCAGACAGTGGATCATCATGAAATATTAAGCTGTGGGCACCACAAAAAAAAGTACCCATGTACTGAGGCAAGGAAGAAAACAACCTGCAGGACCCACTGGTGTCATGCAAACCATGTTAGGAGCAAAGAACAATTCTTCACAGTGAAAGACCATGAGACAGCAGATAAATAAAAGTCAACCAGAAGGAGGAAATACTTCTTCCAAGTGACCCACAACTGTGTTGTGACATGTTCTGCGACTCAGAGTGAGTTATAGAAAGTGTCTGCAAAGTACCATGGAAACTGCAGGAGGACAACACTGGTGCAGCTGTTAAACCTAGAGACTCCTCCTTCCCTGCAGATCCACTCTGGTTGTCAGCAGGGGAGGGCATACCTGTCAATCTGGACTTTGGCTGAAGCCAGTGTGGCAGGTCTTCTGCTGTCTTCTACAGCAAAGATGGGAGAGGTTTGGGCTCCAGTATTTAAACCCTTTGACCTGGCATCTTAAGAGACTGTCTCCGACAGGGCTCTGAAATACCAGCAGACCAAGAGGGGATCACAGACACTTCAAGCTGTTCTTCCAAAGAACAACCACCACCTGTTCTTTCCCGGGCAGAGGATTCAGAGGGGAAATGTTTTCTCTGGTGCAGAGCCTCAGTGAGACACACACAGCATGTCCTGTCTCCTCCACAGCATGTCCCTCCAAAACAGAAGCTGCAAATATTCAAACAGACAAGAACAAGTGCAGCCCTTCAACAGCCAGAAGGCAGCTCAAACTCCAGGACTGAGATCCCCAGTGCATGGCACAAAATTTATCCAGCATTTACAACCATCAGCCCATTAGAAAAGACACACACTTTGATGATTAATGGGCCACAAACTTTACAGAAGAAATCTGAGGGCAAGAGGCATCTCCATCTGCTTGGACATCCCTGCCACATAGACCACTGCCATCTTAGATGTTGCAACAAGCAGACAGTGCTTACAAAACTCTTGCGCCACCTGACACAACAAACTTCCAGGAAGACACAGCAGGATCACCTCATTACACCACAGCTTTCCCACGCACACCAAACCCTCCCAAAGCCATTAATTGGCTTTGGTAGCTGATGCTGGAAGGCTGTGAAAATCAGTGTACTCACAAGGAACACCACACTGCTGAACTGAAGGAGTTTTAAGCCACTTTATTCCTGCAGTTCTCCTCAGGCAGCTGAAGGACCAGGGCACTGTTTTCAAGCTGTTCTTCTGTTTCACTAAGTATCCAAGTCAAAACCTGGCACAAACAAACCTGCCAGGGTGGCTTTGGGTGTGTTTTTCCTTCAAAACAAAAATATCCTTCATTAACGGTGGAAACATTCATGGCAGGGAGGAAGCTTATCTACTCGACTCTAAGGCTGCTCTGTCTGTCAGAAGATGCATGAACACAAGGGCCAGGAAACAGGTTAATGGCTCACAGAGAGGACACCTCTATCTCCTTGAACCAAGAGCAGATCCAAAACTAGTAACAGGGAGTAGAGATCCTTCTCCTTGTGGCAACCAACCCCCCAGAACAAATTAACAACAACAAAATCAGACAGGTCTCTTCTTCTGAAGGTTTTTTAGCCACTTCTGCTTTGAGAGAGGAAATCATAAGAACTTTATGCAGATCATTCAACTGGTCCTCCAGGCCACAGCAGCTTGTCAGCATTCTGCCTGGATGTCAGACACTGCATGTGCACATAAAAGGAAGCATTTGCTCACTCCTGTAGCTACTTTCCAACCAGGCTGTCAATATGCTTCTGTTTCTTTGCACTCCTCCTGTGCTTCCCATCCTAGGCAGCTGCTTCAAGCGTTCATGCACACTATGAGCACTGGGGTACTCTCACACCAGGTTACTCATTTCTGACTACAAGAAGCCAAGGATTTTAAGGTACTAAAATGGTAAGTTACCAAAATTTCATGAGGATTCTCTCACGAGTTGCTGGTTAAATAAAAAACTGAGCTCTGTGGACACTGCAGACTGTAATAATGAGAGTGATGATCACAATTAGAAATTGTGGGCCAGTCATCTCTCACTCCACAGAGAGGTGCAGATAAGCAACATGGCACCAGCCAGCTCTGGGGCTGGCAGGGACCACTCAGCAAAGGGTGTGAAACCCTTTGCTACTGGAAAGGTGCACACAGAAACATGTTATGCTTTGGGGCCGACAAATCCCTTGACTGAGAAGGTTAAAACCAGGACATCCCATCAATGGGGTCTGTGCATTCATGGTCCCCCAGCTGTGAGAAAATGAGAGCTGACAGCAGTGCCAATACAAGCAGTCTGTCCTCTCTCCTGTTCACTAGGTTTATGTGCCGATGATGCAGCCTGTGGGCACATTATACTCCCTCTTTGTATTTGGCATCCAGCTAAAACAACCCTTTCTCTTCTTTCTTCTCTCACCTCAAACCAGTTGGGCTTCTGGCAACTAGGAGAGTAACCAGAACAAACAGTCCTCCTGCTCATGTGCTTGCAGGGATGCATCCTTAACCCAGCATTACAAATTCTATAGCAATAAAAACACTAACCCAAGTACCAGTGCCCTGTGCCAGACTTCCAAATGAACCAACCCACCTCAGCCTGAAGCGCCCCGCGGACCAGGGCTCCTACCACACTGCCATGGAGAGATGCTCATTCAGAGTGGCCAAACAAGTCCCCCAGCACTGCCACAAACTGGTGCCACACTCTGTGCTTTCCTATGCAAGGTGAAAATAGAGGCCAATGCTGGGACAAAGTTTCCTTCCTTCCTTCCCACAGTACCTCTCATTGCATCAAAAACACAGTGAACAGGACCAGAGCTGCCCTGGAGGAGTGCATCTCAACTCTTCGAAAGAGAGCAAGACCAGAATCTTGGCCTTCCTGCATCCTAGCTCAGCATCATCAGCCACTTCTCATCACCCAGCCTGCTTTTGCCTAGGATAGCACCATAGAAACATCTGCATCACCATCAAACTATAAAGTGCCTGCCATCTCCAAGCTGCAGATTCCTGGCTAAAGCAGCAAGCCTTTGGAAGTCTCTGATGGCTTGTTTTTCCTCCCTCACCTATATCAGTTCATCTGAATAGCAGATGCTTCCTTTGTTAGTTTTGGTTTCTGTTTTGTTCGGAGGTTTGCTTGCTTTTCTTATTTGAGCTGCTCTTAACAAAAAGCCCAGCTCCAGGCATGGCGTGACCCGTGCATTAGGAAGGCTGGCGGATTGCTCTTTTTTGATCTGCTAATACAGCTGATTTTTCTCCTCTTCCTTTCAAGGGAAGGCGAATAGCTCAGCCCCCAGGAAAGAGACACAGCAATTACATTTACCTCAGACCAGCAGAGCATTTTAGTACAGAGCTTGCACTGTGCTGGTGCCCTCCAGCATCTGCTCTGTAGACAAGAGCACACCAGGGCACAAGCTCACCAAATGGGGAAAGCTGACAGCTCCTTGCCTCTGCTGCAAAGGTATCTCAAAAATCCTCTCAAGAACATCCAATAAGCCTTTTTCTCCCTGCAACTTTCATAAACTGCAACTCTAGATTTGGAAGGAAAACAATATGTAACTGAAATTAATCCCAAGATTTCTCTTTGTTAGGGTCACATTTCCACAAAAAAGGAGGTGATTGCCCAATTTACAGATCAATGCAGCTTTATAGAGTTCTCAGTAAGCACAACCACTGTGACTTTTCAAGTGCAGTCCAATAGCTAATCCTTCATTAGATATATTCATTAGGTATAAATATGAATAGTTACATCTATAAGTGAGGCTTTACATAGGTAAAAATTCACACTGTATACCTATTGCAGAGTATTCTTACCAATAAATGGCATATTTTCATGTGTACAACTGCACCTACTAAGAAAGCATTAGGCATCTTATACCTGGCCTAGTGAAAGGTGTCCCTCCTTACGGCAAGGGAGTTGGATGAGATGACCTTTAAGGTGTCTTTCAACACAAACCACTCTGATTCTATGATCTAGCTTCTAAATTATTAACACCAAGTCTGTTTTCACATGCATCATTCTTGTGGCTTTTGCAACCTGGTTAGAACAGCAGGGGATTATTTTATCACAGATACCAAAACAAACATGAGGGAAGAAGTACAGAAGAACAGAACTGCCTTGTACCTTTGCAGCATGCCAAACTGGAAGGACAGAACCAAAGTGAACCTTGGTTGTACAGCAGCTGTTTTAGCTAGACTAGTATACCAGTATGATTACCTCAACAGCATAATTAATGAGTTATGGCAAGATCATAATAACAGGCTCTTTAAAAGGTGTGCCAGCTGCCAACCCTATCTGTATCACTTTGCATGACAAAGTGTGCCAAGCCTGATACTTTGCTCAAGCAATGGAAAAAACAGATTTTCGGGCAGATCCCCAGGACAAACATTCACAAGCAGACACAGCAGCTGGTTTTTCCACAGACGCCAAGAGACGAGTACGCTTGCAGGCTTTTCCATACCAGACGTACGAAGTCCCTTGACTCAAAGGAAGTTTTCAAAGGGTTTCCATCAGGGAAGCAGGAGTCTCTTTCACAACACGCCTGCCAAACCTCCAAGGCTAGAAAGCTAAAGCATAGACTTCTTTTCCCTTTTCTTTTTTTTTTCCCACAATTAACATACCGATAGCCTTGGCATCAGGCTACTTAAAGAAATGTTCTCTCTAAACACTAAGAATATTCAACAGAGCTTGTAGTTAAGGTAGAGGAGAAGCTAATTTAAAAACAACCCAGCCTATCTGGAGGAATTTTAGTACACCAGGCAAAAAGAGTGAAAGAGAGAAACCACTGCTGCATGCAGCATGCAGCATGAAGATCCCCCCTGATCCTCATGCCTTGGAGGCCTGAAGGGGATCTCCCTTTTGGTGACAGAAAGAGAAGGATACAGCATTTTCACTCAGAAATAATATTCAAAATGTCAAATATGAATCCTTATGAAAATTAGATTTTTTTAAATTGACCTCTAATTCTAACCAGATTTTTCAAGGAGGGGCATAATCAAGTTCTTATCTTATTATGCCTTAGGCATTTTTAGATAATGATGACTACACCTACCTAAGGGATGCTGCAGTGCCAGGGCTGGGTCCTTCAATAAATTACCCCTTAATTTAACCTACACATAAAGCCTTCTGAAGGCTGAACACCAGTATTTTTGGCTGGTATCTGAAAACAGCCAAAGGAACAGCTGCTTCAAGCAACCTTAAGTGAAACTAAATTAAAGAAGGAAAGAAACTGCATCTTTTCCTATGGAAATAAAAGTCGTCACCATGCTTGGAGTATTACTCCAGGTCAGTATAAGCAGACAGTTTTGAAGAAAATGGTTTTCTTTGAAAGTCATACTTCAACATTGTTTTGAAGAGGAATAATTATTATCCCTCCACACCTATCACCAACTCCCCAGAGGGGCTGATACAGCATAGCATGACATGACTCGAAAAGAGGACAAGGGCTGAAACAGGAGGACAAGCTCCTCTGCTCTGAGACAAACCCATCGCCAGCTGCAAGCACACATTGCTGTCCCACCACAAAACTCAACAAAGAAAAAGCATCTCTCAAAAAAAACCCAACGGTTTTTGCTATTAAAAGGACTTGAGTTTGCAGTTTATACACATGAACTCGGAAGAGATGATCTGAGAAACGTTCTTCTTTTGTGGTTTCTCTAACAGCATCATCATTACATCATTAAAGTGGAGAAACTAATTCGTTCAACATGCATTCAGCCTCTAGTCTCTTAATCCAAACACTTCTCTACGGCCATTTGAACAGTTAGATAACATGGAGGCTGTTTTGACTAAAAACCACACCATTGCTTTCTCCCATGTGGATTTTATTACAAAATTGTTGTTACACTAGGGGGAAAAAAAGATAATTCAAAGGATAAAAGAGAACAAATACTTGAGAAAAGGTTATTAATCTCTACATGTGCGCCATCCTCTCCCTCCACCCTCTTTTTTTCCCCCCTATCTTAAGGGGAACTATAGCCAAAGGAGCATGTTGTTTGTCAGAGCGTATCCAACTTGGCTGGTCAGCTGCAACAGGTACTGGGAATGTATGCTCAGACAGTTATCACTCAGGAAACCTATCCCCTGAGCATCAGATCACACACTGCAAACACTGCAAGGTCACGGTATCGAGTGGCAGCTGAGAAGATCGTAGTGACTTGCTGTGGTTGGTGGCTCACATCCTGTCCCTGAGCAGTTGGCTCACCACAACCTCTCACTGCTGGATCAGCAGACTCCCGGCACCCACCAGGCCAGGAGATCTTGTGCCCCCTCAACAAGACCAGTGATCATGAGCAGAGAGCGGAAGAAGTCAGACACATCCTAGGAAACACCACTGCTGTGCCACAAATACCATCTACCTGGGCTGATGTAACCCAAAGCTGTTCACCGCTGTTGCAGTGGAAGGGGGAAAATCCAAAAATGCAAATAAACCCCCAACTCAAATAAACAATATTTAGTTCCATAAGAACCTGAGTGGATAAACCCTTTATTGCAACGCATTTTAAATTAGGGAAGCAAACCTAAGTGTTTGCACAGCCAGATCATCACGCTCTGAACAAACCAAGGGAGGTTTGCCGATGTACGTCATGCTGACCACAGGGTTCAGCTTCTGAGTGCAATGTAGGTAAAGAGACACTTTGGTGCAAAGCTATGTCAAGCCTGGTAATCACATATGCATAAAGATCCTATTAATAACCTGTTATTTCTGCAGGGAATTGGGGGAGTTTGAAAACAGGCATTGGTCTGGAAGAGTGGAACAGATTTAACACGCAGGATGCTCTGCAGAAACCAGTAGTAGCAGGGTTTGTTATGTCACTAGAAATGTATCAACGAAACTCAACTCCGACAAGGTTATAAAGTCCTGCTCAAAGGTGAACTCAGCACAATCTTAACTGAAATTGGCCAAAACCAAGCAAAAGCTGTGCAAGAATCACACTTTCAGAAACTCCAGTGTGAGTACTACAAACAGCTTTCCTGCCTAGAGCTTTGAATATGAGGCCTTCTGTAACAGGAAAGAAATATTTTCTGCAAAGTGACCCTAAAGACTCCAGAAGTATTTAGGAGACTGCTTTAGTCAAAGTCAAAAGGGGAAAAAAGCCCATGAAAGTGGTGGACAATGTGAACAACGCTGAGCTATTCATTTAAAAATGAAAGCTGCTTCTGAGAGAGAAGGGGAAATGGCCACCACGGTATCTTTGGAAAACACTGCCCAAAACCCTCAGGAAGAGAATAAAAAAAGGAAAACATACTTTCAGAAATCAAGAATGATAAAAGAAACACAGAAGAATTACAGCAATTGCATGCTAGGAAATAAAGACCAAAAAGAAAATCACCACAGTCGGGCCATTTATCCCAGCTCCCATAAGCTTGGTTTTTACCGAGTTTAATCAGGACTGCATTTAGCAGAAAACTGGCACAGGGGTTTTGGCAGCTGCTGGCACTCACACCATGAAGGGTTCACCCCCTGATCCTCCCCACTCCAATGCTCCCACAGCTTCCACCTGGACATGGGACAAGCCCAGCCATCACACCTGGGCTGCCGGCACCATGCCAGGACAAAAAACAAACGAGTGGAGGATTGATCGTCAGTCCCTTAAAAAAAATCCTCTTTGATTTAGATGCAATCTGCTGAATCCCTGGGGACTACTCCTCTCCTTAGTGTGCCCCTCACCATGCAGCATGGAGGTCTGGAAACACGGGGGGCTGATGGCAGCACTATCAGCACTGTCAAAGGCTATGCATGTGCCTGCTGTCCTGAAGAACCCTTTGACAGTCTTATTTCTACTCAAAGCATGACCACAGAGGCCTCAAAAACAGCTACCCTAGAAATTTTTTTTTTAGAAGAAATGCATATTTCAGGAATGAGTTAATACACTTGGAAAGAAGCATTAGCCACCTCCTTGTACTGGCATCTTTCCAGCCTCCCAAAGCCTACCACCAGCCCTGCCACAGCAATTTTGCAGGGTTAGATAACGAAAGAAAGAAATGAACAGCAAGCCACAATTCTAGAAACCTACCAGAAACCTCTGCCATTTCAGGTTGCCATTTTCACCTTTTTTCTCAGCCTCATCTTCCTGCACCTTGGTGTGGGACCCTTCAACATCCTCTCCAGGGCACTTAAGAGAGTGACATCCAACCACAGCTGCACACTGGCCACCTGTGACTTAACTCTGCTTCTTCTCTACAGCTAAAAGGCCAGGAGCAATGCAAGACCACTCAGGTTTTATGGACTGTGCCATCCACAGCATCCTGGAACACAGCAAGGGGTCCAAGCAGGAGGCTGTAACTTCAGTTTCCTAAATCACCAGCACACCAAACTCGTGTTTTACAGCAGTGCTATTGTTCTCCTCCCCTTCCCCTCTGCCACAATATCTCAAAGGCCTAAAAAAACTTATTATTTATCAATCCAGCAATTCTGAGAGCTACTTAGGAGGAAAAAACATCCCAACCCTTATCAGATGAGACCAGCAGGACTCCAGAGCAGAGCATTGGCACTTGTCTGGAAAAAGTGGAACCACTCAGACAGTCTCAAGCAAGGAGCAAAACATAGCCAAAACCACCCTTAATGAAAGCTGTACCTTTTGTCTGAGGAAAACAAACAAGTGAACTACATGGAAATTCAGCCAAAAAGAAATAGCGACACAATCCCTTGAGAACCGATAACTTATGAGATAGCCCACTGCGTTCCCAGCTTAGAGAGATGCAGCAGAATATTCTTAGTGTTTAGCTTCTAATTCTGGGAAATGTTGTTTTGGCAAGCCTGGGTTTCACCTGAGGGTAATGCAAAAAGGAACATAAAAAATCCCAACATGAATGACAACTGAAGAGCAGCCATCTGTGTGGGCGTCTCTCTTTCCAAACAAAACTTGGAGTGAAAAGGGTTTTCCAATGAGCCAGCCAAGGAAAGGGAAACTTCATCAAGAATCACAGTGGGAACTGCCTGGAGAGTATGCTGCATGCAAGTACCAGGGCTAAAACCACTCCCCCTGCCCACTACCAGCAGTCCTCCCAGATGTCCATCTGTCCACTGTTCCTTATCTTCCCTTTTAAAAACTGCAGTGAAAGCTGCTGGGGAGGACACAACGCGTGGCAAGTAATTACAGACCAAAGCAGAGCAGAAGCACCTTTGGGGATAAGCAGCAATTCAGGCAGCCACCAAATGCTGACCCTCCATGAGGGCTGCATGAGGCCTGTGAAACCAAGCTGAGGGACACTGGCACAGTTCTGCTGGGAGGGCTGGGTAAGCACAAACTATGGAATGCCCACAGAACTACTCGCCTGCACTAAACAAAGGTTTTAAAAACAGCAATCCAAAATCAGCTCCATTCTTTGCTGCAGGTAACCCAGAGACTGCCAGAATTCCCACTGCTGCACCCTCCCATGCAGACGTGGGTTCCAGCATTCAGCCACAGACGTGGCAGCTCCTCACCTGCCCCAGTACCTGGGGATGGAGGCTGCCAGCCAAGTGCAGCTCTCAGCCTGCTTAAAACCCAGCACATTTGCAAGGCACAGGGTCAAGACAGAGCAGATGGAATGTTGCATTAGGCTGCTCAGCTTCCATCCAGCTCCTCTTACACCTCTGGAGACAGGGTATTGATTCAGACATTAGCAGTTTACATGCACCTTTGGGCCAACCCAGGACAGCTATTTTCAGTGTCTTTGCCAGCAGATTACACCATATGCCCACATACTTTAAGCATAGTTCAATGGTATCAGCAAATACTCACTGATAAAAAAAATATTTTCCTATCAGAGTACTCAAAACTCGAGGTGGACATCTCCTCCCACACACTCATCCATCTGGAACAAAACCCTCCTTGCTTTAACCTGAGCATCAGAAAAAAAGTTGACCCAGGGATGCCCTGAGATTGCTGTTCATTTTGTAGCAAGCCACTGTAAGAGGAAATTGAGCTGAATATTGACATGCTTAAGGCCATTTAAAGCAGAGACTGGCTTTCCTAACATATCAGTGTTCTTCCAGCCTCTGAGGGCAAGAGACAGAGAGGAAGAGAAGTGCTTTGGGGGAGAAAGCACTAGGAAGATAGGAGTTTCCCTGAAATAATTAGCAATGTAAGGAAAAACCACAAAATCCAACCACCCACAACCTTTCCCTAAGGAAAAGCTTCAAACTTATGAAGTCTCTACATCCACAGGCCATCAGGTGTATGGCAAGCATGGGGCCTACTGCTGCATCAACACTGGGGCACACGGGATCATCTGCATCCCACATGGACAGGGGATTTGCAAATAGGTTTGCAACTAGGAAGTCCCCAGGGAACTAGGGAAAATTGAAGAGCTAAAACTATCCTGATTTGCCAGCTAATACAGATGGTTTTTAACAGAAAGATAACAACAGGTCTTAGGAAGACATAAGCCCCCTCCCCCACAGAGAAGAGTGTCATTTTGGGACTTATTTTTTCCTAGTCTTCTCAGGAAGCTTGGCAGGAAATGGCAGAGACTTCCCCCATTGCATAAATTCTTTTATCAGGTTAAATTAGATTAATTCCTTCAGGAAGATTACTGCTCTAGGCAGCTGATGAGTGCTTGTACCTTGATTCTCATGGCGCTTCTACCCCAATGACTGAAACAGCACTTAAAATTTTGTTTCACTCCCAATCCTTTCGCAAAGGTACAGGTCTGTTACCTGCAGGAAACACATACCCACTTGGATCAAATGCAGAATACACCTAAATTCCTAGTGTTATTTCCTCTCTTTTTTCTGTTTTCTAAACATTTGAAAGAAAATTGGAACTGAAGGATTTCTCCTTGTTTTCCTCATGGAACCATGACGAAGCTGCTGTGCAATTGTCTGCTGGTGGTGGGGGGGGGAAGGGAGAGAAAAAGAAAGATAAAGCAAACTGCAGGAGTTAACCTGCAGCAGGAAACAAATCATTTACATGCCCATATGTGGAATCAACTCTCATTTTTTCAGAGGAGTAAGTACCAAAGGCTTTGAACACAGTCATCCACTCTCTGATGTCATTCTCAGGTGTCTGGTGCTTGCAGCACTACCAGCTAATGGTAAGAAAGATGACTCTGTAGGAGTGGTGGAAACATCCAAGGAGATGCAAGACCAAGAAGAAAATATCCCTGCATCCCTGAAAGGCTGCTGCTCATGTGAGAAACTAGTTCAAGTCCCAGAGTGGTTAGAAGCAGTTGGTGAAAGCAGTGAGGTGTGTGAAGACAGTTTGTCACTGGAGCAGCAGCTGGGGAAAAGAGAAGACAGCTGCAGCACTGCCCCAGGACATCCCATGTGCCACACTATTAATTGCAGGGTATCTGACAAGGGTACTCAAACACAGGCGTGATACAGCCAGTATCATCAGAAAGCTCAACCCTCGGTGATCCTCCAGTGGCCCCAAATGCGGGTGCAACAGGACAGTGCAACGCACTGCAGGGACAGAACTTCTCCCATGGACGCTGCACTTAAGGTGACTTTGCTAATTTACTACCCAGGGTCAGGCCAAAAGGTTGGCTCATTGACCACCTGCCCCTGAGCAGCACTTCCCACCCACTGCTGGTTAACCTCAGTGGCAGCCGTCAGAAGGAAAAGCAAGAGCAACCCAGACTGAGTTATCCACTGCAGAAACACAACGCTGTTCTCAACTTGCGTTACCCAACCCTTATGCTCTCACAACAGTGTCCTAAGCTATTTTTCAAGTCAGCACTTAGCTTTTTTGCTAGCTAATATAACATTTCCTCTCCCTTCCCCCAATCCAAGGATTTGGCAAAATTGCTTCTGCTGCAAATCCCACTGCAAATGCTGAACTTTTGCCAGTTAGACAGGGAAAGTCTTGGCTAAAAATAAACCATGTTTCAGAAAATAGATCTCCTTCCAGTACAGTGAAGTTGTGGATAATGCATGCAAGCAGATCTGCCAGGAGAACAGAGCCTCCAGATTTGCATAAGAATCTCCTCAAGCTCAACAGACAGCTGCAACTCCTGTGACTTGATCCCATCTTAACAAAAAAATAAGGGGGGTAAAAAAAAGGAGAGGGGTAGGGTTGAAGGTGCTGAGATAAATCAACTTTCCATCTGTGGTGGCAGGAGAGAAGTGCCACCACCACCACTTGCCTGCATCCTCAGTGAACCAAGCTGGTCATAACCCTTATGGGAGGGAGAGGATGGCACAGCATTCCCTACGCAGTCACTACAGAAGGCAAAAGTTTGTTACAGGAAATTCACTGCAATTCAGGCATGAGATGGGAATGACCTGGGATTTTGCCACCTGAGTCACCAGGAGTCTGGGACACTGACTCAGTGCTGGCTCCCCCAACTCAGACACACCTGCAACAGCTTGCTAGCAAATGGAGGCACTCCTACCTTTGCTGTTCCCTTCTTACTGTGGTTTTCCCTTTAAGAAGAGGCCTTTTACACTAGACAATTAATTGAAGAAAAGGAAAGCATAAGGAGAAGGCTGGCATGGGAAACATAGGCAGTGCTCTACTAACCAGCTCTGCTTTCAGCTCCAAAGTGGAAGGCACATTTGCTTGCATGCTGTGATAAACCCCGGGAAATACAAGAGAATTAGGTGGAAACAGCTCCACCCTGACTCCTACTCCTCCAACATGTCTGCGGCACCGCCCAGACAGTCCCAGATGAACCAGGTTTTCAAGAAAGATCTCTTTCCATAGTGAATCCATTTTACTTTTTTAGGGATCAAGAAAGCTTTATGCAGCAAGTTATGGTTATATCCTTATACAATCAAATGGGCTATTCAGACAAGCTAAATGCAAGGCAATGCCATTTTGATGAGATCCATCAGGGATGGACATTTTGCAGAAGGAGCTTCTTTTGCTCTTAGGGCAAGCTAAAGGTTCGAGCTCAGCGTGCCAGGCCAACCCTCCTTGTTCATTAACACTCCCACAGCAGGATCATCCACCTGCTTTTCAGACCTCCCCCGAGCAACCACAGAGGGCAAAATATTCCACTCCAATTCCAGTGGTTGCACACACACCTCTGATCAGCTGGGAACACAATTCCAGATAATACAATAGTAGACTGCAACCTAGCCCTATATTTTCCGCTCCTCAAAGTAATGCAGAAATTGAAATCGAGGTGCCAGCAGGCCTGCTAGTAGGACAGCAAGGGGCATCACTGAAAGCATGTTTGGCATCTCAGGGGCTTCAACCGACTCAGGCAATGCACTTAGAATGTCAAACAGTTGCAAAGAGAGCAGATTAGATTTTTCATTTGAGCACTGATGCCTTAAAGCAATAACAAACCAAATAACTCGGGCAAAAGGATTCACAGGGCGGCGCAGGGGAGGCACTACTCCACTGCTCCTGAGAGCAATCAGTGGCAGAGCAGAGCAGTAATTATCCAGGGAGGAATAAGCTGCTACAGGCTGTTCTTGCCATACATTAAGAAAACAACAGCAGATTTGTTCACGGTTGGATACCAACACGCACACAGCTCCCTCCCACCCCGCTCAGGACGCAGGCGGACGCACGCCATGGGGGAGCTGCCAAAGGCCAGCTGAGCAGGAGGGTGCAGCAGCCGCCTGCGCAGCCGCGAGCTCGGCCGGGATTCCCCAGCTGGTGCTCCAGGAAGGAAAAAGCAGTGCCTGTGTTAGCAAGGAGCATGGCCTCCCAGGAGCTGCTCTGCAGCGATGCTGTTTTCCAGCCCGCTCCTCAGAGGGCTGTCAGCAAGGCTAAATGCAAACCTTATCTTCTGCCTTGGTGTTTTCTCAAACCCTCTGTATGGAAAAAATAACTATTCACTGCAGAGCAGTCTGCACCACAGGATCCATTCCACACCCATCAGGCCAACCCTGCACACGTTTCACCCCTGGCCACATACAGCGCCTCTTCCCCTCACCAGGAACATGACAAACATACCTGTTCAGAGCATCAGCTTCTCCTATAGCACTGACAAGGAGCCATAACACAATTCCCATCGGCATATAGGAACTGGCAAATCCTGTAAGCATTAGAGAGAATAGTAATTAGTGACATTAGTAAGAGCTGGCTGGTGAAAAGGAAGGATGCCAAAGCAATCTTGCAAGAATCAGGAGGGTATTAGATCCCAGCCCTGAACACAATCCTGTCTAGCCCTGGCACCATAGCAGAGGTACACGGCATGAGGCTGTCAGGGGACTTCTCCAAAATCACAGAAGGAAGCCAAAGTAAAAGGCAAGATGATGAGTCCCAAACCAAGGCTGTTCATCCAGTAAAGCCTCCTCAACAGCCAATGTACTGAAAATAACATCTATGTGCAGGGGTAGAAAAGAGGCTGGTAAATGGGATGGAAGGGATCACCTACAATGCCCCTACTGCGCTCTGTGAGATGCTGCTGAAGATCTGCTCCACAGCACCTGTGCAATTTCTTCTAGTTTGCAGAGGTGGCAAATCCCACATGATGACAGAGCCAGGCTGCTTCCATTTTTTCTTCATCATCATTATTATTGATTCATCATTATAGTTTCATAATACAAATGGCTTTATATTTTCCACTGATTGCTGTATAAAGCTTTTGTACCTTAGTCACACAAAAGACATTCAGCCAGCACTGAGCAAGAGCTGTGACAGAAGTCACCTCTGCAGGCTGCAAAAACACCTCACTTCAGGCATTTGAAGTGCCTGCTGCATGCCAAAGAAAAGATAGCAGAAATGTTTTACTGGAAACAATTCTAAGCAGCCCTAAGGAGATGTTTTTCTGATAATACAACTGAAGCAAAGGTCACCACATCTAATACAATTTTACTTTTCCCATCCTGCTCATGCAATTGTTCGGGGATAGCAAGGAATATGGTGGATGAGGGACCATCCTCAAACACACTGTAACAGAGAGGATCTGGAAGCTGAGGGAGGTAAGGAAGCAGTGAGACAACGTCTCTAGTCAAAACACCAAACCAGCAAGAGGAAGGTACAGAATCAGCCTGACAATGTCTCATGTACTTCCTGCCAACCGGACCTCATTATGTACTGTGAGAAAACTTACTCATGCAGCACATCGGTTTACCTTGGACTGAGAAAGAGAGACTCACTTGTTTCCCCAGGCTCTGCAGGTGATTCAGAGACCTGTCATTGCCAGCTGGTATTTAAAGAACTGAGAAAATGTGTAATCCAGTAATGGTCCCCCCTCACTCATTTTCCCCTTTCTCCTTTCCCATTATGGAAGGGCTGAAGGCATTTCTAAGGATGAAAACAATGCTGAAGGCCACAAGACCACAGCACAGACCTTGGACTCCAGCCTCAATCACAAATTTTCCATCACCCTGTTGCTCTACATTAGCCAAAACACAAGAGCTATTTACTCCTGTTATGTACCACCAGGAGGGTCTTCTGTTGTTCTTTTGAAGCCAGTAAATGAACACTGTTCAGCAGTTCTACAAGGGCAGAAATAACAGGACCTGGACAATAATCTTCAGTGGCAGGTTATGTATAAAGGTACAGAAAGCAAGGAAATTCACACCTTAACTTCACATGGCTTAAATCTGAACGGAGGCTGCTTTAGCTTTGTAGGACTTCATTTGCACTGGTATTGACCCATGCCTACACCAGGGCTCAGCACATGGGGAGTATCAACATGGCCGATAACCAGACAACCTTTTCTCCTTTCCTCCTCGGGTTCCTTTTTCCTTTAACAACTTTCTCAACACAATCCCTGCTCTTAGACAACACTGCAGAAACATCACTGGCAAAGTTCAAAGTCCTCGCCTCCCAGTACTGCCGAGCAAGGCAAAAAAGAGATGCCTGAAGCTTCCTTAAGTGCTGCTGGATTTAATCAAAGCCATATGAAGGTGGCCTGGCTTGCCTTCCCAAAGTGACTGCAGCTCTCAGACAAAGCATTTTGTCCTGCAGGAAACAAATATACTGGAAACACAGCTGAGTGCCAGGGAATCAGACTGCCCAGCCTCCCCCTTGGTTCCCAAACTTCCTTCTCGCAGTGCCCAGCAGAGTCACTTGTCCCAGGGCTCCTCCTCACCAAGACACAACCAGGCTCCAGGCAATGCAGACCATGGATGACACATTCATGACAGCTGAGCTCCTCTGCTGCCTTCCTACAGCTCCAACTTGTCCATCAAAATATGCATTTCTCAGTGTCACCAGCCCAGCGGACACTCTCCGTCCTTGGCCAAGACAAGATGACTCATTGCTTGTTGCAGACTGAAAGAGTGCTGCAGAAACACGATAACCTTTTATTTCATCTAATGCAGCAAACAAAGATTCACCAGAGTTTATAAACAGGTTATGAAGCAAGGCAGCAGGGGACTGAGTGATACCAGGTGGCTACAAAGGGAGAAGGAAGCATCTCCAGATCAGGAGTGAAGGACACAAGAAAATTATGGGGCAGAGAAATAGGGCAATTCTGCATAGCAGGAATGACCAGAAGTCTGCCACATCAGAAGCAGTAAAAAGTAAAAAGAGAAGGGTGGCATTGACCAAAAGAGCAGGCACATGAACTCGGAGGACCTGCTAGACCCCAAGCTTGATTGTGCAGCTTTGTTAATGCCCCCATCACAAGCAGATACACTCACCATAAAAGAAACCCTACTCTGAAGCCTAAAGAGGGAGATGGGTGTTTCCTGACAACTTTGAGAAATAATTTTCTCTAAGAGGCTTATGCTAATTTTCTCCCCCCATCCTGTGATGATCTTCCAACATCAGCAATTTCCAGCTCAGACAAACAGCTCTGGCCCCCCATAATCAACACCAAGGCCAAGCGTGCTGCTTTTAGGGCGAAAATGCACAACCCCCTTCGCACATGTGATGAGCTCCTCAGACCTCAGCAGGAGGGTGCTGCCACAGCCATGCCAGCTGCCCAGTCACCAGGCCCTCAGAAGTCATCTTCAAGGTGATAACATACTTGCAACAAGCACCTAACACAATGTCTTTTCAGCCTGAGATGGGTCAGATAAAGGTTTATAACAACTCAGGAAGATAGATCTATCCCCAGCCTTATGGCTAGAGGAGAACAGGACAGCAAAATTTGTCCCTCCCAGAGAGGCACTAACACATCAGGCCCTGACCTGCAATATATTTAAGCAGAGAAATCATAGAAACACAGAGTGATTTGGGTTGGAAGGGACCTCTTAAAGATAATATAGTCCAAGCCCCTGCCATGGGCAGGGACACCTTCCACCAGAGCAGGTTGCTCAAAGCTCCATCCAACCTGTCCTTGAGCATTTCCAAAGATGGGGCATCCACAACTTCTGGGGGCAACCTGTTCCAGTGCCTCACCACCCTCATCACAGAAAACTTCTCCCTTATATTCAATCTAATATTTTCCTTGATACATTCAGCAGAAAGTTTTATTTAAAAGCCGTGCTGAAAGTGCTCCCAGAGGGAAACCTCCCCTGGGTTAGCTGGAAAGCCAAACTCTTCCAGCATGGACACAAAGCCACCAATCAGCAGTGCCCCACAAAGTAGTCTACCAACACCGCAGCCTCCTAGAAATATTAATGCACTTGGCAATCCTTACCACCCTCTTACATGGAAGGAATCTGGAGTAGAAGCAGGACATGTTCTACCAGGGGCTACACAGCTGCCCTTCAGCAAGTCATGCCCACTCCAACATGTTCATCAGCTTAACTGATCCAAAACTACCCTCTGCTGCCACAACAGACAGTCCTGCCTTTTACCTCCTCCCCCTTCTACACATCCCAGTCATCTCTACACTTGAGGTAGCAACCATCATTTGCTTGATCCAGCTGGAAGCCATCCCAGAAATAAGAAAATAAAGGGGAAGAATTTCTGGCAGGAGAACAGCCTGAGATCAGCTAAAGCTGTTGAAAAGCATGACCTCGGAAAGATGGCACAGTGGTACATGTGGAAACCTAGATGAGGCTTCAACCCATCATATCTTTGTCTTTGCACAGGGGTAAGTTGTGTAAAATCAGTTTAACAGCTCCATTCACTGCTGAGTGTGCTCAGTCACTCACTTTTCTAAAGACCCACCCAAAACAGCCTGGTGATTTGCTCTCTGAGGTCTCCAAACTAGGCTGATGCACCCAAACTGCAACACACCACAGCTATGCAAGCCTTGCAGCTTACCAAGGCACAGTGGTAAAACAAAATTCCTCCAAGAGGTTTGGGNGGGGAGGGGTGTTTTGTCATAGCTGAAGGGTGTTCTCAAAATGTTTCCAGGAGCAGAGGAGCAAGGACAAGCATATGCAAAGGATCTAGCAAAAGCTCTTAAGCAAAGCAGACAGCAGGAAGCTGAAAATAAATACGCAAAGCCCTTTGCAGCACCAAAGTTCAAATCCATCTGGATATTTCTAAGGCTGTCACAGCAGCCCATAGAGGGGATTTTCCAATTCCTTGCAGAGAAACCCTGGAAAATAATGATGGAAAAGTAGAAGCACAGGCTCAAACTCTAAGCCAGACCTTCATCCCGACATGTGACCACCTTCAACAGCACCAGGAGTGTGGAAGGGAGGAGCACAACACAGCCCTGCATGGTCACCACAGGCTGGCTTGTCCCCAGCACCGGGAAGTCTGAGCCCACTCCACCCCCATCCTGCTTTTTCTCTGGCACAGGTGTGGATGGAGGGGTTGCAGCAGATGCAGGTGCAGCTCAGGGTATCTATCAGAGGACCTGCCAGCACAAGCCTTCACATCCCAGCCAGCCACCTCACCTCCAAAACCAGCAAGAGGCACAGTCCCCACCTAGAAAGTACATGCTGGAAAGCTGCTCTGAGAGGAGGGAGCCAATCCATCAGCTTGTCCAGAGGTCCCATCCAAGCATGCCAGCAGCAGTCTGATGGAGCTCCCCACCTCTAGCTCCTTACATCGGGGAAGGAGGCAGAGCTAATCCTGCCTTGTTTTTCTGAGTTACACAGCATTAGTCACACAGGCTCCTGCCCCAGGGCCCCCAGGCAAGCCTTGCCTTCGATGCTCCCACTGAAACCACCAACTCTGCCAGCTCTCGACACGAATAGACAAGCACAGTTCAAAAACTCACATTTGAGCCTCCTTTAAACAGCTTTCACAGAAATACCCAGAGCTGCCCCCTCCCCTTCACACAGCTCTTTTTTCCCCCCACCAGAAAAAGCACCAACTTACTCAAATTGAGTTTCCATGGCTAAAATCACTTAACCAGCTACACATGTCCAACTGACCCATTCCCAGTTTTCCTCATAACTGTTACCATGCAGACCACATGCACACCTCCAGAATATCCCAAAGCATCCTTAAAAACACAATGGACTTTGTAATACAGCTCAAGCTTTCACCTCTACAGAAACTCATCTTAGTTAAAAAAAAAAAATAAGCAAACCACAACAGATCAATTCAGGTCAATTTTTACCGAGAAGAGCATCAGAAGTCAGCTGCAGCTTGGTGTAACCACAGAGCTGATGTGAGGCAGGACACAAGAAGCATCACGTCACATGTCCAGCATTCATGCCAGGGACCTTCCAGTTGCCTGCATGCCGCCTCCCAGCAGCAGGGACTTGGGGCAGAGCATGGCTCCTCAGCTTGCAGGGAAAAGCAGCTCATTGCACTCACCAAGACACCAGTGACCACTGATAACAGATGGAAGCAATGCCCACACTTGTTTCTAAGCAGAGACGAGCTGCAAAAGCAATGAAGCGAGCTGAGCCCTCAGGCTGCACCTCCACAGAGGTCTCCTGGCCCGTGCCACGGCTCTGCTTTCCCCCACCGGTTTTGCAGCACCAGCAGGAATCGCTCTGCAACGCAGTTTTGCAAGCAGATGCCTGCAGCGGAAGCAGCCTCCGATGCAAAGCCTCTCTGCTCATTTTAATGCAGTTTCTTGAAATCAAACAAGAACAGCTAAATTCATTCTTTCTGAGCTCCAGCAGGATACTGGCTAACCCAGTCTTTTCATTTCAGTCTGCCACCTCCAGCAGCTGGAGAATATGGAATAGGAACATTGTTTGAGCCACAAACTAAAGACCAGGAATACATTTCCCAGGGGCAATTACCCCTCCTGCCCAGCCTCTCTGGGGATGGACCTCTCTGTCCATTCAGCTGTCCCCATGCCAGATCCAGCACCCTGCTGTAGGTGATGTGCAGTCTCCCAAGGACTGATCTGCTTGGATATGCCACAGGAAGAGGTCAGTGAAGATCCAGCTGACATCCATGCCCAAGGCAGGAAAGCAGTAAGGGAAGAGATCCCTGTAAAATCCAGACAAAAATCTTGAATAACTGTTTCCTTGGACACACAGGAGGCTGACAACAGTCCACTGCCAAAGAGGGGCAGAGACACCCCCTGCCCCTTCTCCCTCCTGTTCCCTCCAGTCTGCTGAAGGGAAAAGCTCTGGCTGCCATGGAGCCTCTGCCTGCCATCAGACTGAGTGCTGGCACATAAGAGGGCAAGATGACAACAATTTCCATCCAGACCTTCAGATGTTAAAAGCATGGCAAGGGGAACGCTGCAGGAAAGAAAACTCCCTGAGTTCTCACAAGTCTGTAGAGGGCCAGAATAGCTGAAGGGATTTATAGACCAGGCCTGAAAGCACACACAAACTTGCTGAGCTGAGTCCACCCCCTGTATTGACACATGTATGGTGCAATTTTTTCCACAGAAACTGGATTACAGCACCTACTTTAGGAGGTGACTAATCACATTTTAAACACATCAACTGGAAACAAGTTCAGCCCCTTCAGTGGTTTAGGTCTTGTGAAGCTTATTGGTTTTCTCAGCATATGTTACATATGCCCCCTTCCCACTCCACATTCAAGTTCAAATTCCACCTGCTGTACCTCATGGCATCTTTCTCTCACAGCATGGGAAACCCTGAACAGACTCCAGCCAGATCTCTTCAGTACAGAGGTATCAAAGCACAGCCATCAAGTCACCCCTGCTGAGCCTGCTGTGGGATTTACATCATAAACTCAAGGCAGGCGGAGGGACAATGTATCAGGCTCTGCTCAGCCTCCAGTCATTTAGAGCACCTCTGGGAGGTCAAGTGATGGTCCTACCAGCCCTTTATCCAAGGGAGCTGAGTGGCAGGTGTCTGTCCACCATAGCTACCGTCAGCCTGGTCAGCTCTGCAGCAAACCTGATGGGAATGCAGCTGTGGCTCAAAAATATGTTGGAAAAGAAAAAATCCAGTGCCAGGCCACCCAGACTGTGGCAGCAACAAGGTGGCTCAACCATGCACCTAGGCCACAAGAGCCACCAAACAAATCAATGCCTTGAAGGTCAGATACAGGTTTCCCTGTGAAACTCATGCAGCAAGTCAGGGAGCAAAGCAAATAGCGAGGCTTTGAAGTAATTTCAGTAACTTCATCTGGTTAGCATCGTAAGCAGCAGCAACAGCACAGGTAACACTTCTGACCCACTTTGTTACCACCAGAGGAACAAGCACATTATATCCTTCCTGGTAAGTCCCCCCCAATCATATATCAACACTCTCATGATCACTTTTGACTTACGGAACTGAAGGGGGCGGGAGGAGAGATACTGTAAGAACAAGACACCACAGAGACAGTTTTTCAAGAAACTGAATTTCTAAATATGCAAGTCATTTTCCTACCTGCTCCTTCATCTCATCTGTATTGAAATGTTTGACAAGACACACAATTCACTATCAGTGCAACCTTGCTCCACTCAAGCCCAAATCAGATGTCAGAGTTTTAAAAGAAGGAAAGGAGGTACTCAAAAATTTTAACTTGGGGTGAGAAAACCACACTAATATACTAAAACTTGTGTAGTCAGCTATGATGCAAACAGGAGAATTTTTTTTTTAAAAAGCAACTGCAGGAGCTCAGACTGATACTGTATCCCCCCAGCATCCTGCCACTGCGGTGGTGAGTGGCAGATGTGGCTCTCACATGCATAACCCTCACTGATTAATGAACAAAACTGAAGGCAAGGGGAGGCAGGAGATTTAAAAACTCAAGACAATCTGCTTTTGATCCTGATTTCTGGTGAGTGAATTGGCCCACAGCATGTGCATGAAGAAGGCAGGCATGTCTGCACAGTCGCTGCAAAGAGAAGTAAGAGATGCAGGAGCAGGCTGCACACTTAGGCTGGCTGTCCCAGCTGCTGCTAGGTCACAGCAAAGCATGCACCTCACTTTGCTCAACAAACCACTCTCCCCAACACCCCTTACAGCAGGAGGAACCAGCAAGCTGCTGAATACACCAACAAACAAGCATTTTGAGCAAGCTGGCTTTAATTCTGCTGTCAGGATGCCAGCAGGGACCCGAGTGCTAACTAAGGAGATCATGTGTACTGATGGACACTCAGGCAAAGCTGGAGTGATTGGGGCACATGAGGGGCTGAGCATCCCCAGCACCTGCTTCCTCCTCATGGACCTTTTTCCCCCTACCTTGGACTGATGACAAGTAGTTTTCCACAAGAAAAATACTTCACTGAGCTCCAAAAGATGAGGCAAATTATTTGTCTGCTTGAATTTTGAGGTACCACAGCACTGGGGCTCACTGGCACTGTGAGCTCCCACCCTGCCGGACACAACTGCTCAGTTGCTGCCTGCGGCACGGGAAGCTCCTCTACAGAAAGCTGAATGGTGCTGGCTCCTGTGATTTCCAGGATCCAAGCCACAAGGAGAGCTAAAAATATCCCAATTAACCATTCCTTTTCAACGCAAGACTTGATGATGATGCCACAAAGGTATTATACAACTGCAAACAGAAAGATGTGATCTGCAAATCAAACTAAGAGAAGTGAGAAATCAGAAAAAAATTATTTCAAAAAGAAATCAAACTGAGAAAACAGCTGGCCAGGACAGTTAAGCTCTGAATTCAAGCGTGGACCACATCACCAAAAATGTAGAGAAGTTTGTGTACTTGCAATTGTGGTGGCTGGCTCTGAGGTGCTTGCAAGCTTTCTGGTGTGACACACACGGAGTATATAATTTCTGTTCTGCATTGATTATACACAGAGAATTCGTTCTGGCTATAGCCCATGCAAGCTCCTGGATCAGCTGGCTGCTTAGTGTGGTGCCATCCTGCATGTCAGGAGTTAAGCAGGAAACTTTTATTCCCAGTAAAACCCATTGCAAAGAGACAGCTACGCTCTGGAGCTAAGGATTTCCACACACAAAGATTTAGCAGCAAATTTTTTTATCACTGCCCAGTCTTTGCAGTGACATGCAGACTTTAAACATCGTCTGTGGGTTATACTGGAGTACATTACTCACAGCAGCGCACCCGGGAGAACCAGCAAATCCTCTCCGTTTGAGCCCGGGCATCAGCTTTACCCTGGAATTACATTTATCTCTCTGGCACTAGGCTCTCATTAATGGAATTACCAGGCAGGCTGCTTCAGACTTAACACTTGAGAGAGGCGGGCTGGGATGGCTCTGCTCCAGCCTCAGCCCGCAAAGCCAGCACTGTTTCTCCATCCTCCAGCGAGCTGCCACCCAAAAGAGCCCGACCCCGTGATGAGAGCCGGGGAAACAAAAGGAACAACCCCTAACTGTCCAGGGCAATCAATATCTTTCTAGGAACATCCAGGCTTCTTGCCAGCTTTCTTCCAACCCCGATTTAGCGCTTCTGCAGTGCAGAGGGGGATGGCACGCACAGGAGCAACCCGGCGGGATGCGGAGCCGGCAAGCGTGGCTGGCACTCGGGCAGACACTTAGGGGGGACAATCTACACCGGTCCCTCTACAAATACCTCACGTTGAGGGTGCCAAAGCAAACCCACAGCTACGGAGAGCACCCACCCACCTTGAAAATCAGAGCAAGCACTCCAGAACAAATACTTGCTTCAGAAATACCCACTGCTACTTCAAACGGGGAGGTGTATGGTAGCAAACCAGCCGAGATTGCTACCCTCAGCACACAAGAGTATCTTGCACATTCTAGAAATCTGCCTTCTACCACACAGCAGCTCTTGCAGTGCCATGCTGAGCTATCTGCAGCGTGGCATGAGCCAGCCCCTTAAAGAACCCCTGCACTACCCAGTAAAATGGACAGCTGGGAGGTCCTATGCTGCCGAAAACCAAAGGGGATGCAGCAAGCAACCCTACCACAAAGCTGCACGGATAGCTCTGCAACTTCAGCATCTGTGGGGGCTGTTCTTCACACAGAGCAACTGTAGGCTTCTTTAGGTACTATATGCCCAGCCACCTGCAAGGGGACTTCTCTAATCTCAGCGTGGAGGAAGCATAGGGAGAAAACAGAAATCCACCAAAACCTGAACAATGCTTGCCCAGCATTGTTCAGGAGCATAGCTGTGCCAGAGCAAGTGGAAGATAGAAAGGGGAAAGCAAGGACAAAGTTTATTTGCACAGCATAGACATGTCCTTCCAACAGCTTGAGCTGTGGGAGCTGAACTACTCTCCCCTGTAATTAAAATGAAGGAGAGGAAAGCATAGGAATTACTCCAGTGTGACTGTGAAGGACTGACAAGCTTTGAGTTTCAAAGTCCACCTTAACACACATTCTTTGGCACGATTTTAATTCTAAAGAAAAGGAGAAAAGAGGTTTTGCTGTGGGAAAAGCTGCTGTACAACCCTGTTATTAAACCAAACAAGGCACAAATGAGGGAGAGCTGTGGCTGACGAAGCAAGGCAGAAGACAGGCCTCTGTTTCCCCTGCCCCTGCATTTGCTCTGCCAGGAGCTCCCAGCAACACGATTCAGAGGCAGACTGCCCCGTGACAGGAAAAACACATGTAACACCCAGGCAGTGAAACCTCACATCTGAGAGCATCTATGCAAAACACAACCTGAAACATATTTTCCAGCTCCACAGAGTCAGCTTGATACTTAGCAAAGCCGAGCTGGTGAAACGGTGTGGCACATACTGAAGACGAGATTCCTCAGCAGGAGGTACTCTCAAGCATCTCCTTGTTTTCTCCATATCAGAAAAAAGAAAAAAATAATAAAAAGAGAAGCCTAGGTTAAGATTATGGAGTTCTGCAACTCAGGGTGATGTAAAAGAGACAGGAGGACATGAGAGAAAAAAATTACACAAGTGCAATGCTCTCCAGCGTGGCACCCAGGGGAATAGCTAAGAAAACTACTTTCTTTTCAAAAAACCCATAAGGGTAAGAAGCCTTCAGAATTATGAGTCAAGCTCCAAGATAAGAAATCATACTGCTGGATGGGTGCGGCTGCCTGCTTGTTTGGTCGCTGTCGGGTTTTTTTCTTAAAGATAAACATGTCTTTCAGAACATGTTTGTTGGCCAATCTTCTCTCTGATGAAAAAAAAAAACAAAAAAAAACCAGAAGGAAGCTCACAACTGTGAAAACGATAAATGAAAGACAAGAGAGTTTCCAAAGAGCTCTGAGGTCATGCTTCATAGGCCCTTTAAAGTGAGATGCAATATGTCAAAAAGTACAAAAGAGAAGTAAATTTAAAATTCCAAGTATTTCAATAAAATATCATTCAGAGAAGCTATTAAGCAAACTCTGCAAGAAGCAGACCCCCATTCACAGAGCCCAAAACCTGTCAAGTAAAATAAATAAATAATGTTTTGCACCTATTTCATTTGCAAAGCTGTTGATATATAGGAGTATTTAATCAGAAATTCATAGTCTGGAGGAGGATGGCTCAGCAAATGCATCCCAAAAAAAGTAACTTGCATATCAGAGGCAGAACTAAGGCAAATCCCTTAGGAAGGGTGTAAAATTGAGCAAAGAATGGTTTTGAATCCAACAGAATGATGGCCTGAACACAGCCAAGGTAGAAGTAGAAAAGTACTGCAGGAAGGCAAAGTGTAAAGCACCCAGGAACTCGATGGAGCAAAAGCCACAGCAAGTCACATCACTCTCACCACATTCCCTGCTGGCTCAGTGATTTGCAGTGACTTGGTGACCGGGATCACTGCCTGCAGCCCTGTCAGCTCAGCCCAGGACTCTGCTGCTCTCCACATAGTTAGGTGTTAAGCAGCCACCACCGAGGTTATTCAACAAGGTTATTTTGTAATCGCCTTGGTCCAGAAAGTATTTTGCACTGGCCATCAACGCTTTTTGGTTTTGTCTTGTCTTACTCAAGAACATCAGAGTGGAAGAAAAGTGACTGAGCACAAGGCAAGCCATTTACCAGAATGACAGGTTTTTAACTAAGTCCTGCTTATCGATGCTGCTGAACACAGCTTTAATTAAACATGGCAAGCCCATCAATAGCTTCATCTTCCTCAGCATGGCGCTCGCAGAGAAATGACATAATGCTCTCATCTGCTTTGCTATGCACCCCTTGATTGAGGGCATCCCCTCTTCCCGCATCCAAAACGGGCACCAAACTCCCATCTCGTCAGTGCAGCTCCCCAGAAGACTCCAGCACATGCCCTCGTCTGCCATTTCGACAGGCACCTGAAGCTCCGTGCTCCAGAGCCAGCATCTCCTTCCTTGTCCAGCAGGGAAATTGATGCCTTTAACTCTACTCCAGCTGGAGCACAAGAGCAAACGGAACCACTTATTGAGGGAAAAGACCTCACGATTCACCACGGTGCCAGATTTCACTTCTGTGGGTGTTGTTTCCAAAGGAGGCATTGCAAGACAAGGCGGGGAGAACCAATTGCCCGCAGCAGGTTTGCTCATCAGGCACTTGGGCATCCCCAGCTGCCCCAGCTGTGCGCAGGGACCCAGCCCGGATGTCCCAGCATGGATGGCAGCAGGTATTTGGGCAGCAGGTATTTTGGGGGCTCCCCGGGCTGCCCAGCCAGACCGAGTGTCACCCCGAATCCCCGCCGGGCGCAGGGGGTGTTGAGGGCTCCATGTCCCGAGGGCCGTGAGGGGCTGCCGCGTAGGCGAAGCCTCTCCGAACAGTAACCGGGGTCATCCGGGCTGCTCCTGCGCCCTTCATCATCTGGGGGGGCTCGATCTTTTGGGGGGGC
>VZRQ01001982.1:1146426-1165696 GCA_013397975.1 Machaerirhynchus nigripectus
GAAGGAAGGAAGGAAGGAAGGAAGGAAGGAAGGAAGGAAGGAAGGAAGGAAGGAAGGAGAAAATGGGGGAAAAGAGGAGGAAAAAGAGGAAAGGGGGAAGCACATGAAAGAGAGGAAAGTAGAAGATGAAAAGGGAAAAAGAAAAAATAAGGAACTGAGGAAAACAGGAAAAAAGGAAGGAAGAAAATATGAAGGAAACAGATAAAGGACAGTGGAGGGGGGAAGAAAGAAGAGAAAAGAGGGGAAAGGGGGAAAGAAGGTAGGAAAAGAGGGAGAGAGGGAAGCAGGGAAAAGTCAGGAAAAAATTAAGAAAGGGAAAGACAAGAAGTAGGAAAGAGAGGGGAAAGCGCGTTAAGTGTCATAGAGGGCAGGAAAAAGGGAGAGGGGGAAAAACGGAGGGAAAGGAGAAAGAAAAAGGGAGAGAAAGAGAAAAAGGGAGAAGAAAGGGAAAAGGGGAGGAGGGACAGATCCTGCTCCTCCCCGCCGCGATACAAGGCGGAGTCGGGCCGGAGCCGGCGGCAGCTGCGCGGTGGCGGCGCGGCGGTAGGAGCTGGGGAGCCGGGCCGGGCCGGGCCGGGGCGGAGGGAGCAGGGAAGGAAGGAAGCCCGGGAGGGAAAAGCGCTGCCTGCGGTGCGGGAGGCGGCGGGGGTTTGAGCACCGGGGCGGGTGGGGACCGGGCAGGGGCGGCAGCGGTGGCGGCTGTGCCCCGGGATAGGACCGGGCCGCTGCCCGGGACCCCGAACGGGATCCCCCTTCGGCTCGCAGGAAGGTGCAGAACTCGAGGCTGGGGGGCGAAACCTTTCTCGATCCGGAGGAGGTAAAACGGGAAAGTGCCCGAGCAACGCGGGGAGGGCTGTGACGCTCCGTCTGCGACTGTTCCCTCGCGTGTCGCCGCTGGCTCCGATCCCCATCACCCCGCGACACTTAGGGATGTGGTGCCATCCCTCGGAGGCCGTGGGCCGGGATTCCCGGCAGCGCTCGCGTTGGGAAGGGAAGGGCAGAGGTCGAGCACGTCCGTGAGCTCACGATGCCGCTGGCGCCGTGTCCCGGTCCCGCCGCGGTTCCCGAGCGCCGCCCCACGCTCGGGCGCGGCCCCTCCCCACGTGGGTCCCGGGTTTGTTGTGGGTGCGACCTGGCCTCTGAGAAGCGGGTTTGGGATCCCCGCGATGTTACGGCGGCGGGAGGGGACTGCGATGAGGGAAGACTGTGGCTGACTGCAGCTCACATTCCGATGGGATAGCTCAGGGACTATTTCCTTTACAAACGCCCCGTAGTCTGAGTCACGCGGGCCAAACCGGGAGACCAGGGCTGCGTTTTGTCACCTACTGCAGCACTGCCTTTAACCCCATCTCTTGTAGACTAAACCTAGAACTCAGCTACTGGCTTTGGCATGTTTTTGTGCACATTTATCTGGAGCCCTTCTGCAAAGTGCTGTGTTTACATCCCTTCAGAGATGCAGTTTGACTGCAGAACAAAAAAAAAATCTGCTTACCACCTTCTCTGTACTGGGACTTGCCCGACCTTCAAACCTTGGGTAGCAAATTGTGGAGCAACATTTCTCCCATCCACGCAAGTTCCACTTCTCACATACATACACATGTCCAGGAGGATTTTTAAGTTGAGCCCAGGCAATTCTCATGCTCATGTTCCTTATTCACCCAAATTCTCTCAAAAATACTCCAATTTTAAGTATAGCTTGAGGTTCCACAGTGGGTCAGGTGTGCCACGCTGGTGGAACTTGGTGTCTGTGTGGCTCAGCAGTGCAATAGTGAGCGAGTAGCACCAGTGTCCCTATAAAGCTCCTTCTGGTTAAGCTCCTTTGGAGGGGGAAGGGGAACATCTTATTCTCACACAAGCAGCCTTCAGATAACAGGCTGTTGCCATATCTCTTCAGGATTCCTGTGCTTTTTTTTGTCTCAGAGGAAGGCCTCCCCAAGTCCCAGACAAAACCATTCCAACTCTTCTGGCCTATACTGGTGTCTGCAGCAGACTGGTTTTGGAAAACTATAATCTGTCCCCTTTGCACAGTTTGACTCATGGCTGAGAGCTGGGGGGATTGAAGAACATTGTTGCTTCTCAGTCAGTTAAAGAAAAAAGTGGTTTTATTTTGTTTTAATTTTCAGGTCTTATCTCAACTGTCAGAATGGAGCTTGACATCCAGTGTGAAGAGATGAGCCCATCTAGATGGGCTGAGCTTCTGACCACAATGAAATCCTGCAAAACCATCAGGTAGTAACTAGTTGTGTATCATCTCTTTTCAGTAAAAACTTGCATTTCTCTCCTGTGCTTTTCATCTTCAGAACTGCTTGACCTGGGACTTAGAAATTGCACAGCAACAGGAATGAGTCTACCTATTTTTATCCAGGAAGTTAATTTAAAGGGGGGATAAATCCCCCCCTCCTTGCAATGTTTTTTCAAGTACAGATAAATATCCTTTGGTATGAAGTAATGTTGCCCTGTTTCTTGGTGTGCCATAGGGCTCAGCTAGGTAATGTGATTCAAATACTTAACCACCATTTTAGTTATTCTGCCTTTCTCTCGGAAGAGGGAGAAGACATCTCTCTGTGCTTATTAGGTTGCACACCCTTTGGGTTGCAGGTTTGATGCTGTCAAGTGATTTTGGCTTTAGTAGTCAGGTACAGGCCGCATGCCATCGGCTTTTAATTCTTCACCTGACCTTCAGAAGTACCAGCCTTGTTTGTTGAGCAAACAATGGGAGGAAACCATCTCCTGGGGTGTAAGGTGTAGGACAGGGCCCAGAAGAGTTGCTCTTGCATTCTTTCCTCTCTGCTGGTTGGGAATTCACACTTCATGGGCTAGCATCATCCTGCTGGGGGCTGGAGAGGATGGGCCACTTCGTGCTGGCAATGCCTCGGAGGCCATCGGACCTGCTGAGGGCAACTTCCTTTTGTTTTGCAAAGGAGCCTTTTGCAGGCAAAGCTTCATGGGCTTGGCCTTGCCTTCCCAAGGCCTACCTTGCGTGGCAGAAGGCAGTGGGACGGTTGTCTCCTGGCCAGAGGCTGGGCTGCTCCAGATGCAGTGGATGAGAATGACTGCAGAAGGGATTGTTCCATCCGTGTTGAACATGATCCCATTGGAAGTCATGTCTTCCATGACATGTCAAGGAGAAGCCTCGTAGAGCTTCAGTTTACATATTATGGTCTAAGGGGAAGTGACCAGGCAACTTTTGGCACTCCTGGCTGTGACTGTGCCTGGGGCTGTACAGTTCTTCATGACACCTTCCTTTTGCTCCATGTCTTTTCTGCCTCCCTCTATACCTCCATGGCTGTCCTGTGTTCCTGTTCCTTTCCTTGGCTCTCTCCTTTCAATTGAATTCATCCCCAGCAATTTAGCAACAGCTAGAAGAATGCTGATGCCCAGGGGGAGAAGCAGCTGCTGAACTGCATACTCAGGGTTTGTGTGCTGAGATTCCTGCTGGAGGGAGATGGTGCAAACCAGCATGACTCACCTGCAAGAGACCAACCTGCTGATGGGTGTCTCTGGGGCTGGCTGCGGACCCAGCTTGGCTGTTCCCAGTGCAGAACCAGTCTGACAGCCTGTAAGCTGGCAGGTGGTTTGTCACTGTCACTGTTTAAAGGAAGGTGCTTCCCCTAGCTGTAGGGGATGACTTGTGCCCTCTTCTGTGCTGCACAGAGGAGCAAGGCTTGTGGAGCTGCTGTCCAGCCCATCCTGTGGTGCAGCCCAGAGCACACCTTGGTTTGGGCCATGCAACACCCAGCAGGTCCTGCACATACTTATCGAGGCATCCCAGGAAGTGCAGGAACATTGCCCACTCTGCTTTCACAAGCAGTGCTCCAGCCAGGGAGAGCAGAGCAACTCTGAGGACTAAAGTGCTCCTTCTCTCCTTGTCTTTCAGGTTGGATGACTGCAATCTCTCCAGCAGTAACTGCGAGGATCTCTCTTCCATCATCAATACGAATCCATCCCTCACAGAGCTGAAGCTGAACAACAATGAGCTGGGAGATGCAGGCGTTGAGTACCTGTGTAAAGGGTTGCTGACGCCAAGCTGTAGCCTGCAGAAGTTATGGTAAAGCCCCTCTGATTGTCTTGCTCTATCATGCTGTCACAAATTAATATTTTGAGGTCTCTTAAAGAATCACTGGCAAAGGCAGGTTTAATATAAAAGTGAAAGCATAACAGTTCGTTGACAAGGTTCATTCTACTACTTACTAGATGGTTAAAGCACAGAGAGAAAAAGCAAACAAAAATCTAAAATCAATAACCACTGTCAACCAATAAATTATCTACATGGAGGCTGGGAAAGGGGGGAAGGGTCAGGATAGGAAAGGGTGAATAAAGAAGACACTCCTTTTGAGTCCCAAAGTTCAGAATCCTTGCTAAATTGAGTCCTGGACTGGACCAACACTTTAGGCTTAAAGGTTTAAACAGCACTTGAACTGAACAGCATGTAATTAAATAGCTTGGGTTAAACAGTTTAACAAAGGTTCATATAGAAGTTACTGTAACGCAACAGTAACTCACAGGCCTACCTTACTTACACATCTAAAAATAATCTAGGGGACAACAACATTCACAGTCCATTTGCTATAGGATATTCCCACCTACGACCACACAAACCTAAAGAAGTATGTACAAGGTGCTCACCTGTGGAAAATCCCCCTCAAATTCAGTGAAGGACTCCCACTGGATGCCTTTGAGGTTGAGCCTTGCAGAGTGGGGGTGTCAGCCCAGGATCCATCGTCATTCGGCAGTCCTTGGAGTGCAGCAAACTGGAGAGTTCCCTTGCTCTGAGAGGCATTTTTTAGAGGCACCCCACTACATTATAGCATTAGTGGGCTTCCCTCAGCAAGCCTGGTGCAGGAGCTTTAGTCAGAGCCTGTAGCTGCTGCCCCTGCTCCTCAGAAGGCCTCATAGAGATGTCTTCCCTGTCCAGCATGTCTGCTGCAGGGTACAGGAGCCCTCCAACTCCTGAGGGGAATCTGGGATCTTCAGGACACTACCTTGTAAAAATCATTTGCCTTTTAGATCAGATATTAAAGTCCCTGTGCCCCCTGCAAGAGGACTCAGACAAATAGAAAGAAAGTTGACTGTGAAGCTGATTAAACTGCAACTCTCTGATGTGCCTTCAAGAAATAACTGTGGTACTCTGTACTGGAAGACTTAAGCAATATTTCAGAGAGTTTGCCCTATGCTTCAGGCTTCTCCAGATGCTCAAGGAACTGCCTAGATTAGGCATTTCCAGTTCTGTAGAAATATAATTGTCCATTTTTGGGGTTCTGGTAAGGTGCCTTAGGAAATAAAAGAGCAACCAAATCCAAGTCAAACCTCCCTGCACAACACCTCTCCATTGCCACAAGTCTTGTGTGCTAACTCTATAAGCATCCTATAGCAATACAAGCACAGTTCCTATGCTACTTCTCCAAGCCTGAGTGCTGAAGGATCAACTTCATAGATCCTTCTTGTACTATACCATTAAACATCTAAACTGTATCCATGGTTGGATGAGATTTTAACTTCTGCCTACTCTGGATCACATTTCTAGTGGGGGCAAGAAATTGTAAGATGCCTTTGCTTTATCTCTGGGGTCAGTCTCATGATATTTAAACCACTTCTATAAAGCAGTTGTGGCTACTTCTTGTAAGTAATGGATCCTTATTCTGCTGGAGGTGCTGGATGAGTGATTACGCTGAAGGAAGCATGCGAGCTATTGTTTGTGGCACAGGTGTAATTGACAAAATATTTTGGCACACCTATAAAATAACAGTACTAAGCTGGACAAACCATTTCCTAGAGGGGTTATGCGCTGTCAGAGCCGTGAAGCTTTCCAAGCTCCAACCACTGCAGATAAACCTCTCTGAGAAGAGCCTGTGTAATTCTAGGAGTGCTTTTCCCTCACCCCTGTTGCCTCTCTCCTGCAGGCTGCAAAACTGCAATCTGACAAGTGCCAGCTGTGAGACCCTGCGCTCTGTCCTCAGTGCCCAGCCGTCCCTGACAGAGCTGCACGTAGGGGATAACAAACTGGGAACTGCTGGAGTGAAGGTGCTGTGCCAAGGGATGATGAACCCCAGCTGTAAGCTGCAGAAGCTGCAGTAAGTAGTCACTGGGCTCTTTTGGTCATCAGACAGACCATGCTTGCCTTTCCCTTGAGACAAGCAGGAGTTTTGTTGCCAGATGTGGATTTGTTCTTGCTTTACCTGAAATTGTCATGCTTAATTCATGCTGGTGGGTCTTGTGGGTTTGGAATAGTTGGGTGTTTGTTTAGCCCTCCTGGCAGTGGTGGCTGTAAATACAGGACCTCTCAGATGCCCAGGAAACATCAGATTCTGCTGTTCTTGTTTCCTGACTGAGTAGGACCAGGGTGTATTTGCAGGCCCCAGCTCCTCCCAACCAGGCCTGGAGGTGAGGCTCATGATGGTGTTGCAGTGCAGAGCTCAGCCCTGTGCTCCAAGCTGCCTGTGCACTGGTTTAATGGAGGCCTAGCATAAAAATTGGTCTTGCTAGGGTCCCCTGCAATCTAGTTTAAGAATTAATGCTTCCTGAAATGAGCAGAGAGATGCTTTTAAAAATTCTTACAGTTATCTCAGGTGTTATGTGTTGCCTGGTCTCAACTTATATTGGCATGTTTTCTGCCCTGGCTAACACACACCAGGCCCAGCTGATTCTTGTGGTAGCAGGATGTGTGAGGAGGGTTGTCTTTTTGCCTGGACTTCTTTTCTTCTTGCAGGCTGGAGTATTGTGAACTCACAGCTGATATTGTGGAAGCTCTCAATGCTGCTCTGCAAAGCAAGCCCACCCTGAAGGAGCTCAGCCTGAGCAACAACACGCTGGGAGATACAGCTGTAAAGCAGCTGTGCCGGGGCCTGGTGGAGGCAAGCTGCAACCTAGAGCTACTACAGTAAGGAAGAGCTGGTCATCTCCCATGGCAACTAGTGCTGCTGCTACTCTTACCATCCATAGGACAGGAGACATTGTCAGGAATGCTTGAAATGTAGGCCAGATTTTCTGCTGGCTCAGATTTATGTTTAACTGGAAACGGCACACAAATGTCTGGGGCTTTCAGTTTTGGAGTTTTTGGCACTCCAGGTTAAACCACCACTTACTAAGGGAGACTGCTCTCCCGTGTCTCAGAGCAGAGCAACAATCACCCTCAGTGGCTTTAGTTCTTAAACTGGAATTACCAGCCAGTTGAGTATTCTTATTCAAAGCCTTTTTTTGCTACAAAACAAAGGTGCTGGGTTTGGCCTCATCTCTGGGGTAAAGCCCATGAAGGGCTTTGTGGGAGAAGCACCACTGATTTTATCTTGCCCCTGTGGTTCAGTAGGTGTTGGCTCATCAGGGATTCATTGTGTGGTACTGCCAAACGTTACTCTTAAAAAGGATAGCTGATATAAAGGGGAGGTTTGACAAGAATGATCATTGCATTAATGCATGTGAATGGCTGGGTCGAAGTGCCCTGCAGCCTCATGAAATGCAGGAGCAGTGTGTTGCCTCACCCAGAGTCCAGTCTTGGACACCTGTATCATCTCTGAGCCTTGCAGGATGTAGCAGTACCCGGCTGAGCTGCACTGGTTTGCAGCAAGGAGCCAGCCCATAGACCCTTCCCAGTCTGAACTGGGGGTATTGGGTTGTATCTAACACAGTGGGTCTGGAGCAGCAACTCCAACTGTGCTTTTTCCTGCAGCCTGGAGAACTGTGGCATAACCAGCGATAGCTGTATGGACATTAGTGCTGTTCTCAGGAACAAGTCATCTCTGATGGATCTTTCTGTGGGGGACAACAAGATCGGGGACTCCGGTCTGGCTCTGCTGTGCCAGGGACTGATGCATCCTAGCTGCAAAATCCAGAAGCTGTGGTAAGGGTGGGCAAAGGTTTCATAAATCCCTTCTGCAGCCTCTGAGCTGTTCAGGTTGTGTTGCTGGTTTGCTCTTAAGTGGGAAGTTTCTCAGTTACCCTCTACGGTCAAAAAAGTGTCTCAACTGCAAATCAGTTAATTCCCAAAACTGGGTGGAGGACACCATGAACAAGTAAGGCCACAGCGAAATTGCTTGGATCAAATTCTGGGGAGAGGGTGAATGGAAGTTTGTGTTTGCATTATCTTGGCTTCCAGTTGAGTTATCTGTCTACTAGAATTGCGTATTTCTGTTTCTTTCTTTGTGTGTTACAAGCAGAGCTTTTGGTGCAGCAGTGGAAAGTAAGGAAAGGAGGATGCTGTGTGGTATGATGTATGAAAGGATAAAAGAAAATTAAACAGTGTAATCAGAAATTCAGAATACTAAAACTCTGTTTTATAATCTCAATCATTCTTGGGAGAAAATAAAATAACATTTTGTTCTTCCCTTCAGGTTATGGGACTGTGATCTCACAAGTGCTAGCTGTAAAGATCTCTCCAGACTCATCAGTACAAAGGAGACCCTCACAGAGATCAGTCTGATAGACAATAACCTGAGAGACTCAGGGATGGAAATGCTGTGTCAGGCACTCAAGGATCCCAAATCTAAACTTCAGGAGCTATGGTGAGCTGCTGTCAAGTTTCACATACCCACTGCCTTCTTTGGAGGCCTCACTGAAGAAAGATGTAAGTGAAGTAATGCCCACCCAGATAGATCCTCAGCTGCAATGGTTCCAGAAGCAGCTCCTGCTGGTTGTTACTGAAAGGATTTACAGAGTTAAAAAGGGGTTTTCTAGACTTAAAGACTTTAAAGGATTTGTATTTCTAAACTCATAGACACTTTGAAGATCTGCCCCATGACAGTTAACCTGTGATAAGCAAAAGGAGACCAAGCATCACTTGCAGAGCTTCTAATTAATTGTTTTATCATGCAACAAATGGCAGTCAAGAGACTTTGGAAGTTTAAAGGCCTGGCGGAATAGCAAAACGAATGCTGTGATCAGATATCTCAGGGTCTCCACTGGAGCTAAGCTCTCTCGCTGATGGGACAAAAGAAAGCTCTAGTGACATAAACATTTCTCAGCATCCTGTGCTGTTGACTGTGTTACCTTTTAGGCTGGGATGGTCTGGTGTCTGGGAGAGGAAGTTTGTTCTTTCACTTAGTACTTGAATTTTCCTACATTGCAGATTCAGCTCCTGCCCCGAGCTGGGTTCTTCCCCTGCCCCGGTGGCCTGGAAGTCAGTGAGGTGCCTCAGGAGTGCACAGTGGAGCCAACAGTGACTGTTAGAGCAGCACACTTCATATTTCTTTGTTCCTGTGCTTTTTGGGCAGGTGCCTTTCCTAGGTGCACACTCCACAACAGACATCCCACATATGGAGTGGGAAAGGTGCTGCCTAGAAAGGACTGAGCAGACAGGCATTGAGAGGAGTACAGTGATTGCAGGAAAGCTCTGGTTCCTCTGTTCTCACTGTCTGGGCTCCTGTTAAGCACACGTAAAGAAATGAACAGTGCCTGATAGCCTCCAGATGTCCCACCTAGATCTCATGTCACTTTTGCCTTGCAGGGTTAGGGAGTGTGGGCTCACCACTGCCTGCTGCAAGGCTGTCAGCTCTGCTCTCAGCACCAACAAGCACCTGAAAGTACTGCACATAGGTGAGAACAAGCTGGGAGATGCAGGTGTGGAACTCCTGTGTGAAGGGCTGATGCACCCCAACTGCAACATCCAGTCCCTATGGTAAGGTGCACTCTCAGAAGTCCTCTTCTTTCTTGCTGTCTGAATTCATCCTTTGTCTTCTACTTCCCTATGGGTGCCAGCACAAGTGCTGGTCCAACCTCACCAGAAGGAATAGGCAGCCAGCTGGAGCATCACCTCTGGCCCTGGGGCAGGATTTGCCTTCCCCATGAGCCTGTTTCCTTCCCAGTTAGGCCCAGCTCTGGGCTGTGTGATGCTCAGGGCCCCATGCTTGTTCTCTCCATGCTGTTGGACAAAAGCCAGAGCTGTGCTCCGATGCCTGAATTCACAGTGAGTGAGTAGAGCAGATGGGTCATGGGAGACACTGTTGCCTTTCCCTGGTCTTAAAATTAAAAGCCAAACATGGTTAAGGGAATAGGGGGTTTTTACCTTGGTATTTATTTAAGGATCCTTAGGTGCACCGCTGAAATGCACACCACAACGCACCCCAAAATGCACACCCACGATAGATTGCGTATACAATTTACAGGCTTTGCAAATTAGCATATTTATCAAAGATTCCCCAGTGAGAGGCTCGAATTAACCCCTCATTCTGAAGAATTCCCCCCTGGATGGGCCTATCTTAGTTTACAGGCTGTGTGCTAGAAAGGACCTTGGTTTCTCAGGATAGCATAGGGCTTTCTGATCTCCAGCTGCAAGGCCTCCAGGATGTTTGGTCTCTTGGCTTAATGGAACTTTGGGTCTAAGCTAATTATCAGACTTAGGGAATTACAAGTATGTGGGCTAAAAGCACTAAGGATATGTAAAAACTACAGAAAAGGGTATATAAAAAGGCAAAAAATCATCATGGTGTCACACCAGTAAGACTTGCAAGTCTGTCCCAGAAAGATATGTCTTTTGACCACTTAAAGCTACTTGCTCATCAACTGAGAGGCCTCAGTTGCCCTCTTTAGAGAAATGGTTGCAAGTCTCAAGTATAGTAATAAAGCTTAGAGCTGATTTATGATCAGTTTAAACCAAAGATGAGGCATGATGGTGAAATTGGGAATAACTTCAATGGGTTCCTTCTACCCCCATAGCCACACACTATTAAGCTTTAGGGAGGCCTTTGAGGTGTTCACCATGAGGGCAGCTGTCTCTGTGGCAAGACCATGGGCCAGCCCCTGCTGATGTCTCAGAGATGCCACCTTTGTAGGGATCTCTGGTCCGTGCTGGAGGCGTCCATACCTGCTGCCTGGGTGTGGGCAGTGTTTCTGGCCCCAGGGTTCACGGCACTGGCCTCTCCCTCCTTCCCCTGCAGGCTGGGTAACTGTGACCTGACAGCAGGCTGCTGTGCCACCCTCGCCACCGCCATGGCCACCAAGCAGTGCCTCACCGAGCTGGACCTGAGCTACAACCCTCTGGATGACGAAGGCATCAGGAAGATCTGTGAAGCCTTGAGGAAGCCCAGCTGCAACGTGCAGCAGTTAATGTGAGAGATGGTGGTAGCCCTGCCAGGGGTGGGAGGCTGGTGCTGGTGAGGGAGTAAGGGGTCCTGGGTTGTAAAGCCTATTTCTGGCTGCTCTCAGACCTAGATGGGGCCCTTCCTGGTATATGACTTTCCCATACTGGCCAGTTATGCACCTTTCTCCTCCCTTAACAGGAGGATGCTCACTAAATCTCGCTTGCCTTTTTTGTTCTGGTGTAGTTTGTACGACATTTTGTGGAGTTCTGAAGTGGATGATGAACTGAGAGCCTTGGAAGAGTCCAAGCCTGAAGTGAAGATCATTTCATGAGTGCTGACTGCCTGCAGAACAACGTCAAAGCAATGTCCTCTTCTTAATCTGAACTTTTCATACGTAAAACTAATTAACTTAATAGGGAATTTTCTTGTACCAAAACCATTTGTGGATTCCCTGAGTGGGTGTCTGGGGAGCTTCTCTTGGTCTCTAGATGTACTAACTCTGAGACTCATGAAAGCTGCAGCATCACTATCCTTGAAATAAACAATTACTGTCTTGTAGAAGTGGGTCTCTAGCCTTTAGGAGCTCTTTAATCCTATAATCCCTTCTAACGAATTAGTTGGGCTTTAAAGAGAGCTCCTTTCCCAAGGCAAGAGAACTGCTTACTGTATTGTTACTGGGTGGTGCTTTTGATAGGTCTCTGGGGAAGGCTCTCAAAAAAACCTAAAATGTTTTTAATCTAAAATTGAGCTCTCCCCTGTCTTTCCCTGGAAGAGTTCTTGGAAAAGCAGTGGTGGCCAAGGCACTAGAGAAAAAAGAAATGAGCAGCTGTTCAGCTGTGTAATGTCAAAATTAATGTCCTTTGAAAAGTGATTTTCCTACAAACAAAAGATGCTGTCTGCATTTCTGCTAGTATGGGAAATGATTAAATGATTGATATGTTTGATCTGGCAAAGAGTGGTTCTACAGGAACTTTATACTTAATTTTTCTACTTATAAAAATAAAATATATCTGTATATTTCTCCTTTAAGACCAATCTAGTTACTTGTGAACTGCAATACTGCTAACACCTTGTTTTACTTGTTTGTGTTTGGTAAGTCCCTAGCTGAAACATGCCAGGAGAAGATCTTAGTCTAGGCCTTAGGTAAAGAACTAGAAGACATTTCAGTTTTCAGGAGACACTGGGGTTTCATGCCCAGAGTTGTAATAAACCCTTGTTCCAACAGAAAATGCAGCTGCTGCACACCTAAACCACAAAAGAATGAATATATTTTTAAAAATACAGAAGGGAAGCCTGGCATTGCCCTTGGCTGGCCTTGCAGGATGAATGCCAAAAAATCCCATTCCTCAACATGTCTTCCTGGAGTGGTCACTTGGTGTTTCACTGGCTAATTCTGTGTGGCACCCAAGGTAAAGGTGTCCTCCAGGCTTTGCTTTCTGCTGCTCACATTGATCCCATAGAGGCCACAACTGGCTTTTCTTTGACCTAAAGATTTGACCTAAGCAGTTTCTCCAGTAGCCTTCACAAACCTAAAACAGTGCATGAGAAGTAGCCTAAGTGTGCCTTCAGGCAGGTGTGAAGGATAGGATTTGGTTTTTTCCTCAAGGCACATCTCTCACAGCTGTCCAAAATGCTAAAAAACCCCACTCCTTTTTGCTTTGGTCTTCTCCATCAATAAAAACTTACCCATTCTGAGGGTCTCATAAGTAGGCTTTTCAGTTCATGGTCTCTTCTGGACTTGGTGTGCACAGATGCTTGGATTAATTTAACGATGGGGAAGAAGACAGGGCTCCAGAGGCATGTGTAGGGAGAGCCAGAAAAATTAGGCATTTGGGAGGGTGTAAAAACAGCCCTCTAAAAGACAGCAAACAGTATTAGAAGTGATTTTACCCATCCTGGCTGCCCGAGGGGGGGCACTCTGCTCTCGCACTGCAGCTGCAATGCCTGGAAAACGCCTCCTCTTCCTCCCCCTCAGGCAGATGAGTATTGGGAAGGGTCTGCGACCAAGGCCCCACTGGGGGCATTCAGCCTGGGACAGCCTGCTCCCACCTGGGGTGAAGCCCATGCCTGCCTTTGATCCTGGAGTGGCTTTGCATTTCCTCCAAGAACTCAGACAGAATTTGGAAAAGTCTCTGCAGCAAATGCCACGTGTCCAGCTGCCAGCCACAGCAAGGAAAACCACAAGAGCTGTATTTTGCCACCTCATGAGCTCAGGGCATCTCAGGCCAGGCCAGCCTGGCAGAGCTCTACAGTTCCCCCAGGATGGGGATGAATCTGTGCACTCAGAACTTGTGCTGTGCTTTAGGACAACGTGAAGTCCTGCGCTTGGCTCTAAAAACCAGGTATAAATCCCAGGATCCAGGAGCAAGCCGCTGTAGCAAGAGACACTTGTACTCATAAACAAGACTCAAGCAAGGATTTCTGTTTCTAAAAACGCTTTTGTTTTCATTCATCTGTTAGTTGGTCCAACTCACTTCCCTGACAAACCTTGTCACAACTGTGAACTTGAGAGAGCTGAAAGACACAGGAATTCGCTTCTGCATTTTAGATGCGTGGGTAGGCAGCATTTTAAGCTAAAGTAGTCAGGAACTGAGTCACAAACCTTTCATGTGGACTAGGTAGTAGGCTGGCAGGCAAAGCCTTACTCATACTGAGAGCACAGCTGGAGCAGTCAGCGGTTCCTGGGACATTGCAGCCACATCCTGGTTCTCAGGGCAAATGCTTGCTCTCCCTTGCTAACAGTGGTTTGCAAGTACTGACTTTCTACCAGCAAGGGCTGAGTTTCACCTCGTACAACGAAACAAGGACAAAAATTATGCAGCCAAAATAGAAGATTAAGAAATACCAGCATGGCTTTCGCTTTAAGCAAATACTAGAACCTTGAAAGACATGCCCTAGAGATTTAAATTCAGAGAAAACAGGTCTGTATTTTGGACCTCAGTGACAGTGGTTTAGGGTGTAGTAAAACTTCAGGTTTCTCCTAGTAGTTTCAGATTCTATAATAAATCTAATTTTTTATTCATCACAGCCTATGATTTTGAGCTGGAAGGTCACAGCATTCCAGTTAACACTGCCAGATGCAGTTAAACAAATATTACTGTCCTCACAAACAGTTTATACCCCAACCAAACCTCCTACTTGCTCTGGAATATCAAGTCATGGCTGCCCTGGCATCCCTGACTGCTCTCTTGGTGCCTGGCCTTTTTGGGAAGGAGTTCCAGCACAAGGCCCCAGGCACCAACTCCAAATAATAGTGATGCTACCAGCAATTTCAGTGCTCCAGTTGAATCTGAAAGAGGAAGTCAAGCCCACTGTGTTTGAAGAGTTAACCACACACAGCTCCCTGCTTTGAAAACAGTGCTTGCCATCTGAGCCACTCCCAAACCTCTACTAAAACAGACTAAAAGGGACTTGCTCTCTTGCCTGAATTCCCCTTTTGCACAGATCACTGTGATTTTCAATTATCATTTCCAATATATCTCCTCTTTTCTGTGTGTTGATTTCATCAGTTGCCCCTTCCTCCACCACACCTCCTTTTCATTTCATCTTTTACTAATAGGGAAAAAACATGGTAAAAAATCCCAAACAAACCACTAGGCAGGAAAGTTTCTCTCCTCATAAGATAAGAAGAATTTTGATCTACTTTACCCATTCCCCTCCTCACAGCTGCAAATGAACCATGGACATTTCTCCTCCTGGGGCACAGCATCACAGCCCCCTCCTTACTGAGTGATGCCCACTCCTCTGGCACTCACACCATAAATGCCAGCCAGTCCAGTGCACTCCCAGCTTGGCAAGGACTTGCAAATTGGCAGCTTGATGAATATGCGAGGTTAGTCTTGCCTCCCTCAGCTAAAGCCAGCTGCATCCACCATGAGAGGAAACGCAGCCCCCAGCAGGAGGAAGAAACTGTGCTGGGTCAGATGACTGCACAGATGATAAGCCTTTCCAAGCTAGAGGGCAAATCGGTGGCATGTGGGATGCAGGACCATGTGGCTGGGGGGGATGGAAACTTTAATTGACCAATATTGTGTCAGAGCCTATCTGGTTTGCAATTAGGGGCAGGTATGCAGTGGGAGAGGTGAATTGTTGGCACTTCCTCAAGCCCTTGAAGATGTTCCAGAGCAAACACTCAGGAAAAGTCCTAAGCCAGGCCATGCTGCCCTCAGGCTGGTACACAGCAGCCCATAATATCCACAGAGGGAAATAAAGTACCAGCACAGCTGTCCCTTGCACAGGCACCCTACATGCAGCTCATGCAAATCCTCCTCTGCTGCTCCCTGTTTCCAACCTCACTGGTGATTATCACATCCCATTGGGAATGTGCCATCAGGACAGGGCACAGACCTAGCACTGCCCACCCCAGCTTCTTTACATCCCCTCTGTTGCTTCTGCCTCGTCTACCCTTCACAAAAACGCTTAGTTCAGACCCCAGTTATGCTTGGCAGGTGATTGAAGCACCTCTTTGCTCCTGGGTACAGAAGTGCTCTGCAGGCCATTCTGGGATTGTCTGGGAATTGCTGCTTGCCTCCATGACTTCTGGGTGCAGCTCAGCTGAACCATGTCCTCGTAGCTGGGTTGGAGGTGTCACTCATCTCCCACGTGCCATAACTGCAAACCAAGGCATGAGGTTGCACTCAGAGATAATCAGAATATAAAGCATCAAAGAGCTTGCACCGTGGCACTTCCCATTATGAGGGAAAAGAAGACTCTTTTGTTCATCCCTGACTCCAGTGGGAAGTTGTTGCTTTCTACACATCAGGCTCCCAGGGGATCCATTCCCTGCTCTGTGCCACAGGATGCAAAGCAAATCTAAATTAGACAAATACAGGGCATGCAGCCCTGTCTCCTAACTACAGCAGGATCAAACGTAGCTGTAATCCCACCGATGCGGGTTAGAGTCACCTAATGAATGCTCTGGGGAGGAAATCTGACTGGATTTGGATCACTTGAGAGAAAGCAAGCAGAGCTTCTAAGGCTGGAGAGCATGGGACTGATCCAATACTTCTCAAGAAGTTCATCAAAGCCCAGGTGGGATAAGGAGTGAAAACCAGATGAGGGAGGAAGGAAAGCACTGGAGAATGGTGTTCTACATCCTTTCTCATCTCCCTCCAGACTTCTCGGCCCTATAATCTCCATGCAATTTAGCACCATCTTCTGAAAGAGAGAACCATTCCTGCTTTTCAGATGGCTCATTGCTGCTAAGTGTTTCAAGCCTTTCTAGGTTCCTGGATTTCAGGCCTGGCAGAACTGAAAGACTATGGGATGGTTTTGGCACCTCTGAGTATGGATCTAGCTCCAGAAGTGTGTGCAAAGATTAACGAGTACTCACTGCTGGCATCACACTGCTACAGGACATGTTTGTCCAAAAAAAAAGTCCTACTGCTTTGGATAGAGAAAGTAAAGTTATAACAACTGCATGGCAAAATCAGGTGGAAAGCACATACTCTTGGCCCCTTCATTTATGCTATGCCCATGAAGGGCCTGCAGAGCTGGAAGGATTTCACCAGTCAATATGGATTGGTGTCACGAAGTCCAGTAAGGGGTTAGAACTGCTCTCCTGCAAGCCCCTCAGAGCTCAGTCTTTTCCTTCATGTCCTGCCTGGCGCCTGCTGGGCCTCTCCCAGGACCTGTGAGGGACCAGGTATGGAGCAGCTCTCATTGTGACTCTGACAGCTGGATTTTCCAAGCAGGCACCCAAAACACCAGCCCTCCAGAGTTTTGGTGGAGTTAATGAAGGAGCAGCCTCTCCCACCTTGTTCCTTCCCCACGTATGCCCTGTTCTGACCTGGCTTCACCAATACTGGCTCCCACCTTGCTGAGAGATTTCTCTCTGGTGAATGACAGTGAGTTTATGAGTTTGTTTGGAACGAGAGTGTCTGCTGCAGAGATGGAGATGTGCAAAATACACCCTACACTGCAGCTGGGGAGCAGGGGCTCATCTGGAGCCTCTGGCAAAGCACCTCAGAAGAAACCCGAGGTCAACCACTAGGGTTTTGGAGCTGGAGCTATCGAGGACCAGAAGCCCACTATACTCCAACTGAAAAAGAGGTATTATCAGCCTATGAGGGAGTTCAAGCCACCTCAGGAGTTGCTGGGACAGAAGCATTTCTTCCTGGAGCCACAACTGCCTGTCCTACACTGGATGTTCCAAGGAAGCATCCCCTCAACACATCACACAACTAGCGCTAGATGGAGTAAGTGGGTAGCACTGATTACACAACGAGCCCGAATGGGAAAACCCTATTTCCTAGGAATACTAGAAGAGATTAAGGACTGGCCAGAAGGCAGAGATTTTGGACCAGTGCCTGAGAAGGCGACTTGTGCCCAAGAAACACTACTATATAACGAGTTACCAGAAAATGAAAGAGGCTATGGGAGCTGGGAGAGTGTTGGTAACACACCAGCATTTTGGCTACTGCTGAGCAGCGCTGTCCCTCTGACATTCCTTCCCCCCATCAAGGGACTGGGAGTGGGCAAGATCCTGGGAGGGGACACATCGAGGCCAGCTGACCCAAAGCAACCAAAGGGATATTCCATACCTCATGACATCAGCTCGGATATAAAAGCTAAGGGAGGGAGAAGGAATTGGGGGTATTTGTTATCCTACAGTGTTTGCCTTCCAGAGCAACCACTTCACATGCTAAAGCTCTGCTTCCTGGGAAGTGTATGAACATCCTCACTGATGGGAATTAGAGATGAATGTTTCCCTTTTCTTATGTATGAGAAAACTTTGTTTCTCTTTTTTTGCTTTACTAAACTGCCTTATCACAACCTAATAGTTTCCATCGTATTTGGCACACAACCAAATGACAGTCCTTTTTTGGAATTCATTCTCGAAAGAGAGAGGAATCCAAAACAATATATTTTATGCACAACACTGCACTTCCATTTCTATCCCAGTAATATCAAATCCTGCTTTTTCCCCTCAAACATAAGCCCTTCCTACATTCCATTTATATCATAGTAATAGAAAATATTCCTATTCCACTGCAGCAGAAGCTCTTCCCAGGTGTGCACCACATGTGCAACAGAGTCCAAAAATACTGGAGATGCAAACTAGAATAGAATAACCTAGAACAGCATGCAACAAAACACAACACAAGATATTTTACACAGAACATTGCACTTCCATTTATATCCCAGTAATACAAAATCTTGTCCTTTCACTCCAACAGAAGCTCTTCCCATGTGTGCACCAGGGCCAGGACTAGACCTGTCACAGAGATGCATGACAGGGAAGTGGGGAGATGAGCTCTTTGGGATGCAAGCAAAACACAGTAGAGAGGTATCACAGTGTGGGACAGGGACCTTGGTTTGTTTCCTTGTGCATAAGGGGAGCTTCAGAGCTTTTGAAGTACCAGACTGAGAGAAGTGAAAACATTGGCAGATGAGTCGTTGGGGATACTGATGCAAAATCTCTCCTCTCACCTGATCAATAGTTTTAATTTACTTCCTTCTCCTTTACCCATCTCTTAAATTTTCACTGAAAAAAAGCAATTGCAAACCTTTCCCATACCTTCTTCTTCCCCTATGACCAAACAGATCCAGTTTCTTCTCTCACTCCAGCCGGTGTCTTGGTTACTGGATGTGGTTTCCAGTAAAATTAATTCCTCAAGTTCCCAGTAACCCTCCTGCAGCTGGCCATGGCTCACTGGGGAGGAAAAAGCCCAGGCAGGCAGCTCTGCAGTGGGGGAATAGCCAGCTCAGCAACAAGAGAGAGGAGGCAGCACCAAAATACCACTGACAGCTGCTAAGAACAAACTATTAGAGGCTATTAGAGGGTTGCAGCTGCTCCTCTCTGATTAAGAGAAGAGACAAGGACAGAAAGAAAAGCATGGCAAGAGGAGGATTAAAATCTGAAAGAGCCTGTCCTGCATGACCAGGGGTGAGGGAAGTAGCCTGTGCTTGCCCTCCCTCTTACAGCACAGACTGGGCTGTGCATTTCATTCACTGTCTAGCCTGAGCTACCACACAGCTCCTGAGCAAGGCCATGCTCTTCCCAGCTCTTTCTTCCCACTGCCTCAACCAGGACTAGATGCTCATGGAGCCAACCTGCCAGGGGTCCTGACTGTACCACACAACCCCTCATGGGCCCCCTGGCTCTACTGCAAAGGCACCAGGTCTAAACATACCTGCTTTTCTTACTACCACTGTAGGAACAGGAGAGAGGTTCAACACAACCAGATTATAAAAGATCCATACCTCTCTTTTCCTCTTGTCTTCATTTTCCTTAGGTGGAGTTGTTACAAACTGAGCTG
>VZRQ01001982.1:1165811-1204490 GCA_013397975.1 Machaerirhynchus nigripectus
CTTCCTTCCTTCCTTCCTGCCATAAAGAAGGGTGCCCTGCCCAGAGAAGAAATGTGTACTGGCTTCTGGAGATGTCTCCTTCTCTTACCCCTCTGATGAACAGAGTGGGGCAGTCACCAGGCCTCACGGTACAGCCAGAAGAGAGGCAGGCCCTTTGCGACATTAATAAGACCCCAACTGCCATCAGCAACAAGAGGGGTCAGAAAGCCCAGAATCTCCAAAACTCTTTAGTTTCCTAACAGGTGCCCTACCAATTTCTTGGGCATTTTATTTTTAGGCTCTGCATTATTGATGTAGTGGGGGGAGAACTGATTTCCCCAAAATCTGTGTTTAATTTTTCAACCAACTATTCCCTGCACGTGATCTGCAGACACCATGGGCTGGCAGTGAGAAAGTGCATGAAACTGAAGGCTTTGTACTTTGAACCCCTTTCCACATTATGCCATGGTACCCAGGAGCTCAGCTGGAGGCAGAGGGAAGGGGGTCACTCAGAAATCTGGAGTTGCACCACCAGCAGGATAAAGACAAGCCGGTACTGCAGAGCTGGTACAAGCTCACAGTTCTCCAGGTGTTAGCTAGAGGTGTAACGAGCCAAGGATTGATGGCTTTCCTGGGGCCACAAAATCCTTTTCTGGTTTTAGGCATGTTTGCTTCTCCCAGGAGCAGCCAGCAATTGCTGGCAATTTTGGAGCAATTGCTGCTCCTATAAGCACTGCTGGACTAGATGGCTTGAGGGTCTAAACCTGACTGGTAGCTCCCATGTGTTGCTTCAGATATCACATTCCTTGACAAGTGTTCAGTTGCACATTATTTCAAAGCTCCTTTGACTTGGCCACTAAGTTTTCCTGGGGTAGCAAGCAGAAACCCAGGGAGCTTAGACCAGGCATGGGAAATGGCTGCATGCTGGAGAAACAGCTGTGGAGGGGGGACACAAAGAGGGGACTGAGGGCTGAAGCCAGGTGTGAGCATAGGCAGTGACAGCCCCAAGCTGCCATGGAGCACGTGTGGGCAGCTGGCAGAGGACATGCCCTTGTGCAAGGGGATTCCAGCATTCCCAGCCCTCCACACAGCCCTGGCAAACCTTGCATGGAGGAAGGGCAGGACTCAGCAAGGTCAGAGGGGTCATGGCCTCCACACAGCCTGTTCAGGGTGGTCTGACAAAGGGGACAGGGTGACTTAATACTGCTTGACATTCAAGAGCACTAGGTCATTAACTGGGTGGAACCATAGCAGAAGATGTTTTTTTGGGTGATACCACTGAAAGAAAGCACCTGAATTTTACTTCTTGACACAGGCCCCTTTGCTAGCATAAGAGCCCACTCCTGACATCCCCAAAAGCTCATGGCTGTGAATGGAAACATGTGAACACAGGCCCTAAAGGCAAGTAGCATTGAATGAGTTCAGCTGTGGTCCATATGGATGCACAATTAGAAGATAAAAAGATACTAAAAGGTTGATTGATTTGTCTAATCTCAAACAAGAAATGTAGCTGGGAGCTTGAATTTGTATTGAGATCTTCTCCAGCACCTCAGAAAGCCATCACCTTTCTTTTTCCTAGTAGCTTGGCTTCCAAATTTGTTACAGAAAGAGTGAAAACAGAGACTTTAGGGCTACTGGAGTGAAACTGTCTTGGTGTGAGCCCTACTGTGCTTGCACAGAACAGGTTGGTAATGGGAATGTATCCCCCGCCTCTCTACTCTGAGATACCAGTCAGAGGCTTTCCATGGCAGTACAGCCAGCCCCAAACTGAGCACGGGCACCCTCTCCTGTGCTGCAGGCACAAGGGTTGTATCTCATCCTTGACCTCCGTGCAGGAGCAATTTCTCCAGGGAAGGAAGCTGCTCCCAGCACCCTGCACTGGCAGGGCAAGAACCTGGCAGCACCAAGGTGGCCGTGGCTGTGGGGCCCTGCCCTGTCTCCATGTCCAAGGGAACACCGGTGTGAGACACACCAGACATCTGCCTATCTCACATCATCCTCCTGCTGCAGGAACCTGTGATGGATCCTAAAGGAGGGCTGAAGCTGGATCTGCTTCCCCACCCTTCTTCTGCCCACTCCAGCAGGATCTAACGGCTCAAAGGTTTTCTGCACCCTGAAGCAGGGAGTTTAATATACCTGATTACATTTTTACTGCCATTAATTCTCATGAATCCTGATATTCTTGCTGTCCATATCTATTTATTCTTTCTCTGAATCTTGGTGTATTTTTGCCCTTGGGAATTTCTGGGGCCTGCTCATTGCATGTCATAGGGGAAAATAAATTAAAGAAAAATAGATTTTCACAGCTTAAAATTTTCTTTCACCTGTTTCACTGTCATGATGTGATAAGAGAGACCCATTTATCATTTCCTATACTCCCAGCCTGTCTCGTGACAGATTTCCCAGGCTTTCAAACTGGCAGATTCCCTCATAAAAGAACCATCCTCTGACTTGCCCACAGGCAGGTGTGGGTTGGAATGCCAGTTTTCCTTTGTTTTGCATTTTTTCTTAGTGGCACCGCTTTAAAATCCAGCCACTATGCCCTAGTCACAAGACATGTAAGGCTTCACCTTTCAAAAAATCTGTTAAATGTGTGGATGGCTTTTGCATAGAGTATCACAAAAATTAAAAAGTAAGGTCACAGAGGCTTACTTTGGTGTGGAGAGCAAGTGAAAGGAGGCCAGTAGAAAAGGGGAGGGAGGGATAGGTGCTGAGTTGAAACGGGTGACCCTGCAGCCATCCCCATCTTTGCACAGCTCCTCTCGCATTTGCTTGCCCTACAGAACGTCTTTGGGTGGCAGCACAGGCCTGGCTCCCTGGTCCTATGCAGGCAGGAAGGAGGAAGCTTGGGGGAGGAAGATCGGAGGAAGGCTGTGATGCACTGAAGGCTGGAGGAGGTGTATGAGCTGGGATGGGGTGTCCCCAGAGGGCAGTGTCCAGCTCTCTGGAGTTGAGCTGAAGTTTCCCCAGAGGCCAGCGTCCAGCTCTCCAAGGTGCAAAGCCCAGTCAGGGCTATGGCAGCAGGTGACAGCTCAGGGCTGCTTGCAGGAGCTTGGCTTCTGGGCGGTGGAAGCTCCCAGGTAAACAGGATTTTAGAGCTGCAAAGAGAAAAGAGAAAGGAAGAACTCTTTTTGTCATCCTCTGTCCACCCCTTTCTGCAGAGGCCAAACATAATTTGGTTGTCTTTGGGGTCTTCCTCCTTTCACCCATGACCATTTTCAGCCCTTCCAGGCTTCAAACTCCAGAGCTGTCCACACACAGCAGCAGCAGCAGCACTCCTTGATGTTTGTCACCCTGACTGCTACTCTGGGGCAGAGGCTTTCTCTTTGAGGATGTACCATTGTTTGAGTGTAGAGACAAATTTAGGAGAAGACACTGGAATGAGTCGTCTCCCCTAAAAAAGTTCCAACAACTCCCTTTGCACCTACAGGAAATGAATACTAATGGATGAAAGTGGAAAAAAGAAAAACAAAACCGAACCGTTTATTAACAATCAGAATGCCCACAAGGCAAGGGGGNCAGCAGTTCGGGCAACAGATGAAAACCCGGCGACTCTCTGGCATCGACCTCCTCTCCACGGCAGAGCAAGCAGCTGGGCTGGAGCCTCTTGGTTTGCTTTCTCTCCCCGGCTCGGCTTCCCGAGGTTTGGGGCCGGAACGGAGCGGCCCCTCTCCCGCCGGTCCCGTTCCTCTGGCCTCGACTAACAAGCTATCCAGGTCACCGCAAAGACAGCTGAAGGATTGCTGCTGCAGCTTCTCCAAGGCCAGGGAAAGGAAAAACTTGCCTGGGCTAACAAAACCAAGCTAGCCAAGCAAAACCAGACTGCACCGCACCCTGGTGCGTGAGGCTTTGAAAAGGTCCTTTGAAGAGCCCACAGCTCCCCTCTTCCCCGGCGACACAAAGATAGGACAACCATTTTGGGGCATGAAGTGGAGGATCATGGAAGAGATTATCATCATAAATCACCCCAAGACAAGCACTTGCTCGGGTCTTCTACAGTGGACAGGTTTTTTCTCCCAGAGACAATCTATTAAATTTCACTTGAAGTTCACCAGCCCTGTTGCTGTGCTGCGTTCACATGAGCATGAATGGACAGCAGGTATGATTCTAGATGCAGCCAGGTGATGCTGAGTTGAGGGGGGAAAAAGAGGCTTATAACTAAATAGATAGTATTTCTTTATTAATATATATTATTATGTGTCTATAAAAAGTATTTGAATAAATACGTACAGCAGTACAGACAGTTGGGCAAATAGCTCTGCAAAACCTACCAGAAAAATATCACTGGAGCCAAGTACTATCAAACCACGGAGCCATAACTTTCCTTTCTTCCTCATGCAGATTTCCCTATCTCAACGCAAAGGTGTGGAGAAGCAGCCAGCTTCTGGCTCACAGGTGAACACACTGTTCAGGAGAATGTTATTCCAGCCTCAATATAATGCGTCAGTGTGTTTATACAGTTAAACTATTAAGATAATTTTATTCCTCAAAGTCTCAAAGCTTCCATAATTAGCCTCTGGCAATTTTAGGTTTAGAGCTATTAACATGATTCGGAGGTTCATTCCTGTACAGTTGCCTGTCCTGGCTGTTGCCTGTGTTCAACTGGTTTGGGGGTGCCTGGGATAACTCTGAGAGTGAACTGCAGGCTCAAGTCCTCACTCAGCTTCTCCTGCCTACCTGTAGTAACTACAGGCAATGATGTTCTTGGGCTTATAAAGCAGAATGCCCTACTGAAGTGGCAAAAAACGTTTTCGTGATCCACTGGAGAGTCCCAGGAAGCACACAGTGACTGGGAACTGTCTGAAAGCAGCACAGAATTGAGACATGAAGGCTTTTCCATTTGGTCTTGGTGGCTTCAGCAAGAGGCCTTAATTAGCTGGGATTATTCCTTGTGTTTTCCATGGTTTGTGCTTCCTTTTCCAAGCTTGGCTTTGTAGTGCCAGGCTCTCATGCAGGTACCAGCAGATTTGCATGAGCTCAGTGCGCAGCTACTTTGCTGGAGCTGTCAGCAGTTTTGGTCAGAGCCAGGATCTGGCCCCGAGGGCCCAGTGCAAGTTCAGCCTGGGGCCAGCAGAAGCTCTCAGCATCACCAGGGTTTCTCTCCACAGACTTCATGCAGTGCAATGAAGACAAGCTCTTCCCTACAAATGGCTGGGAGGGATGGCCTGAAAAAGGGGGATTTCTCACCTTGAGCTCCTGTAGTTGCCTGAGGGACAGAAGTGTCACACACTTTGCTTTCCTCTTAAAAGTAGGCCTGAAGGCACCTTCTTTATTTAATGTTTATGTAGCCCTGGCAAAGCACCATGTAAGTGGACTTGAAGCAACATGTCCAGGTCAAGCACACCTGAACACCAAAGTTCTCAGATCCCTTTTGTTCTGCATTCATGTTAGATCTCCTCAGACTATGGAAAATCTGAGACTGATCTCTGGAGACAAATTTTGGGGTCAAACCAGTTCAGCATTTAGTTACAAGTCCCCTAAGCCACAGTTTCCAGTGCTATGCTGCCTTTTAGGGAACTCTGAAGGCAGCCAGGATGTGTCACTGAACGCTTTGAGAGCTCTGGCATTCAAGACTTGGTCCCAGCCAGGAGAGCCTTCAAACAAGGCATGGCTGGTAGAAACAAAATGGTTATGGATTTGCCCCGTTGAACAACACCTTCCTTCAGCTGCTGGCCAGGAAAAATCATTTCAGAGGTGCTGGCAGCCAGCCCGGGCACATGGATGCAGGATTGAGCAGCCTTTGATCGGCTCAGCTTGTTAATCTGCACACACGTGCCATGTGTCTCCTCCCCAGGAGCTCCCAGCTGCTTTGGTGCCTGGCAAACCTCCCATGTCCACCCTTCCCTCCCTCCTCTCTAAGCACCTGCTTTCCGTGGTAAGGGAGGGAGTGGAGCACTGGCTCTCCCCTTCCCTGCCAGCCCAGTCATTGTGCAGTGCAAGTCCTGCTCTCCAGTCATGTCTCCTCAGCTGAAAGGAAGAGACAAAAGGGAGCTGCCTAGATAATGAGCCGTGCATCAAGCCCAGGCATCTCCTCCACCATTCCCATGCTCTCTCTAGTGGTGGGCCTTTGGCAGCCCTCCCACCATGACCCTAAAGTCATTCCTGTCTGTGCTTCTCATGCACAACACAGGCCCTTTGGGTAAACAAAAGCCACCCAAAATCTCTGCCAAATGTGAGTCGTCCTTCCCCTGCCTGCAGCAGCCAGGCTGGCAGCTCCCTGCCTGTTCCCCGCTGGGGTCCCTCCTCCTGGCCTGTGCAGCTGTCCTTGGGGACAGTGGCAGCTGCTGGGGTGGGGAGGGGGGATCTTTCAAAGTGCCAATTTGTGATGGGCTGTCATGGGAAGGAGTCAAAAATGCTGAGGCTTATCCTGCTTGCCTGCCTGTGTACCCTCAGCTACCCTCCCTGGCAGGGGTGGGCATCTTCAGGAGCAGGTGAAACCTCTTGAGGACCAAGCCTGATCTGGATGGTGTTTCTCCCTTGCTGTTGACTTGAAAAATAAAATCTAGGGTGATTCTAACCTTCCTGGATGAGTGTCATGACAGGGATGGTACAGTGGTGTTTGCTGGTGAGGTGAAACAGCCCACCTGCCAGTCCCCAGCCTTCCCCCACCATCCCTGCGTGCCGGTGGCTGCTGCTGGGAAAACCAGCAATGCATCTTCTCTGGAAATAACAAGCATGTGATTGTTCCTAATCCGACCTAGCCAAAGCAGTCCTGATAAGAACAATCCCTCATCAGGAGTATTCTGATGACCTTGGAGAGAAGCTGCTGTTCCTGCCAACCATTTCCAGCTGCACCAATACTCCTTCAGAAATATTTCCTATGAATACAGCACCCTACTCCTCCAGAAATGCCAAGGATCTTGCCCAAACTTTGCCTTTGATACACAGGGCCTAATGCTGGGCAACATCTCCCACTCAAACTGGAGTCCCAGAACAAGAGCAAACCATCACAACCAGTGAGAGATCAAAAACAGGGAGTCAGGAAGCACCCCTAGCTGTGCCTGCCCCCACCCAACTGTGTCCCCCCATACACCACTCACACAGTCTGCATGGGGATATGATCCCTCTGGGAGCTTCTCTGTGTATTTTAAGATTCTTCCTGTGCTTGCCAGGACAGAAGGAGTGTGTGCTTGGAACAGCAGCTCTGTGTCTGCTTCCTCATGTGATGTCACACCACTGCCATATGGTTCTCACCCAGTCCCATCAGGTGGTGGCAGCCCACAGCCCCACCCAGGCGAGCAAAGCGGGGGTTGTACCGACAGCCAGCGGTCAGAATTTGTGCTTCCTTCCCCCTGTGTTTACCCCACAGAAACAAAATGCAAATATGTGTTTAAAAAAACAAACTGCAGGGAGCTGGCAGGGGACCAGGTGTCATGTCTGTGTCACTGTGTCAGCTCTTGCAGGGCCTACGGCAGCATCACCAAGACAACAACCTTTCAAAGGAGGAGCAGTCGGTTCCCCTGGAGAACAGAGCAGCAGCCTGACCTGGCAGCCTCCAAGGTCTGCTTGGCTCTAGATAAGCATCTGCTTCCCCCTGCACAGCACTTATCTCCTTTTCCAAGGCTCTCATCACTGAAGCTAAGAGGCTTCATGACTGATTTACCTTTTCCAACAAACTAGCTGGGAGGTGAATATTATTTCATGCCAGAGATAAGGGCACATTGACTGAACTCACCTAGAAAGCCTGTTAAAAAGAAGGAAGAGAATTTAAACGTGTGGAGCCCTGGTATTGCTCATTAGCTGCAGGCAGAGGCTTTACTCCATGTCGGAGTGCAGCTGATCCCCCTACAAACCGTTTCTCACCAAAGACCCTGTTAGGAAACCATTTTATCCACCCACCCTGTGGCTGGGGCAGAAATGAGAAGATGAAAAGTGCTACGTGGTAGAAGCATAACATTTCCAATCCTATGTTAAAATGAGGGTTTTTTTTAAAAAAAACAGGAGGTTGGGAAAGTGGACAGGGTATAAAAGGTATCCCTTTGGAGAAACAGAAGTCTGAGTTCCTTACGCCTCTAGGATTTGGCCCAGGGATCAAAGGCAGTGTGTTTGGCCCACCTTGCTTAGTCTGTAGCCCTGTCTGCCTGCACACCTGCCTGTGTCAAAGCTGAGGAGAGCCGAGGCTCAGCTTTTCCTTGCTGAGGACCCACTGTCCTCAGCAAGGAATCAATGTGAGCATCCCCGGTGAGCTGAGCCTGGCTTTCTGCCCCAGCAGATGCAAAGATCTTACGCTCGCTTCCGGCAGCTTCCTCTTCCTGTCGATGCAGGGGAAGCCCAGCACCCTGACTGCTGGCACCCCTCCAGGCACCTCTGCTGGCACTGCCTGGCTGCAGCGAGCACAGTGGAGCTCGGACAATAAGTGCAACATATCCTCTGGCCAAAGGGAAGGCATTCCTGAATGGAATGCACGCACCATTCAGCTTCTGGCTCAAGCAGTATCTTGCTGTGGTCCCGATGGGGATATCGACGTGGCAGGAAAAACTACACTGGAAAAAAGACACGTGTGGGGCCTGAGGCGGAGAGAGGAAGGAGCAATGTAAGCAAAAGGAGGAAATGCTATGGTGAGCCAAATGTGACTGCAAGGAGAGGTCTTCTTCATGTGCCAGGGATCTGGCCAAGTACAGACTTCACTTTTGTTCTTTGAAGAGAGATAAAGACACTGGTTCACTCAGCCCATGGCCCAAAGGGCTTTGGGAACAAACCCTTCTGTTGCCCTCTCCTGGAGCCAGCTCTGCTCCCACAGGGAAGGTTTGCCATCCAAAGACAGCTGGGCAAGAGTGAAAGAAAAAAAAAAGAAATCTGTTGTGTGTTTTTTTGTGCCCCAGCAGTTGAAGACCCCATCTGACATCTTAAAGGCACATAATTTGTCCTGAAGTTTGACTACATCCAGGAAAACTCAAGCCTCACCAGGGTGGCATGTTTGGGCATCTGACTGCATGTTGAATTTCCCTTGTTCTCACTCAAAAGAAGCCTACAAATGTTTCTTGCAGTCTTATTTTCAAGGGCAGCAATTGAACAGTTTTTGGTTTTTTTTTAATTTTAGTAAAGCAAGACTGGCAGTCGGAAATGCTCACATTTCAGTGAGCATTGAAAAGTATTAATAAGAGGAGTTCTGAAGTGAATTCAGGTGGTACAGACTGCAGCATGCCCTATGTGCACACAGGATTAAGAAACAGAAATTTTTAGAAATAACTACGGTGCTGGTGCCCCAGACTGTTTGTTAGTCAATTTGTGCAATACTTTCTTTTTGTTTACTTAAGATTAGGCCCTATCATCCCAGTCTCCAGGTCGTTTAGTAGGGAAATGGTACATTTGTGCCTTTTTAAAAGTCTTTCTGCATGGGGACTCAGGGGTGTTCAGTGTTTTGGAGATGTCCCTCTCACCATCCTTGTTGCTTCCATAGCCCTGTATTGTACTGAGCCATTTTCCTAAGCGATGCATTGTGGGAATTTGAGAAAATACCCTCAGCATGCAGTCTGAAAACTTGCTATTCTCACTCAGTGGAAGTGAAACCATTCCTTCCCTAAGAGAAGTAGAGACTTATGCTTTTGGGTCAAAACCACACTAAACGTGTGCCTTCTGGGGAATGTCCTTGACATCTGTTTTTAACCGTGTGTTAATGAACAAACCAGTGCCTCTAAGCAGAGTCACGACTCCCAGAGGAACATCTTAATCATTAACCATAAAACGCGTGATTTCCCTGCAGCTTAGAGAGCAGGGGCTTAGATGGAGATCTCGTTAAGGGCCATCAGGAAACATCCCAGCTCCAGTGCCTGGGAGGGCACTGAGCAGGGACCACTCACAGCCCACAGTGCATTATTACTTACTTTGACTGAAGCTGTTCCCCCCACCCAGTTACTGATCTGCAGCAAGCACAGGACTAAACTCCAATATACATCCCAGGAGGACTTTAGTTTGTTCTCTTTACAACCTAAAAAGAGGTTTCTCCCCTGGATTCCTCTTACCATCCCATTTTAATTAAAAGCATCCAGACATTGCTGAGCTGGTCTCAAGTTCAGGTGGTTTTCAGATCTGCCCTCTAGCATGCAGGAGGGAGGGTTCAGGTCAACCCCAAAATGAACAACTAGGCTCACAAAAACACACGAAGTTTTTAATCAAGGCATCCCCAAGTTAATTTGTAGGTGGGGTTTTTATTTGTTTCTGTGTTTGTTTGTTTTTGTTACGTAGTCAGACGTTCCGATGGCCTTGTGCGACTGCGGGGAAACTGCACTGTGTGAAACAAGTGAAACCCAAGATGTGACCTTGGAAGGCAGAGTTTGCTTTGATTTTCTTAAGGCTGAGGACAGGGGAACCAGTGAGAGCTGGAGGCATAGAAGTCATGCTGCTGGTTTGCCTTGCAAGGACACTGCCCTAGGGGCTGATCGCCCCCCTGTCAGCCCAGCACCTTTATCAGCTGCCCCACAAACACTCTCACTCCAGTTGGTCACACTCACTCCACAAACAGAGTATTTGCTTTCAAATACTGAAGCCAAAATCAGTTGCTGAAAAGGACATCCAGGTACTGAATGGCCTGGAAAGAGAGGGTTGGTTTCTTTTCATGTGCGTGTGTACACATCAAGCCAGCTCTGTAAACAAAGTGGTGCCATCAACTGAAAGTTCCCAGGGTTTCCAGCAACAACAGGGGGAAACTGGCATGGAAAAAGAAAAGGCAAAGTCTGCAGCCATCGCCAGGCACACGGGAGCTGAAGGAAGAACAGATGCGGGTTACTGGGCCAAAAATGTTCTCTGTCTTTTATCATATGTTTGCAGATCTTGCTCAGTCCTTTCCCTATACCTTAATGCAGCATCCAAATAACTTTGTCCTAGAAAGAGGAGACAGGGCTGAACAGCTTTTCAGTAACTCATCAGTGCTTGCACTGTTCACAGAAATCTTGAACTAATAAAAGTATAGATGCATTGATAACAAGGGCAGTGATCAGTCTTCTGCTCTGTATTGGTGGCAGGTTAACAGTTAAGCCAAGAAATACGTCATGTAGCTAGGGCTTGAGGAGAAAGCACTATTAAAATAACCTTTCCCCTTCTGAGTGACATCCTCATCTTCTGTGGTGGGATCAGAAATCCTACACAAAGGGCAGCTGACCTTTACATCAACTGCCTGCTCCTGTTTCTTCGGGGAGCCATTCTTCAGGGAAGATGCAAGGAAGACCAGTGAGTTCACTCCCAGTGACCTGAAAGCCACTGGGAACTGTAGGCAGAGCTTATGACCAAAGCTTTCCCTGGGGAAGGATCAGAGTCAGGATAGGCGAAGTTATGTTGCAATTTCTGGGACAAAAATGTGTAAATAAGCTATTGACCCCCTGAACTCCAGCTACAAGAAGAGGATAAACCAAGTGGGAATACTGAGCTCCACTAGACCCCAAGTCCTGCTCCCTCCGGTCAGGTTCTGGTCAACATCCTTAGACCTTTTAAAGAAGCTTCTTTAAGCATCATCTACCAAGCATACTGAGATCCACAGGATCATCTCCAGGTTGGCCCAGCGGAGACGAGCTTTTAAAGCCGAATTTCCTACATCTCCTGACCAGTGCCTTTGCAATTTTACACATGTTTCTTGAGCCAAACACATCATCCGGTTACACTTCTCAGAGGTCAGCAAGCGTGTACTCACAGAGCTTCCAGTTTTGCCAGAGCCCATGCAGTGATGCAATACCAGCAGCTTTCCAAAACAAAGCTCGCTTGATGGATGCACAATGCCAGCCTTACGCTGTTCTACCACTGAAGCAATCCATGATGCACAAGAGCTGGAAGTAAGGTTAGTCCTAGAGCAAAATATTCTGTGAGGAACAGAAAGTAATTACCTTACAGATTTGGTCAGATCCCTGCCAAGATTTCTGGACCTGCACTGTTCAGTGATGACTTAGACTTGACATGAGGAGTCCGAGACTTGACAGAAGAACATAAGCTCCCCACAAGGTAGTGTGAACCTGCTTGTTGTGCCAAAGGCAGGAGTGCTAAAATGTGTCTGATACAAACCCGTACTGGAGGAGTCCAACTGAAAAAGCTGTATCCAGAGACTTAATTTACAGCTGAATTCTGAAAGCCCAGGTCTCTCCCACAGATGAAAATAAAAGTGAAACATTACCAGGAAATCTGACATCTGAGATAGAAACTGTTTGCAACTATAAATATTTCAGTGGGAGACTGTAGTTTTATTAGTTCTCTTGGATGCTGTATTCTTACATCGAGCTGCAAGTGAAAGCAAGAGGCCTAGTTTGGGTGTCTGAAGAGAGTGAGGATGCTGGCATCCCCTTCCTCAGGGCATTCCTGCCTGCAGGACCTTTGCTGGACATCCCCACTCCAGCATCTAGGTTCATTGGAAGCCACTCTCTTCTGTTGGCAGCTTTTGCACAGTGCCAAGCTCAGAGCCTGGGAGGCTGTGAGCCATGAGGCAGCCAGGTAAAGGCAGAAGCAATGTGAGCTGGAGATCAGGAAGCCCCTTCCCTGGAATATCCATGCTTCTGTGTTGCCACCTTGCTCTGGCACTGAGCATCAGCTCACGGTGCCCTGGAGGGGCCATGGCAAAGCGAGGCCCTGAGGATGCCCAGTGAGAACCAGTGACTTGTGCAACAAGGGCATTTTAAAACTGCTATTTATAACCTCTCCAATTTTGTCTTTCTTTTCCATCCCTTCCTCTTTTTTTGTCTTTCTTGTGAAGTGAGAACACACACTTTGACACAAGCTCTGGTTTCACATACAACACAGCTGGAGCATTCAGCCATGGAAACTTCTGCTTAAGTATGACTTACTAGTTCTTATTTTGTCTTCCTTTGATTAAATCAAAAGATCATAGCCATGAGATCTGCCTGCTCCTCAGGAAGCATCACTACCTGTCAGTTACTTAATACTTTTGTAGGTATATTTCTTATTAAACCTAGAAAAAGTATAGAAAAAATCAAAACTGGTTGGCAGAGGTCAGAAAAGAAAACAAATGAAGACATTAGGAAAAAACTTCCATTTTACTTTAGGTTGCTCATGCTTTCAGACTGGAGTGAAAAGACCTCAGAGAATTTCAAAAACCTGAAGTTTGTGTTTTGAGCTTTCATCTAAAACATAATTCAGTGTAAATGAATTATGATTAAAAAATGAAAAAAATTATTCATCTTACTTCTAAAGAGAAACCAGTATTTTTCCAAACAACTCTAATGAGGGATTAGTGAAATAACCTTTTGTCTTTGCAGCTGTAGCCTTCTAATTAGACTTTCATTCTAAGGTGAATTTTTAAACCCTTCAGACCTGAGACATTACACACAATCCTCTATAATCTCTTCCTGAGGAAATTATTGTATTATTTAGTGTTCTTTGTGTTGGGTAATTCTTTCCTCCTTACCATTCCTTGTTCTCTATGTACATTTGCAATGGGTTCCTAGGGCCACAGTCTCTGCTGACCTCCAGTGTATTATTCTTCAGTGAGATGCAGCAAGAAGAGAGGGACATGGGCTCAGAGGGATTATTCAGCATGGAAGATTTGGGTTTTTAACACAGAAACTGCAATGCCCTTTCCCTTCAATACACATATCAAGACAAACACAGCATAGCAGCTGCCTCACAGGCTGTAGGAGGAAGTGCAACGGCAGGGAGAAAAAAGCATATGCAGAGAGGAAACTCTGAGAGTTTCCAGATGGCAAACACCAGAGCAGAGGTCAGCAAATGTTTAAGACGATTGCGGGCAGTGCGTTTCCTCAGCCCAACCAAAGGCTGACTGTCCTGCTGGGCAGGAGATCTCTGTCTCGAGGCAGGACACAAGCATCTGGTAATGCTTCAACTCCGTTCAGGGCTGTGCCTTTTGGCTCTGCTGTATTTCTCACTTGGTGGGAGCTTCTCATGGATACTCTCAAAAAAGGTCAGAGCTCTTTAGAGAGCTGCTGCCAGCCCTGACTTTAAAGGACCTTCAATATTGTGGGCTTTGAAAATTAGGAAAGATGGCTGATTCCCAAGGCATATTTTATTTCCGTAAGAAGGGAACAATGAATAAAAGTAACATTCCCTAGGACTGGCAGCAGAGGCAGCATCTGTAAGGCTTTCTGAGAAGATATTTAGTCCAGCATACTGGGCTGAAATTCAAGTGCTATGTGCTGTTCCTGGCTCTGCCAGAGCCTGCCTGTGACCTGTAACCCCCTCACCTCTGCTTGCTTTTCTGCCTTTTTCTAGCACCATTCCTCAGACAAGCACGCCGGTGCCTATACCACATCTCAAATGGCTTCTGCTCAGGGTGTTTTCTCCAAAAGTAGGACTCGGTGTATTCATGCAAGGCAGACTGGACTGCATTCAGACTTTATTGGCTAATCCCTATTTAATGAGACTGGTAAGAAGTCGTGTATATATACACACACACAGAGCCTTGTTTGTGCATTATAATACAATAGCACTTAATGCTGAGGCAACAGGAGCTCTGCATGCTTCAAAAATGAAAGCCATAAAAAGTGAATCTTGCATTAGGAAAAAACAAGTAGCCTGTTTTTTAGTGATCAGCTTAGTTGCCTGGGTACCAAGTACAGAAGCTCTTTTTTGCTTCTTGCCAGGAGCCTGCAAGAGTATGCTGTATTTTATTTCAGCCCAGAGCCATTATGGCCATTTATCCATCTCCACAGAAGTGCTCCATTTGCTGCTTCACGTAGACCCAGGCTGGCATCAGAGACAATCCTCCCTGCCTGGTGAGGGAAGTAACCCAAGGCTGCCTTAAGGATCTTTCAAGGAAGGATTTGAATTCTCAAAAGCCTTATTGTCTTGGTAAGGCCCAAAAAACAGCAATCCTTCATCTACCTGCTTTTCTGTAAGCCACTGAAGGAATGCAAGGCTGTGCTGCCCAGCAGCTGTTGGCTGTATCAAGTGGGATAGCTGAACTGGGGTGGAGAAACAGCAGCAGAAGCTGCTGGACTTGTGATTTTACCAACCTGGAAAAGCTGTGATGACTTGCTGATGCAGACTGCAGACAAGACTGGTGTCTTGAGGCACCTGCAGATTCAGTGTGATTTAACACAGCATCACTCATCAGCTGAACCTCAGGAACTCACATCACAGCAGTTGAAAAGCAGAATACATGAAGCTCAGAGGTGCTGGCAGTTGGGCCAAGGACAGTCACCTTTCTTTATTCTGGGAATGAATTTGGTTTCTCATTTTCTATTGCAAGTCAGAAGATTCGTTCTTCAGTTCCAAGTCCTAGAGACTGTTGCAGAATTAAGCCAGGTTCCTGCCTTCCCATCAACATGTCTAATAAAATTGCAGGACACATTAGGTCCCTGAATAACATGGCTGCAAGCCCCAGTGCCCTTGAGGGGCTTCCACATCCATAATCACCGAGGAGGAAAAATTACATCCACCTGGAGGAATGAAAGCCAGCTGATTCCATTTCAGCTGCAGTGCAACCTCAGCCAAGTCAATATGCAGGAAAAAGCAGAAATTCTTATTGATAGTAGTAAATTTTCAAACTCACAATGAAGGAGTGTTGATTTGCACAGTAACATTTCCAGGTTTTTCAGAACACTTAACACTCTTCCAAGCTGCTGTAAAGAAAAGTGCCAAACAACCCTGGTGAAATTTTCCCAGAAGTATCTTCAGTGCTGGGGAAACAGGGATTTTCCAATAAGGGTTTTTCTGACCCTTAAGTGAAGAAGCCTAGCTGTGAAAACACAGCCATTCTCAAACAGTAAGGGGCCAAAATACTGGTAAATCTCAGCTTCTTCCCACTACAGGAAATACCTTTGCATTTAGGGGAAAGGCCCAGAGTCACAGAGAGCAAAAGCTGTCGTTGCTTTTTGCCAGTTTCTCCTTGCAGAGTGTGTTCCTTGAGGAAGGGCTGGAAATAAACTTCTTCCCTAATCGATTCTGTACAGAACAGCAACTCCAAAAATAGTGTCATTCTAGTTAGTAGCATCACCACTATCAAAGATGTTTCATTTACTAATTGATTGTATCCAATTCAGCCCAGAAACACCTATTTTTCCAGTTAAAGAGAAGGCCCTAAGACTGCAGGGAAGATCCTTAATGAGCTGTAATGAGGCACTTTGAGCATTTGTATTTTTTGTCTTAGAATAAGATCCTCTTCCCTATTTGGTTCTGAGAAACATGAAATGATGAGTCAGTCTCCATGGGTGATTTCTCAAGAACTTGAATTTACCCTTGGAATACTTCCCAAGAATCCAGACACCTATTACATGTCAATAATATTTTCAACTGTCTGCAAAGCCTCATTCCGAACTGTGTGTTCCCACCCCTTTCCCTATACTGCCATTTCCACTGGGTTTGCTGTGTGCAACAGTAATGTAAATGAAGCCTTCAGCAGCCTAGAGAAATTACCTGGCTGTTCATACTGGCACACCACGTGAAGTGTTTGTAGTAAAATACAATGCATGCTGGTACCTTTTACCTTCGCTTTGAGGGTAGTCAACAGGGTAGATACAGTAAAGTGCTTAAACGAGAACTTTTTGCACCTTTGAAGCTGTAGACTTAGAAACTGATGTTCAGTCTGCTTTTCATCACTTGCTTTAAACACCTTTCTTTCTATTAGAATTCAATTATACAATAAATGCTGAAGGCACATTCAAGTAGAAGATATATCCCAGAGCACTGAGCCTGTATCTCAGTCTACCTTTGCAAGGATCCAACAGAGATTAGGGCCAGAGACAGCATCTATTTTATCCTGCAGCTGTAACAGAGACTCAAGAATATCAACAGTGTTTTTAAGTGCTTTATATTTATTATAAAGTATTAATAACTGAATGTATGGAAAATGATTCTCTGTACAAGAGAGTAACATGACAGCTTTTACAAGTTCTGCTATACAGTACAAGAAATGCTGCACATTTTTTCAGCCGCTTCAAACAGTATTTGCTATACAAGTCAAAAAGGGTAAACTTAGAAGTTTGTTTATAATACAGTGTGTTAGAAAGCACAAACAAATAACATTCAAAATAAACAAGCTCCCAAAAATCAAAAGAAATCTTTAGATGGCATGTACACAGATTATACTCAAGTTTCAATATACATGTTATTGTTCCCCACAAGATGCTCCACTTTACTGGATTCCTGGAACATGATGAGAATTGAAGGTGCAAGAAAGGCACCTCTCAAGCCACAAAAGAACTGGATGGGCAGAACAGCAATTTCCTGAAGTGTTCTCCACAGTCTTTGGCTCTACTATTTTATTACAGCCATATACTGTGGCAACACAAGAAGAGAGACAGGCCTCAATTACCAGTACTGTCAATGCCAATCCAGTTATCTGGGGAGCTGCTAGAGCAATTCAAGGCACTCTTCCCAGTGTTGCCAGCCCACAGAACCCCCTGTGCAGGACACAGCATTTTAAGAGAACAACCAGGCTGGGCTAAAGCATGTTCTTGAACAACATGGAACGAACAGTTCAAAAACTCCTTCAGAACGTCCAGTTCAAAGTTCATTTGTACTTCACTTCCCAGGCACACCAGCCTAAGAGAAACATTCATGTGTGTCACCAACACTTTAAAGCACACTGCTTCAATGTGTTTAGTTGCTTCTGGTTAAAGTGGTGTAAGATATCAGCAGCTTTGAAGATAGTGTTCTTGGGGCATGGTGAACCTAAACTCACAGTAAATTTTTTAGCCTACTTCACAGTTTAGCAGTTGTCTCTTTCACTTTTCCTTCTCCTTAAGAGGCAGTGTCTACAATGAATCAGCTTTTACAACTGTTCTGCTTACAACACAAACCCAAATGCCAACACCCCCCAAAAATGTACTCACAGCAAGTTTGCTCTGATGCATGTGGTATTGACACTGAATTGTAAGCTTCTCCCATGATACAAAATAGCTTCTAGATTGAAAAGATTTAAAGATATTGCGTGGTTGTATTTTACTTTTGCCTCCCAATCTCATTCCAACTATTTATGGAACTGTAAACAAGTAATTTTTATAGTCCTCAGTACTATACACCTGCATTCCCAGGAAGGGGAATTCAGTGACACCTTCATTAGAGATACAGTAGCCTAAGCACAGTGAAAGTTCTGTCCAGCTGCCCTCTTCATACAGTAACCAACAGGCCACTCCTCCCACATTCACACCTTCAGCTTTCTCTTCTGATCAAAGTAGGCATCAAATCTGGATAACGCATATTCCTGGAAAAATAAGGGACATTCAGTACTCAATACAGTAAACAGCTGTTTTCTTTTTTGGGATGAGGAAGCATAATGAACGTATTAACTGTGTTACTTTCCTAATCCATCATCTCAATGCACTAATTAGCTCCATTCAGAAGGATAATCTCTCCAGAGGTGTTCTGGCCTCTTAAAATTTCCTCCAGTTTTGTTTCAACTCTAACACAATTAGCTGCAGCCAAAATGTCAGAAAAAACAGGTACTAAAAAGGCCAGGACTTCACTGAAAAGGCTGCCTCCTGCAACACTTCCTGCAAGATACTCCATGTACCTGCCAGTCCTATCACTTTCCAGTACACCGAGCACAGACCAAGAGCCAGACTGATCAGTTTCTCAAGTACAAGCTGCTACCTGGCACAGATACTGCTGCACACTGAACATCAACATGGGACAATGTGCACTTTGAGTACTCAGTTCATAATTCTCACTGCATGCTGGCCTGGGATGTCTTACTTCTTGCCTGGTATGTCTTACTGCAGAATAATGCTGCACAGCAAAGCCTCACACAAGGCTATACACTCTCTACATAACAATGGGAACAATTCCTCAAGTTTTTACGACCTTAGATGTTCTTTACATTCTTAAGGAAAAAGCACAAACTAGTAACAAGTGGATTTTTAAAAGCTTTACTCCACTTAGAAGATACTAGTTACTGGGAGAGGCCATTCCATTGCCTTTTCAATAATGTAGTACAGGTTATTTAGATTATTCATTTTCAGTTGTGTAAAACTACAAATAAAAAACTTACCAGGTACCCAAACTCAATGGATGAGATCTTTGCTTGTATAATAGACCACAGACCCCAGAAGAAATGTGATGCAAGGGCAAACCTGAAATTACAAGGCTATGTTACTGAACTAAATACCAGCTAAGTCACAACACCTTATTCAATGTCCTCTTAGAACAGTACTCCTAGTTTGGTCCACCTTTTCTTCAACTATGATACTATAAAAATATTTCCACTAGCTTCCCCGTGGAGTAGTATTCTGTTTACTCCACCATTAGTGTATATCACATATCTAACATTACAGTGGACAGATTGATCTTTACCACATATAAATAGCTTTCAATCTCTCTTGGCTCAAGTTCCTCCACCCAGTGAGTTATATACAAGTACAGGTACCACAGTGAAGTCGGAAGATACAGTTGTACAGGGAAAGTTACCTGTTAACTTCTACCAACACTTCTTCTTCTAGTTTGGACTTCTCTTCATTACTCAGATTTTCAAAGCCATCATGGAATGCAGACAGGTAACTGGAGAGGAAATGAAGCTGGAAGGCAAGTAAACTGAGTTACAACTTTCCATCTCAAGATACATTTGCTTCTTTCAGACCTAGGCAGACCTTCTAGTAAGTTGGCACTTATTTTTTTCCAAATATGAACAGTGTTGGAGTTGCTTTAAGGTTAATGGTGCTTCCAACAATTGCTTGAAAGTCTGGTTTAAGGAAAGCCATAATATTAGGTAGTGCTACTGCCAACTAATTTCACAGCTGCAGTCTACAACTACTGGACTTTTTGCAGCACATAGTAAATACTCTATCCTGAACAGGTATTAAGTTCCTATGATTCTTAAAGCAAAGGTAGTCAGGATTAGAGGAAGTATGACACTACAGGAAGTCATGGAGGAAAGATCTTGGGACACAGTAAGTCCCAAAGAGAACTGAAAAAGAGTTAAGGTGTGAAGACTGTGGACAATGGCATTTCATTATGTCTTTTGTGTCTACCTGTTGTTTCTTTGAAGGATATTTAAGAACACTGGCTTTGAAGAATGGGTACTTCTCATATGAGTAATCATACATCCATTCACAGAAGTGATTTCCAATGTCAAATCCTCTGAAAAAGAAATAAAGACAAAGTACCTCAATATTTGCAAACTAGCAATGTGGGGGTTTTTTAGCAAACCCAAAATCAAGTTTAAAAGCACTGGGCTACTCAGAACTTATTGCAGTTTTGGTGGAGGTAGAGATTTGATAGTCAGAAGAGAACTTCTTGCAAGTTATTAAAAACAATTAGTAAAGAGGGGCAGTTAAGAATGAAAGCTACCAGCTACATGAAAATACTAGACTTTGCTACTGAACTTTATACCAATGGAGACGGTAAAAATACTGTAGTATGCACTACATCTCAGCATGAAGTTAGACATATCTAACGTTGGCAATGTTGCAGGCAAAGAGATAATATTCAAAGTTTTCAACATATTCCACTTTTACATATCGGAATTCACTGTTTCATTATGTTCCAGTTATGGTAATGTTTAATCCCACTGACTATACACACTTTGATCATCCTTAAAAACTTCTAACTAGATGGCTGAGGGAAGAAAAAAAAGCATGTTGCATTACCATGTAGTGAAAAAACTTGTATTCTCATCTGCCAAAGCCATTAGAAAAGACAGAAGGAAAAAATACAGTAGCAAAGCTGCTCTACATACATAGGCATACAAAATCCACCCTTCTCCTGAGCTTGCCAGTAGAAAGAAATTGTGACATGCATGCAAGAAGCCATTTGTGCATAAACAAGCCCTCAGTCTGAACAAACAAGGAGCCCCAACAACTTTACCTCTGCTGTGTGCCTAAACTCAACAGCATCAGAACCAGAGCTGTTTTAATTAGTTATATTTGCTAACCACCACTAACAGAGCAGAACACAATTCACTAGAATAGACAAGTAGTGCAGGACTTGGCCTCCCTGCAGCATGCAGAAAGGAACACACTTCCATGTTGAAGAGAAAAAGTCTTTACCGGTAATTATAGCTGCTGTATTCAAAATCAATGAGCATCAGCTTTTGGTTTTCTGAACTCTCTCTGCCTTCCAGAAGTAAGATATTACCTGAAAATTAAGATAATACTGCATATTTAATAATGCAGGAAAATCAGAGAAAAGCAATACTGTGTATCTCAAGGAATGTTGTTCAGCTAATCCCAGTTATCCCTTGTATCTGCACAGAAGAATTATAGGTGTGCTGGTTTTGGCAGGGGTAGTTAACTTTCTTCATAGTAGCTGGCACCGGGCTATGTTTGGATTTGTGGTGTTGATAACCCAGGGATGTTTTTGTTACTACTGAGCAGTGCTTCTATAGAGTCAAGGTCTTTCCTGCTTCACACCCCATTCCAAAAAGAGACTGGGGGTGCAGGAGTTGTGAGGAGACACAGCTGAACAGCTGACTCCAGCTGACCAAAGGAATATTCCATACTATATGGCATTGTGCTCACTGTATAGAGTGGGAGGAAGGAGGAAGAGAGGATGTTTGGAGTGATAGTGTTTGTCTTCCCAAGTCACTGTTGCGTGTGATGGGGCCCTGCTCTCCTGGGGATGGCTGAACACCTGCCTGCCCGTGGATAGCAGTGAATTAATTTCTTTGTTTATCTTGCTTGTGTGAGCAGCTTTTGCTTTCCTTAATTAACTGCCTTTATGTTAGCCCGAGAGTTCTCTTTTACCCGTCCAATTCTCTTCCCAATCTCACTGGAAAGACTGAGTGGCTCAGTTGCCAGCTGGGTTTAGTTAAACCACGACAACAGGAAAAGCCAGGTTGCGCTGGCTGTTCACCAGCTCTCTGGAAGTTGAGATATATGATAAACCTTGTAAAGCTGAAAGCAAGGAAGTTTTTTTGTACAGGGAGAGGCAGATTTATTCTCCCAAGCATTCTGTTTCCCCAGTTTACCTTGCAGCTGTCTCAGGTGGCCCTGTCAGCCTTAGCAGTCCATGCTCCATTGTTTCTTTCCACAGCTTGAGATCTATAAGTTTCACAGCATCTCTCATATCTGCATAGCACTATCATTGATCATACAACACTTGGGACAGAAATTGCTTTTCAGCAGCCTGAAAGTCACAGTCTGATAATTCTGCTTTTCTAGTATGTGGCACAACCAGTACCCATACAGAAAGTTTAGGTGATTGCTTATGTGTCTTTCAATTCACATAGTCACTATAATTCATCTAAAAGACATCAGGTCTGCCTCTGTCAAGTACCAATTAGTAAATAAATGTGAGCAATGTCAAGTTCTGCAGTAGTGTGACCCCTCTCTGCAGGTACATCTGTTCTCCATGCCAAACCCTAGCACCAGCAGAAAAAACAGCACAGTATTTCACACACACTCCCCAAACCCCTTGGAGTTTTAGGCTCTCCAGCTTTCCCCAGCCCTATTATGCTCTGACTCTTCCAGTAGTGCACCTTGCCACATCAGCAAGGAGACCTCAAATTCCACCACTACTGACCTCAGGTTATTGGGCTTTACTCCTTGTGCTGCCTATCCCTGTGTCTATCCTCCAGGGCAGTTCCTCAGCCTTAGCTGACAAGGCTGGGACCCCTGACAACACAACAGCCCTGCAAACGGTCCCAGTACAGCCTCCTTCCAGCTCAGCCCAGCTAACCCACTGTTCAGGTGACGGAGCACACAAACACAGCATACTCAACACAACTTCAGCTCTGCTTCCTCATCTTTTTCAGTAACTGGCTCAGGAAAATTTTTATTCCTTCCATGACTCCCAGAGAACACTAAAAAAGGTGGAGAAGGTTTTCCTAGTGTTTCTTACCAGTACAAGTTAAAAAACTGCCACATCAAACTACCCTACTCTCCATTTTCACCACTCAATGCACTCTCTCAGCATCTTTCTTTTAAAATTACTGAAGTATATCCTACCCTCATCATGTATATTGCAGCAAAGCAAGTCTGAACAGAAAACACTTAAGGCTCCCATCATCAACTGACCTGTACTAACAGAGCGTGAGTACATTCTTGGCTTAACCCAGTTATAACACCAGAGTTCTCTGAAAAAGCCTGAAGAGCTGCAGAAGCCAATACTTTGCTTTGGTGCTGTAGCACACCAGAGTGCAGAGGCTGCTGCTCCAGGGCAGTACCTCCACAGTGTGGCTACCTCTTGGAAAGCAAACAACTAATCAGAAAAGGCTCAACGGTACATCACTGCACAATGTTGAAGTATTAGCAGCTTACCTTCTTGACAGTCATTGTGGCAAAATACAACTGGTGAAGGAGTGGCTTCAAGCATAGCTCTGGAAAAAAAGCAACACAGCATCTTTTAAGTAACAAATCACTAAGTTCAGTTCCACTTCCAGGTAATTTTGTTTTTAAGAAATTGAAACACTATTCCTTCCCAGCAAGACCCTATTTTTCTCAATTAGGAGCCAAACATCAGCACAACGGAGCTTGATTTCACTCATCAGTAATAAGTCAGATCAGCAATTTCATCATAGAATTTTGTAATTGTGTGAGACTCAGGTTGGTCACAGAACCAAAAGCAGTCCCCAGCTTGCAAAGTAAAATGAATATAAAGTGTTATACTGTATAATGTGTCTGAACAAGTATACAAAAATCCATCCAGAAACTGTGGCAATTAGAAGATAGTGGCAGACAAAATAAGCCTACCTTAGATTTTTCATTTCCTGGGGGAGATTGTAACTGAGAAGCTTGTTCAGTTTTCTGGTTTGGGATTCTCTGGTAAATTTAATTCTCAGCACTTGATTTAGATACCTGTTAAAAAAGAAGAGACAATAATACAGGATTTATAACAATGAGTATATTATTCTTCCCATACTATGATACCATTTAAACTAAAATCAAGGAAGTTTGAAAGAGTTACTGAAGAAAACATTACTGTTCTTCAAGGTAACTGAAGTCCTTCATGTGATACTTTCTGGGTACAGTGAAAGCTTGTGTTCTCAGGCATTCAGGAAGAATGATCTGCTTATCAAAATTACAACAGGTCACCTTTTTTCCCCATGAAGTATTGCATAACTTACTTTTCCATTGTTCCAAAAAGCCACTTAGGTTCCTTATTAAATGGCATTTTCATGCCATGAAATCTAGCCATCTTCTCAGCTATTTCAGCAGATATGTCAGGTAAGCTTAGTTCTTCAGTGCTTAGTTTCCTGCTCTGTAATAAAATACAGTATTCTTAAAATACAGTTAATTGATTAATTACAGAAGTGTGATTAATTACAAACACTAGCATTAGGCTCTATGCAGCATAGTGTGAAATACTAGCATGGTACTCAAGCAATACCCTTTTTTGCTCACAGATAGCTTACAAAGTTACTGCCTTTGGAAAAGCTGCTAGCCAGCCCCACTTACAACTTAATCAATTCACTTTCAGATTCAAGACCTGGGGAGTATCACATCTCACACTAAGAATATCTTCAAAGCAGATCAAGTATAAATATTTAAGAACATCAAAAGCATCTGCTCCTGTTGCTGTTAAAGGGGAAGTGTTACTCCACAGCTTCCCATGCTATGTTTGGTATCTAACAGGCTTTTTATCTTCATTTATTAGCAACTGCTAGAGCTGAAGAGTTTTTAGATATCTCCCCCTGGCAAGAGCTACAATGGGGCTCTCCAACACCCACTAACTGTATCAAATTACAGCCAGCAATTACTACAGGCAGCCAAGTATTTCATTCCCACATCCCTGCTTTTCTGGGCAGTCCAGAGACCTTCTTGTCATGATCCATTAAAACAGCTTTCAGCAGCCCACTAATTATGACCAGGACTTACGGGAATGAATTCCTCCAGTCGCCCTTGTGGGAAGATTCCATACAGCTTTGGGCCAAGCGCTCTCTCTGCAAGAATGGCAAACATAACACTTTCCAGAACCATGGCTTCTGCCCCCTACCAAAAAAATTAAAGCATTAGTTGGTGCTTGCACAGAAATTAACTTGGGTGTGCACAATAGCTAAACTGTTACCAAGTGAGAAATTTTAGGGCTAGCTTTGAAAAGACTCAACATTTTACTAATCAAAGTTTCTTGACTAATATATTTTAGTCAGCATGGGAGCAATACAAGTATTTCGCTTTCAAGTATAAGCTGGGGAGGAAAATATTTATTACTTAATATTTATTAGTACTGTTGGTGAGCCAGGTCAAAGGAAAACTGCAAAAACCGAAACACCCTCTCCTCTCTAACCTGTGGGAATTCTGCAAATTCATTTCCTGGAGGAGTTCATCCCACTGAAACACAACACAGGAACTACAAATATTATCCCATATCAGCTATTTTAACACTCTTCAGAACACTGCCTCTCAAAAGGACATTTTAGCTACACAAGTGAATGAAGTGAACAACTGAACAAAACTTTTCATTTAGAAGAATGACTTAGGATTTCCATCCATTAAGCACATTTTAAGTATTCTTTTTAAAGTGAGGAAGTAATTTAAGCTCCTGCTAAGGAACATGTGGGTGTAAATAAATGTTTTTCCCCTTCTACCACCAAACAGACCTCAAGTTTCAGTAACTTTTCTCTAAGGTTTTCTTATATCAATAAGCTTGGTTCATAACAATGACAAGCAGACAGGTTTTTAATATGAATGCTTAAAAATTAATAGAAATATGAACTGTTTCATCGCAAAAACACAGTTAAAAATCACTGAAGTGTAGCTTTCTGGATGGGTAAGATTATCTGTAAGTAAACACAGAGGTCACATTATAAATCTCTCCTTCTAGCAATTATGTTAATCAGAGTCCAGCTCTATTCAAATCCTAAAGATCTGCCACGCCTCTGCCTACTTTTGAGCAGCTCATCTCAAAGTCAGACCCACAACACTTAAAAGCATAAGAATTAAGAGCACAAAATTAAGAAAGCTCTAAGGTATTTCTGACCACAGATCCTTTTGCATTATTGCAGTCAACAGTAACAGACAGTACATAACTCTATACAAGTTCCACTCTTGAGTACACTCCAGGCAGTACTGTTGATAAATTATTTTTATTATTGCCTCACACCTTCCTATTCTGAGATCTTCAAGAAATTCTAGCATTTCATATTGAAGTGTAGTAAAGACTCATGTAACTGTTCTGAAGCACTGAGACATTAAGACAATTTGCATACAAATGTATTGCATCTATGTTCCCCACCATTTTCTCATCTCAGTTCCTCAAAGCACCAAATGCTTTATCCCCTAACCAAAAATATGTTTTTAATCATTTCACATGCCCCCACCATCACAGGTCTGAACTCTTCCGTTCAGTTCTGAAACCTAATGCCAATCACCAAAAAGCAAATTAGTTATAAGCTACTGATTGTCCACTCTATTATTAACCAACGCTGACGTTGACTGCACCTGGTACAATACCAGGGTGTTTTAAGTCTGTTCCCATTAAGGTGTCAGTCCCTTGTTTTCATATCTTACTGAAAAACCAACTCACTCTTCTTGGATAACAGAAAGTACCAAAAAAAGAAAGTTATTCATTAAGACATCTCTTCATGCATCAGAAGTGACAAGCACTGGAAGAACTTCCTCTACTGAAACAGAACGGTCATTTGAGCACAAGTCCAAGGACAGTCCAAGGAACAATACCATCTATGTAATCTCAGGCACAAAGGCTTCTCCTTCATAATACCCAAGGCACCATTTACCACATCTCCACTCCATACACTACTGTCAAACACAGAATAGGTGTGGAAATAAACTACTAAAGGACATAAAAAATTCTATAGCATACTTCATATGGACACAGAACAAATCTAGGTATCCGACTCTTCAGATTAATGTTCACCTGATGACTTTAAAGTATCAAGCATTGTAACCAAGGAAATGATGTACCTCAGTGCCTTCAAACACTTTGCAATGTACTTAAGCTGCCAAGACAACAACCTGTTACTTTAAGATCTCTCTCAATTTTGACCAGTTTCAGAGACGCATCCATAAGCACTTGTATTGAGATTTCTGGAGAAGACTGGACCACTTATGGTTTTTAAGTGAATACTTAGTGATCAATTCTTTATTTCAAGCCTAACAATTACACAATTTTTTTTACAGGACTTTCCCAGGATGCAACTCCCATACAGGCCAGGACAGATCAAAAGCCTTTCTACACTTCAGCCGGAACTGAAGCTTCTGCTTTTTTTCCTGCCTTAACAAAAAGTGCACTATAAAGTACATAAAGTAGTTATATTCTAGGGAAAATTACTGCAAATTATAGCAAAACCAAAGTAAAACAAATAATTCCTGTTAAAAGGCCTTATGAGCTGACAGAAGACTATCCAATGTCTAGACAATTGTCACACACCAGGCAGCTCAGAAGCTACAATGCTTTTGCTAGTGAACCCAGAGAATTTTATTCTCTGAAGGATATCATCTCCTCTAATAACCTAGACACAAGAAAATTAACAAACCCATCCTCACAGTAATTCTTGAGAGCACTGATTCAACAGTGAATTTTCAGCACTATGAGATTCATAGCAGAAAACAACCAACCAGCAGAGAATCACTATTTTCAAGCAACAAATACCACAAATGAAGTTCTGAAGTTCAAAACCTTGTTTCCTGTACTGCAAAACTTCTATGAGCTTCTGGCACTAGGGTGGGGGTAGTTTGGATTTCAGTTTTCTTTTATAACTTCAGGGGTTTTTTTTACAGGATTGTGGTAGAGGAGAAATCAAGCCATCTCCATTTTTCATCTTTGAAAAAAACTGAGGTATCAAACCAGTGCATTTTTCAATTCAATCTTAGTTCAAATGATTGAAGCTGTTCCAGTAAGCTAAACAAAGTTCAACAAAACTTCAAAAGCAGTCATTCAACAACAAAAAATTTAAAACCAGTTTCAACTCACTAGAAAGAAAAAAACCCCAAACCAAACAAGTGCCTGAAAATGTTTCAGATGGCATTCCCAGAAGGCAAAAATACAAGGGGAGAAAAGCAGCACTTATCAATTGAGTAAAATGTACTTTTCCCTAGTTACTGCCAAAATCATTACAGAGCTGAAAACAGAGTACATAACAACCAAGGCATCTGGCTAGCATGCTGCAATGTTATCCCTTACTGAAAAAATACTGCCAGGGTAGAAATCAAAATTACCGAATCCTGTTCAGATGACTTTAGAAAAAGATACACAGCTAAATATGCTGCAGGAAAAGAAATGGTTCCAAATGCAAGAACTTTAAAGTTTGCAGAGCAGAGATGATCCAAGCACAGTGCTAATCAGGAACACTTCATGTTCAAGAGCAAGTTCTCTCCAGCTCCATATCCTTTCCTCAGAGGAGGTCATCAAAGTATTAAAAAATTAGTGATTAGGTAAAGCAGAGAACTGATGTTCATCTACTTAAGAAGAAAGAGTCTAAAACTACAAATAGCAGTACTGGTACCAAAATTCAAAATGGTAAGAAACCATTTAGGGTAGAACTGGGGGGCTGTTTCTTCATAATGTGGGATGCTTAAATCTTTCCAAACTATGTCCAGACACTCACATTATAATGTTGCTTCTGTGAGCAAATAAATTTCTTTTCTTCATTACCTTTTACATTTTCTAGACACAGTCCAGGTGGAGTAACTACTGGTTTAAAACAAGCAGGATCACCACATTTCCCTATAATCTATAAAATTCTGTGAAATAAGCAAATTTAATTACTCACTTGCAAGTCATTTTCCTTCTGAGACTGTACAGACTCTCCCTTATTACAGGACCTCTATGAATGAGAAAAAGCAAACATAATGAGAAGATGAAATTTAAAGTTTTTAACCTGCAACCACCAGAACAACGGGAGTAGAAGTACCAGCTACAATTAACTAGAAGTCTCAACACTGTTTTGGATCTGTGACAGCTACAGCACTAGTATCCATCTGACCTCTGACCACCACACTTTCAACAATTCCAAAATCTTTCAAAAGGATGTGCCACTGAGACCAAGCCACTCCTGTAAATACCTAATTTTCACATGTATTTTTATTGTTTCCCAGTCTTTCAAAACAAGATTTCAATGCACCATAAGCTCAGAGAAACATTTTTAATTAAGACAAAATTAAGTCCCTCTGCATGACATCTGGGATGAGATTCTTCCAGCCAAAGCACTTGAGACGCATTAGAGAGATTACATAAAAGCCTTAGAAGGACTACTGGAAGAGGCATGTTATGAAGGTTGCAAAGCACTTATTTTTCTTACTACCTTTTTTGCCAAATTTTTTGTCCTAGAATTTCCTTATTTAGAGCATGCTGTCTAGGCTATATGTCCAGTGTACCACTGGCTGTGCAAATCCAAGATTTTTCTTAGAACGAATTGCCTGTGTAAGCTAAAGGTGCTTTAGTAGGAACCACAGTATACTAGCAAAACTTTAACAAGTTCCATGCATAATGTATTGTGCTAGGGTTGTTAAGAGTCATTATAAAGTAGTTTCAGAATATTAAACCATACCCTCAGCAACTGAACTCTCAATGGCACATGCTTTTAATAGAGCTGCACATTTAAAATTCAAGATGTATTAAAACCCTTGTCCTTTAAAGGGCTTGAAGGTAAGGAGAGGAGAAAGCAAATATCTGCTTAGAATTAGTGACAGTTTGTGGCTGCTATTTATGTTGCAATTCCACCATTGACTGTTTAAACCAGACTAGCTTTAGAGGCCCATAAAGGCAGCCTGCATCTCCACCTTCTGAACACAAACATTGCATTCACAGAACCAGTGCATACCTTTCTGTTCCAAAGCTCTAACATGTCCAAAACAAGGGTGGAAATATGAACTTAATGGAATACAGTTAAGCAACACCAGCTGCCTTAAGTACAATACAACAAGCTAATGATTTACACAAGCTATGCAGTTACGGTATTCAGAAGCTATAGAAGAAGGATAGTTAACATCAATCGATGGTCTTTCAGCAAGTACTTCCCATAACACTACTATGTAAGTTTAAAACAAGACAATACGGAAACTACTATTACTGTATATTACTTTTCAGGAAATTAATAAAGTCCAAACATATTCACTACAGCTAAATGTGTAACTACTCAATAGCATTAAAATCATTTACAGAGGGCTTCTCTGAACAAGCATGTTCTACATCAATACCACTCTCAGATTTTTCTTGAACAGTCAGAAAGTTACTCACCATTCAGGAGTCTTTCCTGATAAATGGTGCTCTCAGAATGGTTCAGTTCAATCAGAAGTTAAACACATTTTCACTAGAACCTGAACTGGCATCTGCTTTCCAGAAGTCATACTGTATAAAGAGCTAGCCAGTTCCAAGACTCCACCTCAAATTAGTGTTGGAGACAGCCTAATGGCATCTACTGTGCCATTAGAAAGGGACAGGTAGGGCTTTACTGCAGAGTCATCACAAGAAGAAACTTCTGCAGCATCTCCTCCCTCTTTTCTGTTCCCTCAGCATGAAGCATTAGTTTCCAGAAGAAAACAAATACAAATATGTAAATAGCTTGCAAATATGAATGGGAGCTTGGAGAGGATCAGTCTTCACAAGTGGCCATGTACTCAGCCTAGGATTAGGAAATTCTTCACTATACATGGCCAAGGAGAACAAAGTAAGCAGGCTGCAATATTAGGTACCAGAAGTTTAACAGATTAAAGTAGTAGAATTTGATTGTTTCCTGATTCCACAATCACCTATGAGAACAGTGGTTCAAAATTAAGCATCTCATAGTTTGATCAATCTATTTAGCTCACTTGTTCTTGGCTAAATCAATCAACTTCAGTTTTTCCGTAACTCTAATAGCCCACTCCAACTAATGTCCAATTCTGGGAGCTATTTACTTCACCAGAAATGAGGAGATTTTAATTACTTGAAAAAGAGAATGACTGAGTAACTGCTACAGCTTTTTAACTGCTCTCTCTACATGGAAACTAAGTAGAAACGGACATGTGTTCTACAGCTTCAAGATTTCTTTAAATATTTGTTCAGAGCTTCTTCTGTTGTGGGAAGATTTATTCTCAAAGCCCTGAGAAAGTTCACTACAGTTTTAGTAAGGGAGGACAACTATATTGAACAGAAGTTGTTTAGAGTCTAGTTTGTGATCATGTAAATTTATTTTAATGCAGGATACAAGATAAAAGTTCTAGAATGGGAAACCGTGCACATTGATCTGTGATCAGATGACCAGACAGTGCTTATACATCTGGCAATTTGATACAGAAAATTGAGTTCAATATTTTCTTCCTAATGCCCCTAATTTATTTCTCTTGTAGCTGAAAGATGAAGTCTCTTATCAAAAAACCCAAATGATGTTTGGCCAGAGAATTCTGTACAAAGAAGGAACTTTTATCTATTTTTTTCCTACATAACTGAGCTCTGCTCACAAATTTAAGTCTAATATAATGTTTTTTTTCTGAGCTTACTCAGCTTTAGTTTTCAATACTTCAGAATACTGCAATACTTTGAATTAGATAAATCTCTAGGAAATCAAATCTCAAGAAATCACAACACTACAAGTAACTGCCTCAGAGGTTAGAGGTGACCTGTGCAAGGGGAAACTTTTCTAGAAGCTGTTGGAAGACATCAGTTTGAACTTCAGTGCATGGAACAAAACCAGCTTTAGATTCAGCAATAACTATTCCTGCTTCTGAGGATCTGCCATAGATAACTTATCCCTGTCAGACCTGAGGAACTGACACTAATTTGCTGAAGTCCTAAAAACCTAACATGTGAAGAATTCCTAATTCAAGCTCTACAAAAGCCACAACTCCAATCCTCTACATTTCAAGTTACCATTCTGTTATGAGGGAGCAGAGAAAAGGAAGGGACAGTTTTTTAATATTCTGTTATTGCTGTAAACATTCAGATGCACAGACAGTAGCTGGTGCTACTTAAGGCTTACTTTTAAACAATGAAATCCAGTACTAAAGAAAATGAAAGCTGTAGAGAATGCTCCACTTCAGAGATCTCATACTATACCGTGAATCGTGTCTGTCACCTGGAAACCAGAGTGCTCTAGGCACGATCGCATGGGCAAGCCTGCAGCAGAGAACACATGCATATACAACTAAAGTGGTACATTACCCCCAGAACACCCTTAATGCCACCCAACACAAATATATCCCCGTAAGAGGTGCTTGGTTTCTCTCAAGCCGTCTGCCAGTGCCAGGGATTTGTAGTTACTCCATGCTACAAACAGACATGGACACCAACAACCACAGAAGACGTTGATAATTACAGTTACACAGCAGTCTGCATTTTATTTAGTTACACAAAATAAAAGGCAGCAAGGCAGGTATGGAAAAAGATTTACCACAGAACTGTGGCAACCATTTATACTCATTTTGCATCTGCTCACAGAGAAATTGAGAGACCAGAAAGGAACATTAGGTATACTGGTATGTTTTTCCTCATTTGTATACAAGATTTTGTTTTGGCTGTTGTAAAGTAATAGAGCCCCAGTGAATCAGAGTTCAAGGTTCTTTTGGCATGTGTAAAAGAATGGGAATCAATCCCTGAGTTACCTTTTGATAGGTAAACTTAAATTTCAGCTTAATTTCAGGTTCTGTTGATGCCACCTTATGTTGAAATCCTATTAGCATTTTCAAGATGCTATTCTGAATTTAAGTAGAAACACTACAGTGATATGCATATGAAATCCAGTTTTAAAGTCTGGACATTAAATGGCATATTGTTGGATAACCTTTTGCTTCAGTTGTTAACACTAATACAACCAACAGTTAAAGACATTTTGTCATGACAAGCTTTACTTTCAATGCTCCCTTTTAAATTTAGCAACTAAGCTGGAGCAAGAATAAGTGAAGCAGAGTAAGACATTTCCCTTTTTTCAGTGTAGTACATATCTGCATTGTGCCTCAAACACTGGAGTTTTAATGTGGTTAGTACTTTAACCTGTCACAAGTACAATACTCGTCTTAAAAAAAAAGTTCTGCTCAAGGATATACTCAAGAGAAGTCCTTGATTTATAAACATCCATGCCAGTGCGACCATTCATAATAATGGCCGAGCCAGCACAGTTCATCTCCACCCAGCTCCCCCCAAAACAGTCATGCACACAAAAAATTGGCTTAAACATATCAGCTATGACAGAAAAAGGCACAAAGCCTTCCCTGTGTGGCAGCTTTAGTCAGCTGGCATGGTTTATATTGGATGAGTTTCATGTACTGACATTTGTGTCTTCCAAGAGTCATAATAAGCAAACTGGAGCTATTTTCAAAACTGCAAAAAAGGTTCCTTTAGAAGGTGGCTCAAAGAATTATGGTGCCAGTATCATTCATTCTTAAGTTAGTAATCAGGGATCCATTTTTCACTTGTATTCAAAATTTTGACTTAAACTTGTCTTCTGTATGTACGACAATTTGGTGCAGGTTGCTATAGATACACAGGATTTACAGTAAAGGGATAAAAAACTGATATCGCTGGTTTGTGCTCCAATTTCAACAGAAGGTAAAATGGACAAGAGTTAAAACATGCTACAAAGGCTCAAACAAACAAGTGACAACTACTAATACCCAGTGGCAGTTACAATTAAGTCATTGAGAATTAAGTTGTGATTTTAGCATAAGGTCTCAAAACTCAACTTACTTAAGCAGTGTCCCTTAATTTCTACAGGGTTTTTAACTTAAGCAACTTACTAAAAATATCAAATTACTCCCACGTAACAGGCTTGTCATAACATTCTGCTTATGCCACCCAGAAACTCATAGGACTCCTACGTGAGGTTTTCAAAATACCCAATAAAACAGTTTGCTTATATTTTAACTTGCATTTAAGGTAAAGGGGCTGGAAGAGACAAATGTTTATTGACAAAAATTGTGAACCTCAATGCAATCAAAGTTTTACCTTGGGACTTTCTCTGCTTACTTAACCATTAGTGAACTGCACCAACAAGAGCAGTCATTTCACTGCCACTATGGAAATAAAGGAAGTTAGACATCTCAAAAGATCCTTCAACACCAAGAGCAGAAAGGTTAGAAAGTTATGAACACACTTTCAATTTCCAACCAAATTAGTTCTGATTTTAGAGCCCAAAGATTTATTTTGATTTCTTCAATGGATAGGGGCAGAGAAGAGGCAAGTAAAAAAAAATACCCTGAGGGGAAAAAGAGGGCAACCAAATTCTAGAGTCTTCTTTATTTTTCCTTTGAAATATAAGGGGAAAGACCATATTTCTTTACAGCTCTTGGGAAACAGAAGCTCTACCACTACAACAGTTTTACAGCCCATGTTCCTACTCAAGCTTTCTACAGATTAACTCAGCATTACATTGAAACCATTAATAATTCTTAAAAAGAACCCCAGCTTAGCATCAATCCTAGGAGTCATTTTGCAAACAAAGTTTCACACCACCATTTTTTTCACTCTGCTTTTAGCTTCTCTTTAAAACTAAATACTATTTAGGCTTTAATTACGGAATTTCTACACACTTCTCTTGGTTAAGAGTTTAACTTTCCCAACAAGCATATGGTGCTGTAGCCAAGCAATTAATGCTATTCCAAACCACTGGAATATTTTACATATTTCTGGTAAAGTTTGTTACTACAGGAAAGTTAACAACTCACATACTATAATAAAGGAACACTTCAAAGTCAGTAAAGCAACAGTATCTAATGAGACTTTTAATAGTAAGCTTGGTCAAGACAGCAGAAGCAGGAAGAATGGGCTGAAATTTCAGGAACAGATAATCTTCAGCAGATATTGGATCAGTTGGTCAAAGCAAGTGACTGAGTACTGGAAAATATAAAATTAATGGATAATATAACCAGACCCTCTAAGTCAAATAGAAACAATTGCCAACACACAGATGTAGTGTTATGAAGCTGCAATTTTTCATAAGGTTAAACACTTACATTATGATTGCTTATTTACAATATAATCAAATGTGTAGCAGGGATGAATAAGAGAAGATCTGCTGTACAGTCCTAGAGTAACAGTCTGTCAGCTTAAGAAGAGACCACATTTACAAAATAGTCTTGCTTTTAAATGTTACTATTTGAAACAGATTTGCCAACCACTTCACTTAAGGTATGACAAATTTCAATACTATTTACATTTTACTAACCAAATAAAAGTAACATTAAAAGAGTTCGATAAAACATCTGGTTAAGCTTCTATGCCAGCTAAAAGGCATTTCACACATTCAGGAAAGCATGTTTTGGAATGAGATGACTGTACAGTATTGATGTTCACGCTTCATTTTTATTCTAAAACTATAGATCAAATTTTCTAGCAACACAATTACCCATGAGATCTAATAAAATGCTTGAGCAGTGTACAAGCTTGACAAAACCTTTAACTAATCTCCAAGATTCGTAAATGCTACCAAGATTAAAATTAAGCAGTTTAGTCGCTTGCAATCTAGCTAGTTATGTCAAAGTCCTATATTGCGTACAGAAGCAAATTTTTCTGAAACACCACAGTCCAAACTTAAGACCATAAACAAAACATTAGTGGTCAAACAAACAGCAAATGAGCCTTCAGCTAACACACGCCAGTCGGGATCTGTGTAGAAAGGAGTATAAATCCTAGACAATAACAAATCATAAAGAAAACTGCTTTCAGTTTGCAATCTACACCCCACCACAGAAACATTCCCTAAAGGATAAAGCATAACATCACAAATGAAGATATCCAAACATATTACAGTGAAGCTACAGAAACCCTCCCACTCCCAAAGCACTCTATGTACTCACCATCTGCAGGATTGCACCATATAAACGCAGGAGAACTTTCCGTGGTTCATCTGCAACTGTCTCAATGGTATCAGGTAGCGAGCACTGAAACAGCATGTTGCTGAGGCCACCTCTGAGGGAGAAATACACTGAGATTAGCTAACTTGGATAAGCACACATGTTTTGTTTTCAACAAATTAGAGGTGCACTAAACATCCTTTTGGTGTGATTGGTCTACTCTAACAAGAAAGTTTTCCAACAGTACCAGTAACTCATAACATACAAGGCTTCGATTAAACAATGGCAGCTTCATGCTTCTTAATGTATAGTTCACCACCCAGATCTATTGATCCAAATCACAGCTCAAGCTATGAACAAACTGATGTAAAATGCAACAAACTACTGTGTAGACCACTGTAAATTATTTTCAGTGATGCTGGAGTCTTGTCAGATATACTTGGCTGCACAAGCAAAACGATGGCAGAATAAGTTTAAAACCATGCAGTGAATATAAAACCTTAAGTTTGAATTAAAAGCTGCTATCACTGGGACTAGCAGCTACAAAATTCAGCTATAAAGATTTAACCTGTGCTACAGCATTGCTGATGAAAGTCTTACTTCTGCTGTCTTTCTTAGGGACACACTTTCAATTTAAAAATTTATAATTAAAGCAGTTCTTTATTAAAAGAAATTGCTCATGTATTTATCCAATCTAAAAAAAATCACACTCAGCTTCTCTGATCTAGTATCTATCTAGATTGATAAAGCTGTGGAAAACAAAACAAATGCTGTCATTATTTCCTGTAAAAACAGTGTTGTTAAACAGTAATTATATGAAAAAAAGCAGCATGTTTGTGTATCATCTGAATGATTGAAGCCTAGATCTCCCTAGAGTGTGTCTCTATTGATGAGATTCTAAGTTTCTTGGTGTTCTAGTAGCTCCTTAAGAACACCCATCTACTCAACCCACATTTTCTTTACTGCATTGCTTTTCTGCATTCTTTTCATTATCATTATGTTCATTGACAAGTTTTTCAAATTCCTGTTCTGCAAGTGATTTTGCCTATAATATATAATACCTTGCAGTGACCTTGGATTCCAAGAATCCACAGCAGATCCAAGTTGGCTAAAACACAGTTCTCAGTCCTAACCTGACATTCCTCTCAATGCTTTTTCAAATATTCTTCTGGGCTCTCTTTCAACACAGTGGGGAAGCAGAAAAGACTTTCTGAAGAAAAAGGCTACCAAAAAGGAGACAAGGGCTGGCCTACATATCCAAAGTCAACAACTGAGAAGAAAAAAAGAAATCTCAAGAAAACAGGGTAAAACAGCAGCTGCACAATATGCTTAAGAAAGGAGACAGAAAAGAACCAGGTGGCTTGGCAGGCATCCAAAAAAGGATGTTTGGAGACAAGATATGAAATAACTTTGAACGATGAAGGTGAACAGGTTTGAAAAAAAACGAAGAGACAGATGGAAAGGATATCAAAGGAAGAACAGAGCCAGCTATTCAGAGGCAATCTGAACACTGGTTAGTTATACTAACTACACTTCTGGCTTTATCTGAACTGCACTAGACAGATTTTTTTAAAAAAACATTAGCCACCTTTTCTAAGCCTCTGACATAAACTTTGGTGAAAACATCAATACTTAAATAGAAGAACAAAGCACACTGAAAAATACAATAAATACTGGACTAAAGCTCAAGAATCTGTATAGTTACAGGACTTAAACAAATGCTCGGCCCGCACACAGTCTGTGAAAACCCAGAGACTCTTTTTTTATACCAGACAAGCCAAACTGGAGTGTCTTAGTGATGCTGAACTCCAATAAACAGAAGTTTCACTACAGTTTAAGTTCACTATAGCACTTAGGACTTCAAAAGCTACCTGGAAAAAGTTATCAAGGAAATCCATACAGGAGCATAATAAAAGGCACTGTTCTCTTGAAAGATCAGTAGACTCAACAGCTTGTTTAAAGGTCAAAAGGGCACATCTCACTCATACAGATGAAGCTACCAGTTACTTTATTGACAGCTGTTCAAGAACATGATTTTGAAATATTGATGGACACATTGGAGAAAGTATACTGACTGAAACCAGAATCACCAAACCAATATGATGCATCTTCCAGAGATGAAAGTGGCAAGAAGACTTTTGTCAAAAAAACCAACTGCCAATTAGCATGGTTTTATGCATTCTTAAGTTTCAGCTCATCTTCTCTTCTGCCAAATCTGGAAACCACCAAGCCATTTTGAAGTGGTGTTTCACGTGGGAGGTTTCCAAGAAATGCAAAGATAACTGTGCTAAAATATAAGGCTTTAGAAAAGAAGTACCGAAGGCAGCAATACACAATAATACAGATGAAAACTTAATTAAGCAACTCAAACTAGACATATCAGATTAGTCTACTGTTTAGGAAATGTACTGGTTTTGTAAAAATTCTCTCCCTTCATAAACTCCTAATGATCATGTCAAGTGAGGAGAAATTATCTAGAAAAACAAATACTACCTGCACTGGGTTTCAGTGAATTGCTCATTTTTCAATGAAGCTTTTAAAATAAATTTATTTAAAAGTAAATTCGTTTAGAAATGTGCGGGATGTGTTTTAATAATACCTTTATACATCAGAGCTTTGTTAACTGTTTATGCTCCCTTAGCTACCTAGGGTAAATGTGTGCATGTCTCGTGTATGGACAAAAGTAGAAACACTGGGAAAGCAAACTAACAGTATTCTTTGAAACTACCTGACTCCACGTTTGATCAGGTAGAAATATCAGTCTGGAAGATGTGAGACAAGCGATGCGTAAAGGGGAAACTCTGAACTAACATTGCTTTAGTTAAAGTAAAATAAAGATGCTATTTAATTCCGCAAAGAAGGCAAAGATCTCAAACACATTACATCATATGGCTTTAGAACGTCCCCAATTTACATATTTCTGCTGCCAACGTGCTGAGTCACAACCACTCGTTACTGTGTGCTGTAAAAGATGACTCACATCACCGGTACACCGCATTTACCTGACGACTTCTCAGTGCGGAGCAGCCAGGGCCAGCCCAGCAGGGCCCTTTTACCGGGCAGGGAGCGCGGGGCGCGGTGCAGCGGTTTCTGCCGGCTCCATCCCTCTCCCGGCCGGGCGCGGGGCCCCTCCCCCGGCGCGGGGCCGAGACGGGGCCGTCGCGATGCAGCAGCAGCAGCCGCCGCCCCGCACCACCACCCGCTCCGG
>VZRQ01001982.1:1205144-1265231 GCA_013397975.1 Machaerirhynchus nigripectus
CAGCCGTCTGTGATTGGTGCGCGCGCGCGAGGGGAGCACGAGGCGCTGGCCCGCGGGGCGGGGGCTGAGCCTGAGGGGAGCGCTGAGGGAAGGTGAGAGGGAGGGAGGGAGGGAGGGAGGGAAGGATGGAAAAAAAAGGAGAGAGGGAGGAAGGGAGAGCAGGGACACCTCACGGTGCGCTGTGCCGTGGAGCTGCCGCCGCTGGGTGCGCAGTGATGCGATGCTGGATGGAACCGGCACCCCCTCAGGCAGGGCTGGCCTTGCTTAGGGCTGCACAACGTGCCGGTGTTATTCACTCCGTGACGTGACAACGAAATATATGGGAAATCTCCGCGGGGTGCTAAGTGGGTCGCGGTAACGAACAGTATGCTTACTTAAATCCGCTCCTTACTGAAAGTTAGCGAGTTACTTAGTTACCGTGTGAGGGCTGGCTCATGCCCGCGTGGTAAACTGGTCTCTCGTGGCTCGGGAGAGGATCGCCCCTGAACAGAGGGTAAAGCTACGGCAGCAAGAATAATGTCTACACGCAGTGCTTTCGAGCTGAGTTTCTTATAGTTTTGGCATTGGAAATACGCTTTCCTGTTTTGGGAAACGCCAGTACCTGCCTTACGGTCCTTCCCCCGCAGCATCCGAGTGTGGGAGCGGTGATGTCACAGCCCGCTGGAGGAGCCGTGGCTTTCCCGCCCCTCCAGCTGGAGCGGGTGGGATTGTCGCCTAATATCTTATATCACCTCGTCATAAATGAGCAGTAAAGCAATAAATCCCTTTAAGCCTTGAACTACCTTTGCACTTCCCTGATTTTTTTTCCTTCTTTGGCTGTTCACCCTTGATGGTCTTTTTTCTGTATACGAGAGACTTGCGGCCTCTTGTAATAAAAGCTGCCATTATTGTGGTGATAATTGTTAAAGTTGGGGATTGCTGGGTTGTGAGGGAGTTCCTGATAGGCTCCTTCCTTCATCCCTCCCCAAACTATTTTATTGCAGGGAGCAAAATGCTCCCTCATTTTGTTGCATGCTTCACTTCGGCACTCTAGTGCTGGAAAACCCCCAAGTGGCCTACGGATTTTCTGGGAAGTGGCAGGAAAGCTCCAGAACTGGCTTCGGAACAGGCTTTGTGCTGGCAAAGCAGCTTCAGCACAACCAAAGCTGTTTTGGCCGAGGCGTACCAGACCCTAGTTTAGAGGAAGAGTGATGTATGAGTTAGGCATGCCAAACTGGAACAGAAGAGACAGAGATTTTCTTTTCTCTTTATACCTCAGCTCTTCATTTATGAAATAAAATCCTTTAACTTGGGCACAGATTAGGATGCTGGAGAGGAGACATGCAATTACTGCTGGAGATGGCAACTCAGGACTGCAGAGTCCTTTCAATTTCAGGTCCCTGCTCAGGTACCTGACATCACTGATATTGAATAGCTAAATAGAAAAAACATGTGGGAAGAAGTAGTGAAAATAGCTAAAGAATTTGCCTTACACACAGGCCCTTCTGTTTCCAAGTGCTTGAGCTTCACACTGGTTTGTCATGATAGCATGAGTAAGAGGACTTGGGTTTTTTTCCTAATTAGAGTTATTTGACGGATTTTTTCTAGATTGCTATCAGTGGATAAAAAAGGCAGTAAAATCAGTGAAAAGAAATGTTTGTTTCTCCTGGATATAGAGAATTCTATGCACTTTTACTAGACAAGAAAACTCCATCTCCTTGCTACTGGCCATTTCACTGACAGTTGTCAGAAGCTTTGCTTCAAAACCCCCAATAATCTCTTTCACTGTATCAGAGAATTTAAAAGGAGATAGGAAAATCATGAACTATTTTTTTATAACCTTTTTATTACAACACACCCTTTCTTAGTGTAACTTTAGCTCGGGTTTCAGTCCTTTAATGACTTCCGTTTTGATAAGTATCCTGGATCCACGTGAACACCACATGCATATTCCCTTTGGACATTTGTTCTGCTCATGACACCATTTATTGGTTTAATGCTTTCTTAGCAGTGAGCAACTCATAGCCATTCATTGTTGATTTTACAAAAAGGGTGTAGCTCATTTGAAAACAGTTCACTGTGTTTTGCAACAAACATGGTCTCTCTTCTGGGGAGCCATGAGCGTGGACGGCACAGTAAAGGCAAGAACAAAATAGTTGTAGTAGAACTTGTGATAGGCATAAGGCAAATAATCATAAGGGTCTGCAAGTTTAGTTGATATGAAGGCAAAGAGATACGTTACTTGCCAAAATTATTTTTATTTCATTATGTCTAAAAGTAAATATTGGTTATTGCTTAAGATGATGCTCATGTTTACATTGTGGGTAGGAGTTCTTTTAGCCACGTTACCCTGCTTTGTACGTTTCAAGTGTGGTTTGCTAGAGTGGGCAGAAAGCAATGTGGCAGCAGTGGCCTGAGCTTGCTCTTACTGAAATCCTAGGCAGCAGTGCCAGAGATATGAAGTGCATGGTCTCAAGGCATGATTCAAAACTCAGTAGAATATGTGGAAAGACAGGAAAATAAATCTGCTCTTATCCAAGAAAATTTTCTGTTCTTACCCAAGAACTTCCCCAGTTTGGCTCAAAGCATTCAGGAGGAGCAATGCATCAGAAATTTATACTGCTCTTCTTCATGCAGTATGCATTAAGCAGATAAACAGAGTGAGATGTTCTCCTCAGAGAGCTACTAAGATGTACTTGTAAGTTTTAAGTCCACATTCAAATAAAACAGGAAAGAAAGAAAACCATTTCTTCTACTTATTTGTGTAATATTTTTCTGCTTCTGAGGAGGAATCGATTACACTTTTAGGTAATGCTTATAATCAAATTTAACAAAACTAAGGCTTCTGCTAACTTCAGAATATATGGAAACCTAAAAGGCATCAAGAAAAAAACCCTCAAATAAGAGAATTAAGTACTGAACTCAGGTCTGTGAAGCCTGATTATGTTCTCAGCAACTGATGCTTGTTTCAGTTTAGAAGCACCTTGTTATTAGGGCCAATGCAATATTCTATCTCATGGATTAGTCAATCAACCAGCCATCTTTTTCAGTAACGGGAAAAGGCAAATGTGTCTTCATGATCCTTATGTTGAATTTTACACCATAGCAACCAAGCTGCATTAGCACACTTATGTAGCAGACGTGGGTTCTCTATTTATATTCAACTTTTGCCTATATCTAATAGGTTAATTTGATGTAGCATCTAATAAATGAGACCTATTAAGAGAATAATTCCTCAGTTGCTTGTATCCCCTGGATAACCTGGCTTTAAAGCCTGTGAAGGAAGTAACTGAGATAAGAAAGGTTAGGTCACAGACAAACACATAGTGACTAATTCTGCTGTAAGCAATGTACAATCTGGACTAAGCTCCCCTCTTCTGGTGTGAGCAGAGCCTTGAGACTTTGTGTGACCTCTGCTGTCAGCATGGAGGGACAAAACTGCTCGTCACAGAAATCCCCTTCCCCTCACACAGTAAAGCATTTTTTTTCTCTGTAATTTATTTTGTCTTCAACTCCATACCATGACCATGTAATCTGTTACTTCAATGGCTGAATAGAATATAATCATCAGTGAGTCCACTACTTCCTTTGAAGTAATGGAGACACTTCCACAAGTCTTGATGGAAATTTCTATTTTTCATTTGCTCTGAATGCAGCCTTAATAATATATTCAGTCAGGAAATAGTCAATCATGTCTCTTTTCTATGACAGTATAACATGAGCCTTTTGTTAATTTATTAATTTGTGTAATTTAGTAAAGCTTATTGGAATATTTTTTTCCATTTTTCTGTAAAACTTGTATGCCTGCAGCAAAGGGAATTGCAGTTGGATTGATGCATGATTTTATTCACACCAATTGCATTGTTACACCAGATATTTCTTATTGCTCACAAAAAAGTTAAGTCTAGAATTCTGACTTGTAAACCACTTAACTTTCTTTCACAAGTGTCTATTTTATTCCAAGCAGCAGCAGATTTTACTGGCAAGATCAAATGCCATCTAAGGCCAGAGCTGCCACATGGCATAGACAGAATGACAGGGTGCAGATCCTTACTTCAGCTGAAAAGCTTGCAGACATAATAACAGTAGTTGTTGGTAAGTTGATGATTCTTTATGGACCAGTAGCAGGTTGATACTGAGTTTGTGAATCCCCTTTCTGAAACTATGCTGAGCTCACGACTTTGACGTGGGAACTGTGCAGTTGTTGCAGTCTAGGTGAGAGTTTGGGGCTCTCCTTGAGTCCCTCAGCCTCTTGGCTTACCTCCTCAGTGCATTGTTCATGGGGGAGCATTTCGCCATAGCAGAGTACTCCCAGCCTAGTCCTGCATTCAGGTTGCACTTGGAGCAGGGAGCCTGCTTTTGTTTTTGGACTTGCTGGTTCTACATCTGGTAAAACACTTGACAAATTTTAAACAAAAATGAAGGCTGCTGTTTCTTATTCCCTGCATCAACGGCCAAAAAAAATGCTACTTTGAAAGACAGGGATTCAGAAGGTTTGCAGATTTGCAGTTGTGTTAGACACTCAGGCAAGATGCAGCTGCAAGGAAGAGGCTGCACAGCTGTCCCTCTTTCCTCTTCCTCAGTGATAGGAAGGGTGGTGGGATCATGGCAGACAATGTTGTCCTAGATCTGTGTCTCCAGCAAAAATACTGTATGGAAAAACAGCCAAGAAGCAGTCTAGGGAGAATAAGGGAGCATAATATTTCACCCAAAGCCCGTTTTGCTTGTCCCTTACCAAGAGAACTTGTATCTTCTGTGCTTTGATGCTGTGAGACAGAGAATTTCAGGACTAAATTTGAGACAATCATTGGCTTTTTTATTTTCCTGCTGTGGTTTTTAATTTCCAGCACCAAATACTAGCAAAAAACCGAGGTGCAACTTTGGCCTTTGAAGTGTACCTGCCAGAGCACACAGGGTTAAGGAGGGTAAAGGGGACGGGTTTACCCGAGGCACTGCTTGGTATTTTTGTCTCCCGTGAATGCAAGGGGTGTGTTCCACCAGAAAGCAGCCCTAGCGAAAGGATAATATGCTCATTCATTTGCTATGTTGGTCTAAGGTAACCACAAAGACCTAGAGTTTGTACAGTGCCAGGTACTCCAAGCAGTACACTAAGATAACATTACCTGGCCCTAGTCCCAGAGAATGACTTTTCCCAGAGTCAAATTGACCAAGCCTTTATTATATCACAAGATACTTAATTTCTTGCTCTGCACCAATTTGGGCTCGTTGAAGAAATATATCTGGGAAACTTTCTTAGGACCTCAGATTTAAAAAAATCCAGTAGTAATAAGCTAAATATTCTCTTATGTCTTTTAAAAACTCCAGCCTTGAAACTCCTGGTTGTGACACGTACTGTGGTGCAACACCAGCTTCAGATGTAGCTGCAACCCATAGAACAATACACCATGATGTGAGTATCACTTTTAAATACAGGCTCTTCAACATCTGCTTTACTTTTGGACGAGAGTCAAACTCTTCTACAACCGTATCCCAGCTCCCCCTCCTCCGCCTCCCCCCCCGCCCCCCGGTCCCAACAGAGTTCAAGAGTGCAGCCACGAAACCTTTGTCAAATGAGACTCTTGTAGCAACCTCCCTCCCCAGCCTGGGGACTGCACAGAAATCCCCTTGCAAGAGAGTCCCTCCCAACCTATGCTCAAAGAAGAAAACAGTTGCTATAGTAACCAGTTCTCTACCTGCACGGAATTGGCTCTCTCTTCCCTCTTAATCTTCTCTGGTTTTATTAGTTCTGGGCGAGAAGCAGCTCGTCAGGTCAGGGCTGTGCTTGGTTCTGCAGGCTGGAGGAATGCGTGGAAGGCACTGGAGGGGGCGGGGGGTCCTCAACCCATCAGGTGGTTGTTGCTTTCTAACTATGCCTGCTGAAGAATGTCTTGTGTGAGGGTTGCCAGCACTGTCCTTTTGTGAGACCCACCCAAGCCGCGGAGGGAGAGGCACTTTGCTTCCCCTTCCTGTCCCAGCTTGTGGTGGAGCCCTACTGCTATCTTGTCCAAGACCAGACCTGCCACTGCCCACTTGTAGCCTTCCTTGCACGTCCTTTGCAGCCTCACTGGGATAGATTTCAGTGGAAAAAGAAACTGAATACAGTTTCTTTTCTTTAATAGCACATTTTTGCAACTCTTCCTAGGGTTAAAAATTACCACAAAACACTGAAAACACCAGAAAAATTCTAAACTAGGCTAAATTGTATCTTTTCCAATATGTCTGATGTGGGCAGGCATTAGACTAATAGTTTTCTGCATTATGAATTCCATTGTGGAAGAGTATAGCTGGGAGCCAAATAAACCTGCTGTAAGGAATAACATTCCAGACCCACGTCTAGTTCTGTGTGTGCAACACAGACAAATTGCCTGTACAAGGCAGGGCGTGTTCCCCTGACAGCAGGTGGACTCTGGGGGGTATAATGTGGGGGCTAGGGAGGGGGGAAAAAAGCCACAGAATTAATTACTGTAGATGTAGTTATGGCCACTAATAAAAGGCTGCAGAGGATCACGTAGGACAGAGCAGGTAACACACTATAACAAGGCACCAGGCACTGTCGCTGCTTGTGTTAAATGCTCAGAACCTTTGTGCTGTGAAGGACCTAAAAGCATTGACTGGACACTGGGACAAACTAGGCAGGAGCAAGCCAACTAGAAGACTTCCTTCTTATGTTCGTGTAGCTGCCATTACTGTGATAGTAAATGCTCTGTATTTAAGTACAACACAATAAAAAGATTCCAGAACACACCCATATCAATATGATGCTTGAACAACAGCCGCTAGTAAATCAGAAATGTGCATACGTTTGTAAAACATTTCAAAATCTATTATTGATCCAAATAATGAGGTAGGTCACAGACTAATCTTAAAATTACTTGGACTTCTAAAATATCCTTTTTCCCCTCTGTTTTTGCTTGTTATGCAACAATTTGCTATGCTAAGCATGCCTAGCAGTGGACTAATAGCAAGCTGACATAACTGATTTGTGATGGAACTTGCAACTCCAGTACTGCTGGTTATTCAAGCATGGTGCAGTTTTCCCTTATGTTAGGATGTAAAAAGGTGGATTCCAGATATGGATTCCAGACACCATAGTTTTGACTCAGGTACTGATTATACTTAAGCAATTGGCATAGCTTTTATGGCATCCTGGCAGAGTTTCCCATTTAAGCCAAAGAATGGTTTCTAGCTGGTTATTTCCTCATGGGCCGTTAAACCTTTAACATGGGCACACTCAGCATAAGGAGGTGGCAGAGAGAAGTTTTGGAATCGTTGGAGAGCCAAGCCTGCATCGACAGCAGCATTGGAACTCTGCCTGGGGCAAGACACATGTTCTAGGCAAGAGCTTCACCTATTCACCTCACTCAGACCCATTTGTTCCTTGCCAGTGATAACAATTAGCAGTCTGAGGTTAAAGAAAGGTCATTGAGTTAGAAAATGTTTCCAAATGCGACACAGTGTGATTATTCATGGTGAACTGACTGCCAAAGAAGTGGTCGCTGGACTTGGAGCACACACGTGGAGGGCAGACAGGATAAACACAGGAGGGTCACCAGAACAAAGTTTGAGCATTTCAGGGGCTGGACATGTTCTTGCTCACACTAGCGCACATACTTTGATATTCAAGTGCTCTAGCCTGAAACCTAGAAAACTACAGATCTTGTCTGTTTTACACAGAAAACAGGCACTGACGATTTCTTAGCCTATCCGATGAGATTTAAGTCGTATTGCTATTTATAGGAAGAAACATATCCCTCTCAATTTCCTGTGCTCATTTATTGTACATATATGTATAAACTTGCCCAAAAGATCAAATAACATTTTTTAAGTCAGTCTTCTGACCTAGTGTCTTTGACTAACAATATCTTGTTATTTTACAGGTCTTTAGACTTTCAATAATCTTTTTATTGCCATATTGGCATAAAATGAGTGGAGGGGATTTTTGTGTTAAACACTCAAAATCACCCACATAAATGACCTTCATTCAGAAACAGTCACTGATAATGCCTGGGAGGTGAGGGTAAGTTTATATACAGCCAGAGTGATTTTGTGATATGCCTAAGATACCTAAACATAACACCTGTGGCCTGGTTTTTGACTCCAGAATTAAGCTCACTGTTAATTGTTATTGGAATAGTGCTGTACACTACAGAGCTTTTTAATGTGAAATTTTGTAACTAACTAATTTAATCCTAATTTGTTTCCATTTTGAAACACTCATGATCACAGTTACTCATGATAACTGGAAAATACTGGTCACCAAGAAGTTAATCCAGATTAGAAACCCTCTGAAAACAGAATGAAACCCATTGCCTCTTTAAGCAGAGCACATAATACTCAGTTACAGGTATTTAACAGTTTTTAAAATAAAATACAACATGATATAATTTATTTCCCCTTTCCATTCTGATGAAAACACATGCTGACTGAATTTACAAATACGGTTTGTTATGTATTAACCAGTCATCTGGGAATTTGATTGAGTAACACAGCAGTTGTTGCAATACCAAGACTCCCATATAAATCATGCCCGAGACCTAAGTCAATATTGGTTCAAATATTGATTCCCACGAGAGATAGAGCTGTGGTTGAAGAGGTTACAGGTGCTGACTGAACCACTTTAGAGAGGACTGCTCCCTCTGTGTTCATTTGAGATTGACATCAAAGTGCTCACTTCAGTTTGAATTCATGAGAACAGAGCGTTTGCCTTCACTTTGGATACTGACACTCTCTATCAGAACTCTCTATTAGAGTTTTGATGTGCTAAAATCAAAGGTATCACATCATGTTTAAGTACTAAGTTATTCAGTTATTTACACTCCAGAGAGATGTAACATCTGGGAAGAGGAGAGTGAGACACAAGAAGTTATTCTTCATGGGGCACTAAAAGCAGGAGGAGAGGGGGACATGCAGATATTTTTTCCTGCTTATAGATGCTGTAACACCTGCTACACAAAAACAAATGAACAAGCAGAAAAAGGAATGTGAAGTTAAGGGAACACCCAACACCAAAATGAAAAGCTGTCTTCAACACTTTGGAAAATAGGAGTCTCTTGTCAGTTGGAGGAAGCTCAAGGGAAAAGGAGTGCCGCACCCCATTTATTTTTACTCTAACAAGAGGTATTGTGAGCCACATCTACACAGGCAATCTGCTCTTCCATTGCAATATAGCTATCTCTGTCACTTAGCCTTGAATCCCAACTGTTCTTCTGAGCAGGATAAGCACAGATCCTTCTGGATACATTTCACAATTAGAGATCTAGACAAGAGTGAGTTTCCCCAAAGTCTCCTGGGCACTTCTGTCTTGGCAAGTCCTAAGACAGCAATTAGAGAAAAGAGCATGTATATTCCATTCCAACCAGTCTGAATTAGTGGACAGTGAATAACATAAGCCAGGTGCACTAAACCTTCATGTGTTGTAGATACTAATTTTAGAGTGGCTCTGTAATTGCTGTATTAACTAAACCAGTTGCAAGAAAAGAGTTTACAGAAGTTCCTGTTTTGAGCAGTTTAAGATAAGTACATTTACATAAAAACAGCTCAACCTGGCCTACTTCTATCTCTTAGAATAGCTCATTGTTTCTATTATTTAAAGGCACAGAAAATAAATCTATGCACTATCTTGGCTTTCAGGCTAACACAGTTTTCTTAATATTTGTAACAGCTCTGTTGGAATCAATGCTTAGAGCATCACACCACATGAGACATGATATAAATCTTAACATTTGGAAGTAAGTAACACCTAACTAGTTACAGAATTCAGACTAATTAGAATCACAGAATATCCTGAGCTGGAAGGGACCCATGAGGATCATCACATCCAACTTCTGACTGCATGCAGAGCAACCTAAAAAAAGGTTAAACAATCTAAGAGTGTTGTCCAAATGCTTCTTGAATAGTGACAGGCTTGGTGCCATGACCACTTCCCTGGGAAGCCTGTTCCAGAGCTTGAGCACCCCTGCAGTGAAGAACTTTTTTCTAGTATCTAACTAGCCCAACAAAACATTCTCTCGGTGATATATTTACTATGCTTTCCACAATGCCATAGCACATGCAGAAAATTGTTCCTTGAACTCTGTGCAGACTCTCCTTGGCATGGACACATCCCATGCATGCCGAACTGAATACTTTTGGCCTGCAGTATCTGCTGTGGTTGAGCCTCCCTACCCTCCATGGAATGAAGAACAGAGCAAATTCAGTTATCTCTCCATTCCTTCTAATTGCCAATAACTGTAAGACAAAATCCTTACATGTATCATTCCTCAGCACATTGTGCAATTTTAAACTCTTTCCTTACAAATGTAGTTAGCAGATTGCTCTGAATTGCACAATCAATTCCTTTGTCCACTGGCTGACAAACTAGTGAAGTGTTAAGGATCATTTTTGCTGTTGCAATCCAGCTGCTGCAGCCGAAACAAACATGGTGGTTCCCAGCTGGTTGTAGCCATACTTTTCCCCCCTATATCAGTTGCAGGAATTCAGTTTGCAGTCCTCTTCAAAATGAGCTTCCTTTTTGGGACAGGATTTGGCCAGGTGGAGGTCTGCCTTAGTTTCTCTTCCGACTCTGACATGGGCCTGGCAAATCCACCCCTTGGAAGAGCAAAGGACCTCCAGCAGCAGCATATAGGACCTCTCTGTCCTGAATTCCAGTAGGACATCAGGGATCTCAGCTATACAGCTCACCAAAACATGTCATGCTTCACAGCCAGACATCAGATGATGCACGCAGTGATTCATTGCTGCATCTGGGGAGGAGGATGAGAGTGACCACAGCACTCGTTCCTCTGCATATCACGGTGGGATCTGTGCCCTAGCTGCCTGGGAAAGCTTGTCCTGCCATTTGGAGAAATGCCAGCAGCAGATTCAGCGGCAGCTTGGAGAACCAAAGCTGTGGTATCCAGCAGCATCACAGCTACATTAGACATATGTTGAAACAACTAATTTAGGAACTGACTTCAAGAAGTGCTGCTCTGGACCCAGTGTGCCCCTTTTCTGCTGAGAAAAACAAAAGGTCTCCTGAGCCACTTTGCAGTTCTCAGCACAACATGGGAGCAGAGAGAGTATTGTAAGCAAGATGTGATTGATTGTTGTGTCATTCCCTCTCCGCCCTTCTCTACTGCTGGGTTCAAAGGGGCAATTTTGTACCAGTGACACAGCCATTACTATATGTAGAGGATTTTCTCCCAGCTTCTCAACAATAGCATATAAGAGTAGTGTGTTTTCTGGGCATGTTTATGATAGAAAAGTATCAAAATACTCTATCTCAGCAACTGGCTCTGCTATGAGAAATAATTCTAGCTCATCAACCATTTAAACCAAAAGTTATTGTAATTACAGCATTCCACAAGAACAGGAAAAAATCCAACTTAATTTTAACTCCAAGCAAAATATCTGTAAGAATCCTGTCACTTGGAGGTTTCAGGACTGTCTTACAGAACATTCAAACAAGAATAAGCTCTTCAAAACACAAGTCCTTAATTTATTTTCTTACTCCTGCACAGAGATTTTGCCACACATTGTTTTGCAAGGCTCTTTGAAACCCTAATTTATGCTAAGCGAACATCTAGTGGATAAGATTTTTCTTTTCCTTGTGGAATGGATGAAAAAGCCTACTCAAACCTTTGTAAGAGGTTTCCTTCTTTCACGTGTGCATGCCAAGGCTATCGCTGCCAAGGCTATTGCTAAGAAAGGTTGGATTCAAGAATGGATAACTTGCTTAGCACACTGACAGGGTGTGCAGGATGTCAGTAAGATGCTCACCATGCAGAAGGTTTGAAGTGCGCAGCCATGCTCTTGTCTTGTACAAGAGAATTGTACAAGAGGACAATTCCCCTCCTCCTGGAGGTTCATTGTTAGGAACATGACAGACAAAACCACAGCCACATAGTGTGTCAACACAAGAGCAGAACCAGGCCACCTCTTCCCTGTCATTAGCCTGTTTGGCTTGGGACATCCTGTATTTGTCTTTAGAGGACACCAGTGTCCCCTTACCTGCCTGGCCATTGGTGTTCCCTGGCACAGCCCCAGCAGTCCTGTTATTCCAAGGAGGGAGAGGCAGAGGTCCAGCAGTGATGGCACCAGCCTGGGTCAGGCCATTCTGGCATTTGTGCATGACCAGTCTGTCAATGCAGCCTGAGGGATGCTGCCAATCCTGCCTCTTGCTACCCTGCAAAATCGCTCCTCGTGGCTGCATGGCTGCATGCCACAGGAAGACACTGCTCAGTTAAAGTTCAAACTGAATTTGCAGCCAAAAAAAACAACTCCTGGTCCCTTCCTGTCCTGAATTAGAATGACTTCAAAACAAATAGGGTGACCTCAAAAAACAAAAATAGAAGTGCTATGCAATCATCACCTACCTTCCTAGAAAATCCAATTTCCAGCATTTGCACCTACTGGCAAGCCTCACAGGAACTTCAGTGTTGTAAGGCTACACAGTCCAGCAAGCCAGCCCTGAAATGGATGACTTGCTGTCTGCAGTGTTTTGTCCCCCATATTGAAGGCTACAGGGGTCCGTTACACCTCTTTTTCCCTATTGAAAAACCATCCATCTTCATGTAAACTTGGTAGAGTCTCAATCTGAACAGAATTTTCTTGTTCTTAATAGGTTTTTCATTCACACTCTTACTGTGAACCACATGCTCCTTTCACAGTGCAGAATTACTTGAGTCTCAGGATCTCCCTCAGGATTTTATTACACCAAGGGTGGGATTTCACCACAGACACCTGCGTCTCGGCTCGGCCCAAACTCCTGTGTACAGTCAACATCACCAAGGGTGAGGTTCACTTAACGCTGAAAATTCTTCAAACAACTGCCAGTTTCTTTCCTTTGGCTATTAAAGGAACCCAGACTGAGTATCTTGGTGTGCACCTCTACTTTGCAGAAATCTAGAATGATGATGTACACCATGGGAAGTGACTCTGAATAGTGTCTGAACAGGATTTATTATCACCTGATAAACCTCCTGATTATTTTCCCACTGTTCACACAAATGAAGGGAAGGCCAAGCATGCCAGGAGCATGCTTTTTTTTTCCAGTAGGAGGGCCAGTGTTCCTTTTGGTTTGTAACTTTTGCAGCAAAGTTTCTTTCCTTTAAAGCACAAACATATGAAATTAGAGCCACCTAAATTCTGTATAGTCCTCAACACCTTGGGTGAGACAGTCTCTGTTATTTCCTTAAAGAGCATCTGCACTCCAGAGAGCTGCAAAGTGCTTGCATAAGGATCAGTCCATGCATTTTCCCGATCCTGGCCCTTACAGGGACTTTTTGGTCAGACACATAATTTGTCTTCCTTGGTTTCAACGTTGGTAGTTTGTTTGTGATAGGGCCCCCTTGAAAAGACAACAGAGTGCTGTGAACACACAGAGGGAGAAGAGGTAGCAACTGCTAAAGGCAGCAACACGTGGCTGTGAAAAGCCGACCATGTCTTAATGGCAAAAGCAAGCTAGGACAGAAAGGAGCTATTGCAGATTTTCACTGGCAGAATGGGAGTGTGTGTTGGTGTGCTAGGAAGAGGGCAGAGGGCCTGTTTTTAGATGATGGCCAGGATTGGGTAGACCAGGTTGTTTGAGGAGGGATGAAGGTGTCTGTGTCCCCTTGTTTCTTCAGGAAAGAGCTAGAGAAGTATCAGAGTATCAGCACAAAGATTGAGCACACATGCTGCAAAGGCAGAAAGGATGGTATTTTCTGGTTTAGCCTAGCTGTTGCTTTTGGCTGATAACCAGTAAAAAAAAAACTTTACTGTTATTATTACCACATTTGAGAGATCAGTGTGAAGGACAACCCTGCCACCAGATAGAGAGTAACACAGGAGAGAATCTAATAGCTCCCTCCTATCCTTTTCTCTTAGACTGTGCTAAAATGATAACACTCCCTTATCTGCAAACTAACAATAGCTCTGCAGCAGCATAGGAAACTTAAACAAGCCTTGAGTCAAGGGGATGTAGAGATTACCCCTAGGCACTGCCTAAAGCTATAGACCGTATATTCTTCTAGGGGAAAAAAAATCAACCTGCAAAAGGAACAAGTTTTGAGGTGTTACCTATAGTCCCGTGGTTCATCATGTTCCACCTTCAAATATCTCCCCCACATGCTGGTCACAGGCTAGCAAGATCACAGACATGGAGTTTTTTGCCTTTAGATCAGAATGTATCCCCCATCAAGAAAAGGTAATTCTCTAGCAGTGGATTTCATCCATGCAACAACAAAAATAGGAAAGAAACCCTGACACTGAGCCAGCCATCAATAGACAGGCACCGCATGGTGACTGAACTAACATGCCCCCAGGAACTGTCCCGCTATGGCAGAGGTTTCCTGCACATGGCAGGGCAGGGAAGAAGTAAACTGGGAAATTTCTGCTCTTTTATTTGTGTTCAGAATCAAGTAGTTTGCAGCTGAATGGTAAATTCTTTCAAAGCATTCTTAAAGGCAAGACAGAAATGTAGCTTGGAGCATGTAGTTTCCTTGCTAGAACTGCATTAACTCTGAATAAGTACTGCAGTGCATCATGCTAAGCAGAATAGAATCCCTCTACTTTTTAGAAAGTTTTTGTGCTGCTAGTTACTGAAATCCCAGACAATGTACTTTGCATTGTACTTGTATGATTCTCCTCCCACACTACATCAACTTATTTAAAATATTACAGACTTCTGAGGAGGGCTTTGCTCCAAGATGTACTTTTTAAACGTTCTTAGCTTTCCTCTCTGTAAGGTGTGTGGTGTGTTCTTCCACACCCACCCTCTGGCCTTGAGAAGCCAGTCCCTTAACAAACCATCCCACGCTCTGTTTGTTTTAGCAATTCTTACCCAAGGTCTTTATCTTAGAATCCTGTTTGTGCAGCTTTGGACAAGATTCAGTACTTGGAGGGGAGGGTGAGTGAGGTGGGAAGGATTTTTTAGTGCCTTTAGTATTTAATATGTTATCTCACCTGTGACTATTAAGTAGATGATTTACAAGCTTGTTGACACTGAGATGGTGTGAGTTTCTGCCCCTTACAGTAGATGCAAACACAACTTGAAAGAGCAGCTATAGGAGGGGTAGGGGCTACAGAGAACTGCAGTTCCCAGCCCGTGTACAAAGCACCCAGGAAATCTTTGGAGAAAACACCTTCGTGGGTAGCCCACTGCAAGCCCTTCATCTGCTCCTGGCAGGTCTGTTCACAAGAGCAGCACACTAAAATCACACCCATCTTCTCCTGCAGCTGCAAATTCACAGCTTGTAGTGCTACTCCACACAGTGAATTTGCTAATGAGAGCTGTGTGTCAGAGTCCCTGACCAGGACACACTTGCCAAGGCCAGGCTGCTGCAGCCTGAGCAGCATGAGCTGCTGCTGTGAGAGCTTAGCAGCACAGTGCAGGAATGCCTGGAATGTTTCAGTCAGCAGGTACTTCAGAGATCCTTCTCTAGGAAATGTCTGCACTTCTCAGAGAAGTAGTCCCCCTGCTCACTGCCCCTCTGAGACACTAATGATGGGCTCTCTCTTGTCCCCTCCAAGCCCCACACAAATCAAAATTTTCTCTCTAGCTCCAGTGTTAACCCCAGCTCCCTTTTGTGAGGCAAAATCATCATGGGAAATGAAAATTTTACAAATCAGCAACATACCAGTGTCTTTCCAAACATGCTGTGGGTCTGGATATGACCTTAGAAGGCAGGCTGCTTTTAGAGGATGATCCCCTCCATAGCAGTGGGGCCAAATGCTGGCAGCTCTTCAATTTAACAGCTTCCAAAAGCCAGAAAAAGAAGTTGCTCATCTGCCTGTTTCTGGCAAGAAAAGCTATCATAGGTTTAAAGACCATCTCTGCTTTCATAATAATGTTTCCTATGCTGTCTCCATCTTCCCCCACCTATCCAACACTGAAACACCTTGCAGACACTATGAGTAAAATTTTCTGACGAGTGCTTCTCTGAGTTCCCATATCTTTTAAACTTCCCACCTCTGCGAACCAGTGCTTCATAAAAGACCTTTGTCCCTACCGCACTAATCACCAGCCCAGCATTTCAAGGACCTGCTCTCCAGTGTCTAGGGCTCTTCTAGGAAAGAAGGAGATACAGTACGGAGCCCTCTCTAATACAGCCTAAAAACACTTCCCGAAGTATTCTAACTGCGAAAAACCTCTGTCCATTGGTTTAATTCTTATAATTTCTGGACAGATAAAGTGACTGTCAAGAAACATCTTTTGCTCATTTATAATTAGTTAAGAAACTTCACTTCTAGCAGGGAAGAGTGTAAATCACTCTAGCTGGCACTTAAATTAACAGGAAGGGTAAAGGTGTCAGTTTGAGGGGAAATGAAAGCAGGGCTAGTTGCCAACTTAGCAGTGCAAACCTCTGGAAAAACACCAGTCATTAACATCTCCTTTCTTGTCTCCAAGTTCACTTGTGTTACTTGAAACAAGAAGCCATCAACCAAACCAAACACTTGCAGGTTCTATACCACCATCTGCCCCATTAATGAGATCTGTGTTAGGAACACACGACCAGGGACAACTGCACCAGCTGTTCCAAAATACCTTTTAGTCACCCCATGCAAATAGAGATCTCCTAAGTAAGCTATAGGTACATATCTTGTACACAGGCAGGATATGCAGAATTTTCTGAAAGAAGAATTAAAGCAATTGTCAACATTTCATATGCAGTGGCAGGCACAGTTAATGGACTTGCTGAATATAAAATATTAATTTAGCATATAAATATGAGAGGAAGGAAGAAATCAATTCACTTAATGCAGATTTTCTCTATGCTGACAGTCTACTAAAATCCAATAATCTCAGTGTTCAAAGATTCCTCCAGTGTTCAACCCATTCATTGTCACTGTTGATCAATAGCACTGGCAGAGGGCAGCTCAATCCTTCCCAGGCATGTAGGGCATGGAAAGGCTTGTTGGATAGGATGCCTCCATTTCAGTATCATGAAACCCCTCCTGAGACAAGCTGCTGCTGCCTGGGGCTCAGCGGGGTAGGGACTCTGCCGAAGCCATCGGATCAGGGATCCTCCAGTGTGGCAGTGTTAGAGACAAGACAGAGCTGCAGTCCTGAGCCGAGGAGCCTGGGTACCAAAGCTGCAGCTCCAGCACTGCTGAGAGGTGGGGTGTCACTTCCAGCTGGAACATCTAGGGCTGTAGTGTGCCAGACAAACTGCCTTGGCCAAGTTTCCCAAATGCTGTACCCAGAGAGAGACTGTACAGAGCATGCCCTGCACAGAGAACACCACCATTGTGCTGCAGCTATTCCTCTGGGACCCAATGTCACACACAAATCCTGAGCAAATGGAGAAATCCGTCTGCTAAGGACACATCCAGAGAAGCTCTGAACTGCAACAGGATGGGCAGTGCCCAGTCAGGTGCTTCCTGTTCGTTTTGTACTCCTGTAGGCAAGAGAATCCATCCTGAACTTTTTGCTGAAGCAAAGCTGAGTAATGGGGCCCTGCCTAGATTGCTAAAGGGAAAGTAGGACCTGTCCTCCATGTGCACTGGAATGAACTTGAGGAAGAAGGTGAGAAACAGCCACTTGAGCTCTTGCATGCCACTTCTAGGGCCCAAGAGAGAGTTACATCAGCAAAATTAGGGCAGCTTCAAGGTTTTATTAACTCAACAGTGCTCTGACATCCACACTACAGGCTTTGGTGAACCTGCCAAGTGTGTGGAGGAGTTGGTAGGACAGATTTCACTCAGTCTCTCAGTGGGTCTGGTCTGCCACTGACTAGAACTTCAAAGAAGATGAAAAATGTTACCTGCTCAGACTAGCTTGAATGGATGGTGCCACAAACTTTAGGGGAGAAGTTAATTTGACATGTCTTAACTTTGCACAGAGAAAGGAATTTCCTTTAAATCCTTATTGCTCTACCAGGCATAAAATCTCAGGTTTCCATTTGTGCATGACACTGCTTCAAACAAGGGTGTTATACTGCATGTATAGTTAAAAATCAGATCCTGGGGAACTGAAGAAGTACCTTATAGAAGAAAACTCAACAACTCTGGAGAAAAGGCAAAATTTTTCACACAGCTGGGAGAAGAAACAGAAAAATCCCTTACTCTTGTATTTCTGCTTTCTACCACATGGTGTGGATGTTTATGTCTTCCACTGCATGAGAAAATGGTTGCACAGTTGCCTGGAAATCTCAGTGCAAGGTCCCTCCTCCCCAGCACAGTTTAGTCTCATTTAATCTTTTCAAGGTCTCCCCTTTTCACTGTCTGTTGCCCTTCCTTCTCCTGGGCCATCGCTGTCTGTTATTCTCTCCTGCCAAGGTCACTCTTACCTCTGTTCTTGTTCCATTCTTTCTACCTCCCCCCTTCTCCTGTTACCATCTTTCATGCAAATGCCACTCACCTTCTCTGTTGTCTCTCTTGCTAACTCATCCAGTCTTGATCCCTTTCCAGAGAAGCTGAAAGGCAGGAAATTGGTAGAAATAGGAGAAACAACGGCTTTCAAACCTGGCTACAGGACCAATGTTTCTGCTGTCCCTCAGAAGTGGAAGTCTTTGCAAAGAGACTCTTTGCCTTTCTGCTCTGGGTGAAGACATTGTGTTCTCACACAGTGTCTCAGTTTGTAACAAAAAGGCTTGTACATGCTGACTGTAATAGCAGAGGAGAGAGAGCAGGAAGGGCTGGGAGGCTATGTTCAGCTTAAACTGCAGCAAATAGTACTTCCAACTGGGAATAAGGGCAGTCCATGGTGTCAGCTGCTCTATTTCTGATTCACAGCTCAGGAGGCCTCTGTTTCCCACAGCCCCGTGTTCAGCAGGTAGTGTGGCACATGCACTTCTGCAAATGCCAAAGCAGACAAGTGATGCTCACTCACTGGCAGTGGTCTGGCCATTGATATTCCAAAATTGGGGATTCAGCTCCATCCCTGCATGCTGAGTGCAGCAGCTTAAAGCATTGTTGCCACCCTTGCTGCATAGTTTGCTCTCAGTGCATGAGTGACACAGGGTGTCCTCTCACTGCCCCAGAAGCAGGACAATAGCACTGGATTTACAGAGCCTGAGGGAATGATTTGCTGGAGCATACAGTGTTGGCCTGGTGCCACTACCATGGAGGTCAGGGTCGAATCGGCCATTGGCTTATGAAGCAGCTAGTACTATTGAAAAATGCCACCCTTGGGCTCTGCAAACTTGGGCTGCTTTCTCTATCCCACAGTAGAATTGAAAACATCTTTCATCCGTAGCACTGTGGAGAGGATAGGCTATCTAGACAAAAGTAGATGTAGAGAAGAGCTATCTAGACAAATGTCCTTTTCTTCCTAACAGCACTTGGAAATCTGCCCTTTAACCAGACTTCAACACAAACTAACAAAATCACAACCCTTTAAACAGGAACTTCTTCCCTACATAGATTTGTATGCCAGTAGAAGAGTGAGAGCCCAGCAGTTGTCAGAAACCATCTAAGGCCACATCCAAAGCTTCAGTTGAACTTAGTTACTTGCAAGACCCTATCCTGTTTGGTAGTTTTTTCTCCATGTTTAAATAAATGCCCAGACTCAAGCAAAAAGGGACACAATAAAAATTCTGGGAGAGCCACTGTGCATGACTGTCACAGTTTAAGCATCACTGTTGTGCTTTTAGATACAGGCATATCCAGGCACTGCAATGCCAGCAAGTAGAAGGACCATCTGAAAATAATTTTAAAACTTAAGACACACCACTGAAGTAATGAAACAAGGAAGCAAAGAGCTAAAAGGACACCAGAATGAAGCCTAAAGAGACTTGCCAATGTCAACAGACAAAATCTGCTGCACACCCAGCCTTAAGAGGAAGCAGGAATTCCTTGCCTAGGGATGTCTTCTGAACAAAAAGATTATAAGACTGAGACTATAAACTAAGAGTCTTGTCCCTTGGGTAGTACCAGCCAACAGGTCTGTGCTGAGATGGCAAAATGAAGTAATACATGCTGTTATCTCAGAGCACATTACAAGGCTGAGGTGGAGATGGTATTTTTATTGACGTTCAAGTCATGCTTTTTTCAATAAAAATGTAATTCTGTGCCCCTGTAGTGATTCTTCAGCTGTGGAGGTCCAGAGTCTAAGGTCAGGCCTTCATAAATGGGAATTTACTCATGCTCAGCTGACTGATATTGCCCTTTGAATGGACACATCAATGATACGAGTTAAACTGCCTCACGCACTTCCACTAACCTCCTTCCTTTTTTATACCATTTTGTCAATGCAACCTGGAAGCAGAGATGACAACTCAGACCTGCAAGAGTGAACTTTGGCTGCTGTGTGAAATGTTTACCCTGACCACTGTGTAGTGTCACCCACCAGGCTGCAAAATCAACATGAACTACGTGATCTGATGATTTAGATAACACCAACAGAGACAGAGCAAACTGTCATACTCTTAACTAGTGCCTCATGAACACTGCAACACTGCTCAGGTGTAATATACTCCTCCACCCAAAGAAAGGACACACACAGCTTTACATCTCAATTCCCACTGTGCTCATGTACAGAAAAGGGGACATAAGCATGGCCTACATACTGTTAAATGGGAGTAGAGGGGGCTGCTCACAACACAAGCTTTTTGCAGGTGCCTCAGCATGCCTGCTTGTACTAAAAAGAGACTATAGTCTTAAGAGTTTACCCTGTTTCAGGCTATGGCTCTAGAACAGTAGTCTCTTAGGAATGCTGTTAGCACTGATACCTTGCACTGTCCTCAATCTGTCCTTCAGAACTCTGTCTGATGCTCCCTGGAAAATTTCCCGGAGTGGTTCAGCTGACAGTAGTATTAAAAATCACAGCATGTGTCTGTAGTCTTCTTTGTATCAGACATTCAGAGATAGCACACTGCAGAGATGCAATTGTTGCAGCTATGTGTTCTTAAAAGACTGCATCTGTCCCGGGGAATGTCTTTACCAGAGATGACCATCTCCAAGCAGACAGCTGAAGATCTCATCCAGTGAAAACAGTTTTTTCCCCTAGCAACTGTATAATTTCAAGTCTTCGCTGCAAAATCCCCTACTCAAGTTTTGCCCTTAATTTGAGGGTCATCCATGCACAAAACCTCTTAGATCTTTCCACTGGCACACCAAAATAAAGAGTAGCACTATTATTTATGCCGGTCACTGCTACGACAGCCTCCCTGGCACACTAGTTTCCCAGGAATGCTGTTGAACAGATACCTTGTGCTGTCCTCCTTGTCTTGTCCTTGAGAATTCTGCCCATTATTCCTTGGAAATTTTCCCAGAGTGGTTCAGCTTACAGCAGTGCTAAGAATCATAGCACGCATCAGTAGATGGTTTTATGTCAGGTGCACTGGGATACAATGCAGGAGAGGCTTGATTATCACAAATTTAGCTCTGTTATATTCCCCCCTTAGTTATTTAAAAAAGAAAGAAGGAAGGAATAAATAGTGAAGTAAGTCAACAAGAAACCACAGTCCATTCCTTAAGTGGTAACCAGGCTACTGTGCTTTGGACCTTTTCCTGATACAACAAAAGACACCATGAAGACGGGAATTTTGGCAGCAGTGGTTTTGAACTCCACAACCCCCTACTTTCCTCTGTTTTTCTACGCATATGTTCCTGGAAATATAATTGTCTGCTTGGGAAGCAGTCAGCCTCCAAATGAATACCTAAGCAGCAGCAAGCCTCTGGAAGTTACTGTTACTATAATCAAAAGGAGATTTTCAGCAAAGCAGCCCTAAATTCCTGAATTAACCGATGTCCTCCTTTGCCTGACCACTGTCACCATAGTGACCACAGGAGCTGCTGCCGAGCCACTGCCCTGTGGCTTGGGACGGAGGTGAGCGGGACGCTCTGCTGGGAATGTAGTGACTTGGACTCAGGGCCCGGTGATGGGGATGTGGGCTGTGGGACCAGGCACTGGGAGCAGCCTTGGGCACACTGTGATGGGAAAGGCGGCTTACAGAGCAAAGAGGTGCAATTCCTGCCTTGAATGCCAGCCTTGAAGGGCCAGCACTGCCGGAGCTGTTGCAAGGTTACCAGAGGAGTCAGAAGGTGAAGCAAAAAGAGTTGATAATGAGGAGCATGAGGAAAAAAGGCATTCACAGCAATACAGCAAACACGGTTAAGCTGGAGCGGGAATAAGCAGATCCATTCCCCTCGACATCATTTGTGTGGACTGCTCCCTCTCCTGGGGAAAACCTGATGAAAAAAAAATTTAAAAAATCACAACCCAAACCAATTCTTCAAGCAAACAATGCACCCCCAGAGCTCACAGGCAGGCAGGCTCCTTGCTTCCAGGTTCAAGCTGGAGAGGGCAAGGTGCAAGACCCCTGTGCTGCCCTTCCCAGTGGTGGTGAAGCCAGCTGTAACCTCCAGACTCGTGCCCAGTTAAGCACTGCTCCAGCCTGCGCAGACAACAGCAACACTGTCTTCTCCCTGCTTGGTGCTGCTTCCAAGCCCCACCCAGACCATCCTCCACTCTCAAACCACTGGAGTTGTCCAGTGGCGCAACAGGTGAGGATCCAGGAAACAGTGTTTGCAATCACTTTTCAGAGTAAGTGCTGGAGTACAGTTTCTTCTTTGCTGGGAATTGGACAGAAATCACCAGTTCCAGTCTTTAGTGCTGGTAAAGACTGATAATTTTAGCCACAGAAATAAATTTCAGAGTCTGTGAGTAAGGAAATGGAAGGACAATCTTGAAACATACTCTCATGGTGAGAAATATTCACTACTTACCTAATCTTTGCTCCTTTAGGATTCCAAAGTCCAGTTAAAGTCTTTGCAGTGAAGCTAGCTCGAAGATCTTTCAATAAGATTAGAACCAGCTGGTGAAAAATGGCATGTTACTACAGCCAGTAAATACCCACATGAACCAGCCCTAGAGAGGTGAAAGGCTCTGCTGAGCTTAACAGCTCATGAGCATATACCATACTGGCTGAAACTGGTATATGAGTAATGCCTCTTCCTTCTAAATCCTTTCCCAGCTGATGATCTCTGCTGTGGAAAAGCGGTGATGTAAATGCACATAATTAAAAACGGAGAAAATAATTATTTCTATTTTACAGAGAGGGGGACAGGCTTGCCTGTAAGCAGAAAGCAGTGGCAGGGTGTAAAAAAACCAAATAATCTAATACTTTCTGAATCCTTGGAGTCTGACCAAAGTCTTCCACCTTGTCTATTTGCACGTGCTACAACAGCTTTGTGGAAGCTTTCATCCTGGTGATGCAAGGATGTAAAAAAGCCTTGCTTGATTCTTAATAGTCTCCGAGAGTTATCATATGATACCACGTCAGGCAATCACGCAATCAGCAAAGGTCACAAGGCACACAGCCATTCCTCTTGGCTTTACAGCTGCTTTCCACAGCCAAGACTCCTCCTTCTTACACCATTTTGAAGTCAAGTGCAGCAGCACTCCTGCCTGCCAAGCACTGGGAAGCCCTGCCATAAGTCAGGCCCTGTAAGGAGCACATAAATTTTTGTGTCTGCAGGTGCCAACAAGAGAACCATAATGGATTTGTGACATCTAATTAGTCTAAATGGATTCTTACTGGCTGCAGCTGCATCTGCTTGGCAACATAAAAGAGGTGCAAGTCTTACATGTACAGATATGGCAGGTTGGGGCAGGGGTGAAAGCTTTTCCAAAATATAAAAAGGAATGTAGGAAAGTCACTGTTGCCCTATGTCTTCTACAATCTAAAAGAAAAAATAGGTGTTCTAATAATTTTACCGTTTCAACTATGTGAGATACATGTACCTAATTCAAGGCTCATACTACATACATAAAAATTTGCATAACTAGGAAAGGTCTTTGTCCTGAGGAGCTTATAGCTTTATTGGACTTAAAGGCTTTATTAGGTGATGGGCAGGACCATCTCTGTTTTGCAGACAGAACACAGATCAGGAGCCAGACTTCAAATGCTTCAGTGATGTGTAAGTCAAGTCTAGTAAGGCAAGTCTGAAGGAAGCAAAAGAATAGGAGAAGTAATAAATATAAAGTGGAAAACTTCAGGGCTATAAAAAGTAATACCCATTGCAATCTTCCCTGAGCAATGCAGCCAAGAAGTCTTGATTCCCAGGCACTTGAACAAACTGCTCTTTTCCCCCAGAGACTGCCCCTCTGCTGCTGGGACTGCAGCATGGAATGGCAGCATGGGATGGCTCAGACTCCACAGTGCACAGCCCTGTGCTTGTCACCAACCCACCTCGACCAAAGATCACGTGTGCAGACTGGGTGGGCTGCGGTGGAGGGGCAGGTTCCCTTCTGCCTCCCCTGGCATGCTACTTCTGGCAGAGGCATTTCTCAGTAAGTTATGGAAAAGCTCAGTTCTCAGGGCCCTTAACCCACTGATAACTATGATTACTCAGTCACCGATTAAAAGCATTAAATATGCTGTAGATTTTGTAGAGCCTCCTATCTCCTCACCTTCCTTTCTGTGAGTCAATTTGACTTTCTGGAGCACTCAACCTAAGCCAGACTTTCAGAGCAGATCAGCATTCGGGTATTGTTCTGCTTTTTCTAAACAAGTAAAATTTGGATTCTGGGACCCAGTTCAAGGGCACACAAGCAGCTTATAATAGCCAACCAAGATTTCCTGCACCCCTGACCACTGTCATTCCTGACTGGATGTCCAAGTCAGTCAGGGAATTCGTAAACCTTCACAGAAGATTTTTTCTCTGCACTTTAATCAGTGTTTAGGAAATCAGTGCTATTTCAGAGTGTATCACTGCTGTGTTCCCTTAAGGAAGCCAGTTCATGGGGTTTTTTGCCTCCATCTCTTTGCCACTGTGACTCTGATCTCCTGCAAGACTACTGGGATATGTGGTAGACTGTTGCTGCATTGTTCTGGGTAATTCTTGATTAAAAAAAAAGGCATGGGCAAAAGTAAGAGTCCAGAGACTAAACCCCATGGTTTCTCTGAGAGCAGCAAGGCAGGGCTGCAGAACAAAGGAAAATGGCCACATAGCCTGGATTGAAGGAAGGTCAGGTAGTGTTCAGCTGCATCTTTCATTATTTGTATTCATCCATAATTTTTATTAAGGCTTCACAGAAATTATTCTACCAGGTCTGCTCAGATAATAAATATCTCACAGTGTGGGGGATAATAGCAAGTAAACCAAACATGAGAGAGTTCAGTATTCCAGAAAGAGATGCTGCCTAGGTAGCCAGGATCTTCCTACTGCTGATAGCACGTAGCATGGAGGTACAATCCCATAGCAAATACGGATTTAAAAGTACTGCATAGCAACAGGACAGGCAGCAGCCAACTTGCTCTCACTTGATTTTGGGAGCTGTAAGACCAGCCAACAACCCTTCCCCCTCAAGAACCCATACGGCATTCCTGAGGCAAGTGTTAATATTGGATCTCGACCAAGAAAGAATTCCTATAGACTCAGGGGACGAGAGGAGGATGATACACTGCTTGCTTCTTTCCACTCTTTTCCCCTCATGCCCCATTGCTCCTCTGCTTGTAGTGCTTGCACAAGGACCTTTAGCACAGTGGCAAGTGGCTCCCAGCAGGATGCAAGGCACAGCAGCACATGCGGCCTGCATGCCCTTGGCAGGAGTTGTTCTGACTAATGGAAACAGCAGAAACTCGAGAGACAGGCATGGAGAAGGCTGGAAAGTGCTGAAGGGGGGGAAACTCCTGGTGGAATGCAAAAGGATTAAAACGGGCTAGAGCACAGCATCATTCAGCACCAAATTATTCCCAAACTGTCCTTGCCGAGCATGGCTGGTTGTTTCCTTCCCCCATATAATGCTCAGATGCACTCCCTCACAGTACAAAACAATAAATGGCCAAACAGCTTGTAACTAATACCCACTGGTTTTTTAACGGGAAGCAGGGCTGCAGAGCTAAGTCCCTCTCTTGGAATCCTAGTGCCACCTTGTGCTGGGAACGATAATAGTCAATGGATAAAACAGCTTGTCCAGAACAGCGAAGAAGGGCGAGGAGAAGCCGTCGCTGGAGCAAAGCTGCATGTGTTTTGGCTTTTGGAGATCTTCCCTCTTGGTACCAACCAGCATCGCTCCCAATATCCCGCTGTAGGGTGGAGTCTTTTCATGAAGGGACAGGTGGGCTACAGCGAGCAACTCTTTGCAGGTTTGCCCTGACCCCAGACAGCGGCACCAAGTCACACCTCAGCTGTAACTCTGCAGCTGGCAGGTGCCAGCTCTGTCCTTGGCACAGGCAAGTTCAGGGAGAAACACGGTGTCACCTCAGACAGGAAAATTTTGCTGCGTATTACTGACTTCCCCTCTTAAACCTGGTTTGCAGCAGGTAAACTTGTAAGTAGTGCAGGTACGGAAGATGAACCAGTAAAATGCAACAAGCATTTTACAGAGCAATTTCCAGATGAAAAATACTGCTGTCCTAAGCCAATGCATAGGTGAGAGGAGCCAGCTGGCTTCCTTGAGGGGAGAGGAAAGCAGGGTTTGAGTTTCTTGTTTCTTTTAAAATTATTTCAAGACTTTTCTCCAAAGATGGGTTAAATTCCATCTAGTCAAATTATATGCTGAAAATGAACTTCTAAAAATGCCTGCTTCTCTACACTGAGTTTTAGGGGAACTTTAGCATAGTCAGCCTCATGGTTTTATTTGTTAGTTTTTTCAAAACTGAGAGGTTATTACTTTGAGAAAAACTGTATTTCAAAGTCAGTCGCAAAGATTTAGCACTGCTGTCAATCAATTTAGTTTCATCTTTTTACAACTTGCAACATTTTTGCAAGCTGGCTACAGAATTGCAGACAGTATTGCTTTGAGTTTTATTCACTTCAGGGTTTCTTTACAACTTAAAGAAAAGGAGGAAAAGAAAAGTATTTTGAAAAATATTTCTTTAGCAAGGTAGGAATTCTCTTGCAAGCACCTTGGAAAGAAACGGTGTGAGTATCCTGCTCATGCAAACTGCTCACAACCAGAATTCAGTCACCTGAATTTTGAAGTCGAGACTAGAGCTGGATACTCTTAGGGATTAAAACATCACAAGAATAACACTGTTTTGTCTCAGAACAAGAATGATAAACCTAAGAAATTAAGAATTCAAGTTATGTTCAAAAGAAATCTGACTGTGCCACAGAAATGCAATTAGAGAGGATAGCTCTTATCCCTAAGGGTCTTACATAAAGCATAATTCCAAAGCTACACATCTAAGCAGTGCCTCTGTCTCCAGTAAGACTAGGGATGCAGATGAAGGTTACCATTTAGGTACTAACTACAAGGTACAGTCAGATTAAGAGAGCCAGATGGATCATTTTTCCATTGGTGATTAATCACCACAACTGCATGTGGGAGGAGGGATACACCTCAGCTTTTCGACAGAACCTAACATCACATCCTGAGGGGGAGGGAATATCTGGAAATTTGAGAGTGCTGAAGGCAGAGAGAATGCCACCAGGCTTGACTTTTGTCTTCTACTTCCTTCTCCTAGATTCCTACCCCTTTGGCATTTGCAGTGCACAAGCTCTGATGTAACAGGATGGATGAACATTGGTAGTGATGTCACCCAGTTCAGCAACCATGGCAGCAAAGTGCCGATGTTGGGATGTTGGTTCCCAGCAGCAGGGCTGCTCTTTGCTGCTTTGGTGCAGCACCTGCTGGGTGCACCGCTCAGAGCTCTTGCTGACAGTGAGCTCTGTAGCATGAGTTGTGAGGTGTCTTTTATAGACTCCAGACACTTCTCTTCTGGGGCAGCAGCTTCATCTTGTGTGCAGGTCAGCTGCATAGGATGGAAGTATGATATTGGAAAAGTCCTTCAAGGAAGGAGTTGAAGATAGGGGTAAAACATTAAACACCCCAGATGGAAGAAGAGAGCACAGTGTGACCCAAGTATTTCCCAGCAGGAAAGTATTCTATTTAACTGGATGCTTGATGCCACTGCCATGGTATCCATGTGCTCTGCCTGACAGTGTGAGAAGGGGTATGCACATATGAACTAAATTCCGATTAGTGTAATAACACTATCCATAATGTTTTATTATATCACTCTTACTGACAGCCCAGCCTGACAGAGAAGTGTTACACAAAAGCAGGCATGAGACTGATCAGCTCATCCCTTACCTAACCTCTGTGTTCTCACTGGCAGCACTTTCTCTTCCTACCAAACACTCCTCATAGCTTTTCCCTCTTGGCATTTCCCCCTCTCCAAGTCTCTGGATGTCCTGCATGTCCAGTCCATCCTGACACACTTTTGTCATTAGAGCAAAGCTGGAATGGCTCAGACCAAACAGGTCCTGGCATCAGCAGGGTCCAGCAGGAGAGTTTCTTTAACAATGAGGGCAAACCCAAGGCTGGATCTCAAAGTTTGCTGTTACTCCTGAAATTGTGAAGTGTTGTCTGCTGAAGCATTAGTGAGTTGGTGTTATAGGAAGGTAATCCCTTCTGGACTGTTGCCTACTGTGACTGGATGGGCTGTGGCTAATCTTTGGCTCTAAAACGTTTTCAGTGGGCCTTGCACTTGGGCTACAGAAGAGCACTTAAATCTCTTGATCTGGAAGGACTACCTGTCCATCCTGGTATTCAATACAATCCAAGAGATTTTGGTAGCCCTGAATTATCCAGCAGTGTTGTCCTAATGCTGCATACACAAGTGCATACACAAGTACACAATGACTGTACTCACCAAATGTGAGTACAGTCATGTCCTATCCATTACATTTCTCTGTCATTCTCTGCCTTAGATCACAGAATCATAGAATGGTTTGGGTTGAAAAGGACCTTGAAGATCATCTCATTCCAACCCTGTTACCATGGACAGGGACACCTTCCACTAGACCAGGTTGCTCACAGCTCCATCAAGCCTGGCCTTGAACACTGACAGGGATGGGGCACCCACAGGTTCTCTGGGCAACGTGATCTAGTGTCTCACAACCCTCACAGTAAAGAATTTCTTCCTAAAATCTAATCTAAACCTACTGTTTTGCAGTTTATAGCCATTGCCCCTTGTCCTATCACTTGTGAAAAGTCCCTCTTGAGCCTTCCTATAGGCCCCTTTCAGTGCTGGAAGGCGCTCCAAGGTCTCCATGGGGTTTTCTCCAAGCTGAACAACCCCAGCTCCCTCAGCCTGTCCTTATAGTCTCTCAGCCTCCAGGAGCGTAGGTGCTCCAGCCCTCTGACCATCTCTGTGCCCCTCCTCTGGACCTGCTCCGCAGGTCTGTGTCTTTCCTGTGCTGAGCACTCCAGACCTGGACACAGCACTCGAGGTGGGATCTTACGACAGCACAGTAGGGTCAGATTCACTCCCCTGACCTGCTGGCCACATTTTATTGGATCTACCAGTTTACCACCAATTCTGTTGTAATGTAGTGTGGCCAAACATGGTAATTAGACAGAATCACAGAATATTCTGAGTTGGAAGGGACCCACAAGGATCATTGCCTCCAACTCTTAAATGAATGAGGACTGAAGCAAAAAAAAAGGACTAAAAATTTAATTATGAAATAGACCTGACTTCTGATGAACATCGTAAAGCACCAGTGGAAAAACCTGTGGTTTGTTGGATCCATTGATAGCTCCACACTTGACTGAAACTCACTACCAAACACACAAATCTGCTTGTTAAGCTAAAGCCATTCCCAAGCAACACTGTTTCACTGGCCCCATACCTGTTTCAGCACTGAGATACCTGCACATGCAACATGGAGTCCTCCAATACCACTACTACCACCTAAGCGTCTGTGTCTGTGGCAGGAACTGTTCTGATCAAATTTCTTGCAAGGATGAATCAAAGTAAAATTACAGTGGGGAGAAGGAGTAACACTGAAACAACCTGTTTACTATGCAATAATAAATATATTTGTAAAATATTTGTGAACAAGGTATGTGAATTCAAGCACAACTACCACAGAAGTTCCCTTGGTTGGCAAAAAGTGGGAGCTATAGCAGGCAAAAAAGAACAAATGTTACTGTTGCTGCCAAGAAGTGCTGCTAAGGAACAACAAGCCACCATAACCTCCTTACTTTGTGAAATCAAGAGTTTAGAAAGGGGCAACAGAGATTATGCAAGGCCATAGGTTTACTTAAGACCCAGCCCAAACAAGAGAATACTCACTGGGGAGGGGGATTTAGGAAAACGCATGATACTCAAAGATACAACGCAAACTTAGCTGATTTAAATTTTCAGTAGGTCTCATTCTGCACAGGTCCCAAGCCTTCAACCTTTCATTCAAAAAAGGGCAACCAACCATACAATTATGGGAAGCAAAGAAATTCTGAGCTGATTTTAAGGAAGGTCAACTGGTAGTATTACGTAAGGTAAAATGCACAAAAAGAAACCAGAAAAAAACCCCAGCCAAAAGCAGACATGAACATACTTTGGGTACATGAGGGGTTGGCAGCATAACTGCACGTGACAGGATGCTCCCAAATCTGCAGCCAGCCTGCCAGTTTCACAGTGGCTGGGATGTTTCCTTTATAGCCCCAAAACCCATTACACTTAACACATGACGAGCTGGCAAAGCCCATCCATAATACGCTTCCTCCAGTTCCTCAGCCTGCTAAAAGGTGCTGTGGTCACCTCAAACCTATCAGCTGTGGCATCTTTTCTTACCAGTATCTTGGGCAATGAGACATCAAGGCTGGACAGGGTCCCTGACAGTCACATCACTATGAGCTCCACGATGCTTTGCAATCTGGACAAGAAACATGGCCAGGCTGTCAGGTTCTCATACAGGTGACAAACATTCACCTTCCCCTAAGGTTATGGAAACATTGAGATCTGCCAATTCACATATAGATGATGAAAGAAAAATGGCCACTTCCTGTGTCATGGGACGGGGGCATGAGTGGGGTTGTGGAAGCCCTGCCTACCTGACCAACTTGGGGGAACACATTGCATTGTTTTCAAGATGTCATTGTTTCACAAGTATCTGTATAGCAGGACATGGGCATGGAAATGACTAGGAGCTTTTGTTCCAGATTCTCCAAGACAAGAAGGTTGTTCAGTGAACAAGACCAATCCAGAGATCCTGATTCCCAAAGAGCTACTTGTACTCATCTTCATACTACAGGAAAAGGAAAGCAGCTCTCATTAAGGGGTTGGTCGAACTATGAGTTAGGAGGATCATCCACTCCAGGAAAACAGCTTCTCTGTCTAAGGGCAGGACTCACTATTTCTTCCCTGTTTTATCATCTGCTCTCATTGCTTGATGCTGGTTTAGCAAGCTCTAACCCTGCTCTCGAGCACACTGGTCATAAATACCTACAATGGCGGGCAAGGTTTATTTGCTGCATTGACCCCCTTTCCCTCACATGCTCAGGTGAGTGACATTTCTGCAAACCAACCCCCCTCCACTACAGCCACAGAGGCTGCCAGAGGAGCATTGAGTATGAAGCTGCAAGCAGGAGCAGCAGGGACACAGAAGGGCTGTAAGTAAAAAGTGCAGAGACTGTTCAGCTTTCGCTGGTACAGCCACACATGCTTGTATGGCACAGCAGCCAGTGACACCTCTGAATTCTGAAGAAAGAGCTGTATTAGTATCATTTGTCATCAGCTGCTTCCTGGACACTTCCTACTTCAAGGTAAGCCCTTAATAACCTGCCTCTCCCTCTCTCTCCTTTAACCTATTTTATGATAGCGTACAATTAGAGACCTCACAAGACAAGCCACCACAGCTGTGAGCATACTCACCAAACTGTTCACGTACTCTTCCCTGAACTGAAGGCCAAGGTCAACTGGAGGCCATCCATCTGACAGGATGAGCCACATACTGCATAGACAGACCCACCCACCTTCTAAAAACATGCACACCCTGGCATGACACAGGGCCTTTCCCAGAGACTGAAGTTCCAAGTATTAGATTGAATTCTACACTTAATTCTCTCCACTAATGCTTTCACCACTGGGTAACACAATGACCATGTAACTCAAGCTCTTGATCTTTAGGGCAAATAGAGTTGGATTTGACATAAAAATCCTGAGCAGCCAACAGTGGATTCAGCTGACCCAACACCACCTGTTTTAGGATGAAACTTGTGTTTCTACACCCCTAGATACAAAAACTTGAAACCTTAATCCACAGTTGAGTAGAAGCACAAATACCACAGACCAAAGCAATATACACTTACGTCAACTCTGACGTTTCAGACCTGTTTGAAAGAAATGGCTTAGAAACAACCTGATTTATACATACAAACAATCCATTGTGCCCAGAAGTTTCCTAACATTCTTTTATTAAAAACCAAAGAGCCAAAGATTGCCCTGATGCTCTTCATTGTTATAAAGCAGACTCTGAAGTATTAAGTGAACTATGTATGAGCAAAGAACTCCAACTGATGCAGAGTTTAAAACTAGGTTTACAGTTTCCTATTTTATTGGCATGGATGTATTTCTAAACTTAAAAACCCTTCTGGCAAGTTATCTCAATTTCTTATGACAAAATTTCTCACAACACACAAATATTTACAACATATACATATTTTTTCAGTCTTTTACAACTGGTTCTTAAAAGACAAACAATTCATAGGTTACCACAGAACAAAAGCTGTGACTTAGTTGTTTTTAATTTGATAAAACTATCATAAGTTAAAGTGAATAGATTTTTCTTTAAATTCCTTGTAGCATTTTACAAGTGCAACAGAAAAATATGAAGAACCAATTTAGGATAGCTGCAGTTCATTGGATAAATGTCGCCCGTCGTAATCACATTATTTCACAGCAAATTCTTGAAAAAATAAGCACCAATCATTCTTGCAAAGAACAATTTTATCTAAAAGTATTGAAAAGTGTTAAATACAAGGTGTTTAATTTACGTAACAAGCAATAAATACACCATATCCAAACTTTATTCTGCATACTGCTACCCTTGTACATATAATGTACTAAAAAGTCAGCAAATTGTCAACACCTTTTCATATTTTTTTTTCTTTTTTTTAAAGAAATCAATTTGACTTCCAACCAACGGTTTGCTACTATAACAAAGGCCACAAACAGTACGTCTGGGACAGCATACAGTGTTAAAACTGACAAACTCCAAGGGGGAAAAACCATCTAGCAAATAAATCGGAAAGCTGTAGATCATTGCTGGTGATATTAACATATACTAGAAAACCTTAATATGCTGCTACTATGATTTTGTAAATTGTTTAGTCAAATATCGTAAGAGCAAACTAATGCTCCTACTGATCAAAAATAATTCTGTAGCCACACTGTATTCTCATTGTCCTGCATGGAAAGATCTGATGCAATTTCATAACTTTGCTTGAGCCTTTATTTTACAACAGAGCATTACCTCTAATTCGGAATTGCACATAAGAAGGCTATTAAAAAGTACAATAAAAATCTGCACAAATCAGACTTAAGAAGAGTCAGTATGCTGTACACTTTCTACAATATTATGTTGATAGGTGAATAAAGAAGTGCTGCCACTAAGTTTTTCAGAAAGTTCTTTAGTTGAGGAATATTCAAATGGAATTTTTGTTGGGTTTTTTATTATTATTTTTTTTTTAATTTTTTTTTTTTTTTTAAAAATGACATCCAGGTCAGTTTAAGACCTATAAGCTTATGCGTTGAGCCTTAAAGACTGATCTTCTCTCCTCCTGGAAGAAATATCAATATCTATTGAATCCTTGCCAACAATAAGCCTTAATCTCTTCGCTGGAGGAAGAGGAATAAAGTCATCAAATTCATCATCATAGTCATCTTCCTCTTCATCGTCCTCTTCTGATGAAGATTCATCTGCTGTTTCCTCTTCATAGTGACCATAATCATCTACTTCCATTCTCGACTCCAAAAGGGAGAGAGTTTCACTACAACACACACCATTTTCATGAAGGTCCTCAGGGTATGTCCCTCTGTTTTCTTCCTCTCGTTTTAGCTGTATTTTTAATTTTGTTGAACTATTGCCTGATCCTGAGTTAAACCCATTATTTAGCTTTGCTACATATAAATTATTATCTTTTTCATGGTCTTTACTTAATTTTATGCTTATTTTTGAAGAACTCATTCCATCACTCTCTTGATCATTTGCCTTGCTACTGCTATCATGGCGCCTACGAAGAGTCAGTTTAGGGATCCCAGAGCTATTTTCAAGGATAAGTTGTGCATCATACCTCGTGATTCGTCTTTTCTTTTTACTTTTTGCAGTTCTAAAGCTGTCTTTTGCTTTAAAATTGTCAGTTGTTACAGAGCAGCCACCAGACCCAGGGATACAGTCTTTAAAGCCAACAGGTGTGTCCACCACGTTATTCCTCTCTTCGTGTTCTGAATGAGAACTGATCAAATCTGGTACTTCATCTTTCACAGGTGTGTTGTGCATAGTATCAGTTTCCTCTGTTTTTGAAGATGGTTTCACAAGCTTTCCTTGTCGAGATTTCTTTTTTGATGTGCCTGCATCATTTTTCTGGCACCGACCCTCCCCTTTATGTGATGGTCCATGAGCCACATTGTTGTCATTTAACGCATGAGACTGATGCTCTGCAATGTCTGATTGTGTTCCAGTCAAGTTATTCTTATAGCTATCCAACGTATTTGGTTCAAGCTTTGTGTCAGAGGTCTCCTTCAAACTCATCCTTGTTCTCATCGACCTCCTCGTGATGTATGTGCAGGGTGCAATATCACCATGCTCATGAGCACCTTTCACAGAATTCAGTTTATGTTCTCTCGCTGCATGCCTCGTTAAGCATCCACTAGAGACTGCAACTTTGACTGGTCCCTCCAATTCTTTATCCTTTTTAATGGGCAAGTTTTTATACAAAACTACTTTAGGCTCTTTGAGAACTAAATTTCCCATTTCAAGCTTTCGAGAGGCATTCTTTTGCTCTGGCCTTTTGCACTGATTTCTCAACTTTATCTTTGAAAGTAAAGGCTTTGCAGGCTTTTTCAGTCTCTTTGGTACCCTGGAATTATTTATATGAGTTAGTTTAGATGAGGTAGAATTTGATGATGCTGGAATTCTTGATATAGACTGTCTGGTTAACGTTCTATTTTTGCTGTTCTTTTTTACGCCAATTGAAGATTTTCTGTTAGCTGAAAAAGAAAAAAGTGGTTTTGTAATGACACTGCTATATCCTGAATTTCCCACTCCCAAATACTGCAGTTATTTCATTTATTTGCAGCACTTAAAAAAAAATCCATGAAACAGGACAGATAGTATGTAGTAAGGAATGAGACTGCTTAACTTGCAACTCAACACATGAAAGGATTTGTCCAACGGGCCACAAGTACATCAACATTTCCAGATACGCTTCCCCTCACTATCTCCAATATACCAAGCTAGGTTTTTACTGAATTTCTTCTTCTACAAATTTTTAAAAAAATCTATTTGACATTATTCACAGCTTTTGCTGAGTATTATTCCAGCAAAATCTGAGGATCAGCCTGATCTAATATTATCTCCAGGATGTTTTTCCTGGAGAAGGAAGAAAAAACCCCAAACACCTTATCTAATGTAATGGTTTCAGTTTCAGGTGGAACTACTGCCTACTGTGGCAAGCAAAGGAGTTTTGTCTACTCAACAGAGGTGCAACTCTAAATACTGGTAATTAGAGACCATAAAAAGATTTGTGGACATTTTTTAGGGTTTTTTTTTTTTTGTTGGTTGGTTGGGTTTTTATGTTTTGCTTTTGTGTTTCATTTTTTAATATCACAGCAGCAAACAGGAGACAGACGGAACCACAGTATTTTATGTAGCTCCAAATCTGTTTACCAGTTAAATCATAGTCTAAACTATTTGTATTTTGCCCATACTGAGGGTGGTGGAGGTGGGGAAGTGGAGAAAGCAAATAAATCATACTCACTACTCCATGGAAAGAAGTCTTGCAGAAGATTACAAACAAAAATCTCTTCCAATTTCTTCTGAAATTACTAACTGTGCACTTTCACTGCACAAGAGGTGCCTGAACTACCAATTCTGAATGTGGAAAGGGAAGAGCTGCCCAATTTAAAAGACCTCTAAAGGAAACAACTACTTGTTTAATAATATCTACTAAGAGTATTTATTTAAAAATTCTTTTCCTAAGAATTCAAACTATGTAAGTTTTCCTTCCTAAACCATACTACTGCCTGTGGTATTTTAATGTATTCTGAAATACAGAAATTATTGTCAGGACTTTAACGGACATGTTTAAAAATATTTGCTTTTGATATTAAAAAAAGAAAACAAAGGAACATACCACCTATTGTTCTTCAAACACTTGTGGAAAACCATAAATTTGCTGTTTAAATTGCCTTCAGATTCCTGAATAAATTAGTTTTAATGACCAGTATCTGAGAAGCATCTCAACACTAGGAGAGGAATTCCATCACAGTGAAAGTTTTCTGTGTTTTTGTGAAGCCTTTAATGACTCCAAGCTCTTCCCCTTACTTACTTCCATTACCTTTTTCCTGAGTGGTATCTGCATCAGTGTTAGAGCTGACGGACTGGCTGTCTGAATTCTTGCTGCTGTCACCCAACTTTTTAAGTCTGTTCAATCGTTTGTCTGTTTCTCTCAGTCCATATTTACTGTTAATCACAGGAGTAGGTGCTGGCAATCCCACTCTTGATTTAAAAGCACCAGTTCCACGTCTACAAATAAAAAGAGGACACAAGGTATCAATAAATCTTAATGTAAACTTAGAGCTTTGTTTCATATACAGTAGTTTGGATCCCAGGTATATCTGGATCAGTGACACCAATAGCCACAGAACTGGTCAGCATTTTGTGGGTTGTCTTCTACCTGTCATCTTGGGTGCCTAAATGTCTCAGTTGGCCAGCAAGAACAGCAGGATCACCCAGGAAGAGTACATGGATACATGTAGAGAGATGCAAATCTTCCTGGTGATAACTTTTGGCGGCTTGAAAGAAACTGCACAGTGCCAAATCTCCCACTGCTCCAAACATACCCACAGATCCTTAGAAGAAGATCCTAGCATTTTAACATTGCAAATTAACACTCTTTACAGCAGTTAAAATTGAGACACTTAAATATGATTTTTTTTGTAGTGTACAAAGTGACTGTTGTCTCACCAGTCTTGAAACGAGTGAGTCCTTACTAACACCCCCCCAAAACAGCATCCTATATATCTGATTGCTTCTACCAGTCTTGTAATTGAAAAGCAGATTCCTAAAGTTAGAACTACCCAAACTTTAGCTTTAAAAAGTAACATTTTCATGTACTTAAAATACAAAAATGACAAGTTAATGAAAATGTTCAGACACATAAAACTAGTCTGTCCTGAAAAAGAAAGCATGTCCATATTACACTGAAATCAGTGATCAAAAGAACTTGAGAAAAACCCCACATCACTCCATGTAACAAGGGAAGAACAATTCTGGTGCCCATTTATTCAGCACTTAACAGTTCCTGCAACTGAAGCACATTTTTACTAGCAGCTCTTGAGACTGCATCCTGCACCTGGAATGACCTACCAATATCGTGTGAGCTTAGACATCCATACTAGATGGTTTTCCCTTTAATTGCAAGATTTTTTATTAATCAAAGTAGCCAGTAAAAATGAAAGTAGGATTATTAAACTATTTATATGCAGGTGCACCAAGCTATCTCTCGATATAAACAATATTTTGTCCTTTATAGGGTTTTTCTTCCTACAGTTAGATCACACAGAACAGTGAGTTCTGTGCAGCTCCTTTTGGAACTGGGTGAAGCTCTCTCAGATGATGCTGAGCCTCCCTGCCCACAGAGAGCAGAAATTTCAACATGGCAAAAACCAACTATGGAATTCTTTCAACTGATTCTGTGAAGAAATCAGGTGGGGACAGCACAGGTAAAAAACAAATAGAACAACTTTGCAGCTATTGAGTATTGAACAGATAGAGGCAAATACGGTCCAAACCAGCAGGTATTTACAAATACACAAACCCCCAAGTTCTAACAACACTGGGTGAAAAACTCCTTTTCCCATTCCCAGCAGAAGAGAACTTCAGGTCCACATATAAAACATTAATGGAATTTGCTTTGTCTAGTGCAAAAAAGAGCAAAAGTTGGGGATCAGTTCACAGTGGTCTTGTAGAAGCTGTAACTGCTTTTCCTTCCAATTCTACTTTATTCAGTACAAATATTTCTAAGAATCTACACCATGTTTTGTTCTGTTTTGTCTCATTTTGGGGTAATCCAAAATCTCTGTTCTCCAGAACAGAACCAAAAAAAATTAAGAGAACACAGAATTCTCAGGAATCATCACTATTCTGTAAAAATACAGAAAAATCATTATAGCAAATAGGTAGGAAGCAATTATTTTGTGTCCAAAGATCTGCGTACTCATAATCAAGGACTTTCAGTTTCACAAAATAGATCATGAATATGCCCAATTCCATCTGAAAGCTATTTACATCAATGCATACCTTTCACAGGTGTAACATTCGCAGTATTCATTATTTTCTCCAAAAAACCCATCTCCGTAGTAACAAGAGATTTCTTCTCCAGGTTCAATATCTCTTAGAGCTTTCACACATGCTGTATCTCTGCCCGTTGAGACAAACTGGGGAAGGAGATGACAGAAAGGGAAAAAAAAGGTTAATCATTAAGGCTGCACAGCATCTGAGTAAGAAATAAAAGTAAAACAGTTGAGGAAGAAGAGTTGGAAGGACAAAGAAATAAAAAAAAGTGGGGTACTTTATTTATTTATTTTTAATTTCTTGCTTACCTTACAGTTAGGTCTGCAATCTGAAAAAGGTCCAAAAGATAAAGTCAATTAACTGTGGATAAGACCTGAAACATGAATAGTTGTAGATATCTAAAGTAAGGATTCACTCTGACTTCAATAACTGCAGAATCTCAACTAAATACTGGGAGTTAAGTTAGTACTGCACAAAGCCATACATCAAAAGATACCTGCTTTGGTATAGCTGGGTTTCTGGCCCCTTCCCTACGCTATCACAAATGTACAGTTTCCCTCCTCTTTAGGGTAAACAGCTTTATCTTAAATACTACCTGCTTTTCCTTTGGTACACAAATGCAACAGAATCAGCTAAGCTTCTGTGCAAAAGATTAAAGAGCCATAAGAAGTTCACCTAATGAAGATGTTACTGTTGACTGAGTTCACAAAGAATTCAAGGTAACCCACAATATGCTCCACTAATTTAGCTGCCAGGTCCAAAGTCTCTTTAAAGGAAGAGGGCATCACTTCCTAGAGCCTTCTCCTAGTTTCACAGCTTATCAGCTCTGGCGGGGAAAATCCCAATAGGATTTTGTCCTACAGTAATACAGTATGCCAGATTCAGACACTTTTCTCCAAGTTCCTGTGCTGTTCAGCTCACATACAACATTTCTGAATTTCTTATGCTCTTCAACATTCTTCCTATACTTACTACTCACCATGATTGATAAATGCAGCAGGACCAAGCCACAGTTGTGCACAGTTTTTTCGTGTGGAATACATGACGCTGAAGTCATTTTCCCCATGTCTCAGCAGCATGTTTTCTTCCATTTCTGATAGTTCAGCAATACACCCCACAAGTAATTCTATTTTGTCATTTCGTTTCCTTTCATATAAAAGAGTAGCAGAAATAAGACTACATGTGCCAAAATTACAAAATAATTTCACAGAAATAAAAGTTGTTATAGAATCAACTACATCAAATCTGACGTCAGAAACAATTACCACCATTGTTTCTACAATTTCCTGAGACTGCAGGCAAGAAATTGCAAGAGTTGATTACTTGAGCTTCTGCAATTGTTAAAACCAAAAGCAAGATCTTTTCATTTGTGCAGACTCCCTCCCCATCAGCACTTAAGAAATTTTGACTTCCTCCAGCTGCTCTTGCTTGTGTTTCCTATACTTCTTCCTGTGGCCAGGAAAACCCAGCAGAATGAAAATGCTTAAGAGCTCCATGGCTTTTTAAATGAGGCCCAGTAATGACTCAAACAAAGGCTGGAATTCAAGCAAGATGTTTTCCTCTCTCACACATAGTTCTTCAGCATGAAGCTGGTCCTTGAAATAGAGTGAGGAGGGTGAATGACAGACACCTACAAAAATCAACAAAACCACGAAGCTTTTGTGTGCAGACAGCTGATGGGCCATCATGAATAGAGCAGTGCAGAGGCACTGAATGTTCAGCCTAGTAGATGCACAGAATTTCCATTTTCTTGCATGGGCATTGTTTCCACTCCTCTTCAGAGTGGCCATTCCATATTTTGGCCAGATTACTCTGACACAGATGAATACGGAGATAGTAAAGGTATATGAAAGACACAAAAAAGAAGCGAAGCCTTTTAAGTGCAAAATTGTCTCCTTTGACAGAGAACGCTGAGAACTCAAATCAGTTTTGAGTCTCAACAGTTTTCCAGATATCAGCAGGGTTGAGAAGCAGCTCTCCTGTCTTGCTCACTTCTCAGACCACTCAAGATTTTGAGCATGAAAAGTTAATCTGTTTTCAACACACCTACATGCAAAGCTTCCACCCCAAAGAATCGGCCAAGCGGTGAATTCAAACAAAAAAAACCAACCAACCAACCAAAAAAAACCAACAACAAAAAAGAAACCCACACCAAGAACAAAAAAACCCCAATCCATATTTTTTGGGTTTTATCATGACTGTGGAACTTTCAGCTCTGGTCATGAAGAGCTGGAAACTGGCCTCAGCCTACTTAAAGCTTTCTCTACAACACGTGAACACGTGGAGGTTGTGTTGCCACCAGCAGGGTGTCCAGCCGCTCAATCCCAGTGTGAGCATAACAGCATTTCCTCACCTCAGATGTGCTGGTGTGAATGCGTACTACCACAAAGCAAAGCTCATACAATTGGTGTGTACGTTTGAACTGATTTTAAAATCTGAATTAAGCCAGAATCTGCTGGTACTGCCACACATATGCTTATAATGAAACTCAGATGTGCCAAAATGAGATGGGAAAATACACTGGGGTTCCAGCCTCGTGTTTCCAGGAGAGATTTATCTTGCACAATCAAAATACGCAAATACCGTTTAAAAAAGGCAAAAAACTCATTTCTCCCACAATTATTTGCTGTGTAACAAATCTGCTGGAATGTCACGTTCCTCACGGGAAGCTAACAACTCTTGAGTAGAGAAAAACAATTATCTGACTGAAAACAAGATAAAAAAAAAAATTGCATAATGAACACTATATGCATATGCCCAAATATACAAAGGAGTATCTTTCAGAGGCATGGATCCTGTAGTAAGTACTTAGCAAAAACAGAGAGAAAATTCAATTTGCATGTAACAATACAAAACTATCTATTTCACTGGTTGCAGTTTTAATTCTAAATCACTTTTTAATATATTTTTTTAGATTCTTTCAAAATAATTGACAGAAACAGAATGCAACAGTAAGCTGTATTTCTTACCATTCTTTCGTTGCAACAATTTTGGCTCCATTTTGCTCAGAAGAATACCGATTACAAGGCAGTATCTCAAACCCACTGTCAGTTGCAAACATTCGTAAATAAATAAATACCTGCAAGGAAAAAACCCAGTACTTGTCTGTTACAGGCAAAACAAAAGCAGTGAGGAACTTCTTATATAAATAATGGAAGTGAACTGTACAAACACACAAAATGGATACTGGAGTGGGATACTGTCTGCTGAAACGCGTTTCTATACGTTTTAGCTATATGTATTACGCTGACCTTGTTTCTTCTTCCAGGAATCCTCACATGGGTAATGGGCTTATCCAAAGAGTTTAAGAAAATTAAATATACCTTGAGTGGTACAAAATTGGTCCAACTAATGAAAATGGGTAATTTTTTTCTTAAAATCACTGAACAGTTGCATTCAAGAAACCTCATATCTTTAAGAACCAGTGAGACCTAATAATCTATAGGAATCCATTTTATTATTTGAAGTTCTGAAAAAAGGTATTAGTCCCATAACAAACCTAGATGCTGAATTCAGGGACTGTTGAAAAAAATTTTTTTGTAGTTGAAGCGTGATTGTGTTATTCAATAAACCACTTTGACAAAGCAGAACTTCTTCTGCTAACTCTTTCCTGCATTGCTTGATTTGGTGCATTTTAGAGTAGGCCAAATTCCTTTTGGTTGTACCTGGAAACAACAGACTCATTCCTGAAGAAACGTCTGGTTTTTTTATTAAGTAAACAATACTACGATTTTTTTTGCTTCGAACTTTGACAATCAACAACCTTTACGCTGCATACAAAATGGATTTGGGGTGTGGGAAGTGGAGGAGGAATAACACTCCCACAGAAAGCCCCTATACCCAAAACAACTGAGGTATTTTGAGGCAACAAGGCTACTCCCTTTTCCTTTACCTTCCTTCATCACCCAGTTTGATTTACAAGAGCTGTGAGTAAAAAAACCCACTAAAACAAACCTCAAAATCCCCCAAACAAACAAAATCCCGCAACCAAACCACAATACAAATAAACAATAAAGGGGAAAAAAACCCCCTTCCTACACTCTATTAATAAAAGGCAATGCAAATTAACAAAAAAACCAAAAAAACAAAAAAAAACAAAAAAAAAAAGTGGGTGTGTCTAGTTAGGCTTTAAAAAACAAAGGAAGTTTCTCTTAAAAAACAATAAAACAACATAGAACACTTGATTACTTTACTATTGCTACATTCTTAAGGAAAGTTTATGTTTTCTTTGCCTTTCAACCATCTGAAAAAGCACATTAATTACAAATACACCTACATGTTCCTTGAACAACCTTTCCTGCATTTTGTTCTTGTTAAGAAAATAGTGCCGGGCCCAGTCACCTGACGTCAAGGACTTGAAGGCTTTTTCTAAGTGCTCATCTTTCTTAAAACGTTCAATCACCTCTTTGAGTTCTTCTTGCCTTCCTTTAATAGGTCGAAATCTGAAATAAAAAATAAAGCTATTCCAGTCCACCATCAGTCATTCTCAATTCTTCCTCAGTTACTCACAGCACACAGTTCTTTTGCTACTCATATAAACATTTAACTCCCTGCATAAAGACACAGAACCAACTTTTGCCAAACCCAAAGCCTTATTATATGGATAAATTCACTACAGGGGTTTATGTGGACTGCAAACTTAACAGGCCTTCATATAAAACACAACTCTTAATAACAACAAAGGAAGTATCTACAAATACTAACGCATGGCAGAGATACTACATCTTTGGAAGATTAAGGTTCCACAAGTTAGTGCAATAATAAGAATTTTTCCCCCAAAAAATGAAATCTTGGGCATGTAAATATGAAAACAAACAACTGTACATTAGCAGAGAATTCCGCCTTCTTCCCAAAGCTTGAGATTTAAGAAAAAACTACCCTTCATATCATTGGTGGGAAAAAGTAACAGAAAACCCTGCATGACTGCCAGAAGTGAGCTCCATTTTTGAGCTGCAAAACCACCAAGATATTATGCCTGATCCCTATAAATTGCCTTTGACTGAGCACATTACCCATATACACTCTGCTTTGGGGCAGAGGTGGGGTGTGGGTATTCTTAAATGTATGCCACACCCCACGGGACTCTTCACACAGATAAAAATTTCCCAGGATCATGAGATAAGAGTTTTCTGCAGCTCTTTTTACAACTCGCATGCTTTGCTTACATAGCAATTGACAAAAGTGCTAAACAAACTAAGAGCTTTTGAGCAAATGTGTAAGAGTAAGTCCTGTTACTTGTTGCTGCAAGTGCATTACTATGCTGATTTTATTTCCTCTTACTTGCCAAATGAAATCTGTATTTCATTACAACAGTAAACAAGGGGGAAAAAATTCTTGAAGTGGGTGGAAAGAAACCTCCATCAACTTCCTCACTGATACCCTGTTTTTTAAACTGCTTTGTGAATGGGCTTATCCTCATCTCAGGACACTGAATGTTGCAAGTAACTTCTTTTTATTGGCCACGTAAGAATTGCCTTTTCCATGCAACTTGTATAAAGGAAACAAAAAATGTTACCTCCCAATTTTGTTTCACTTTGTAAAATACTAAGAGTCTAATCAGAAATAAGTAACAACGATGAGGATTCGATTTCCTTTGTTAGAAGGAAGATGCTGTATTTATGCTCCTGATACAATGAAGACAGACCTCCTAACAGCAGAATCACTTTCAGCAGGTTATCAGCATTCCATGCTACTGCTTTTATAAAACTCTGGATTCTCCATCTGAAAAGCTTCCTCATGACATAATAACTAAGCAACCTATTAGACCTTTTTGAATCCAGCAAAATTTATCAGCATAAACCTGTGGGGTTTCAGAGAACATGGCACAGTAAGGCGTTCTGAGCAGACATCAGGTTCAGTTCTCTTCTGGCTGGGATATGACATCGAACAAGACAGCAGGAGTCAGTCAAGAAACAGATGCCTGCTTACAACTGTAGCACACACCATGCCAAGAAGTTTCAAATCAAGTTCTTTATTAAAGATTAAATTTACCTCATCATCCCAAAAAGCTGACTGCCTAACAAGCTGATGAGACCTTATCATGCAAGAAAACTCCCCTGGGACTAGAGATGACACAACCATTATTTTTGTTCTGCAGCACACCAAAATCTTCCTCAATTTGCCAGTCACACATAGGAATATCTCTGCTCTCCCAAAAGCAGAAAGACTTTACCCAGATTTGATAGTCATAACTCACAGAGCTTCCTCATACATGAAGGGAATTTAAAATCATATAGCATGAACTAAACCTGACTAGTTTCAGAACTGAACTTGTACTCACTTTCAGTTTCAACCATAAACAACTTTTCCAGCAAGGAGCCAACTGCACACCAATATGCACAAGCATGAAAGGGTAATATTTCACTTACACCTATATCTGCAAACATTACATGCGGGAAAAACCCACAGGATCTACAGATGAAACTGGTCTTCAGCTATGTCTATGTTCTTGCTGGGCTACGTGAGTGCCTGCCCTCTCCCTTACACTGTATTGTACGTGTCAAAATGCACCATTTTTTAGCTAAGTGACCTTGCAGGAGCAAAGATGGGTGGAAAAGCCATCACATTCGAAATTGCATTACCACCTGAGACAGGCAATGTATGTGCTGATAGACATCATCACACTTATTTATCATCAAGAAGCTTGGTCTAGGCTGGTGTGGAGGTTTAGCAAAACCCCAGGACAGGTAGCTGAAGAAGGCAGTATCCCAGCTGAACCACCAGTAGGAAAGCAAACAGTATCCCAACTGAACCTTGAGTGGGGAAAAGAAATACAGAAAAAAAAAGGAGGGCAGATGCTAAGCTTAACAGTGGTTCTCATGACCTACAGAAAAAGAATCAACACCCTACATCTTCTAGCAATTCGAAGCACATCTTACAGCCCCAAATGCTCATATTTTAGGTCTTTCACAACACATTATTCTCAGAGGCTGACTCGATGTCTATGTGACCAGCTACCTTAGGTAGCTTGGAACCTGGCCCCAACCCTTGAAAGTCACTTGCACACACCTCCATGGATCCCATTCAGCAGGTGTTTCTATGGGTTCTTGTCTCAGGCACCACACTGCTGATAGAATTCATTAAGTGATTAGCAGAAACTCATGTAACACCATTCCTAAGAAGTAAAATGGGTAGTGTATGCCCAAGCCTTGCCAAAAAGATGGCTGGAAACAAGAAATGGATGAAGAGATTGTAAAACTCCCAAGACATTGCAACGTCAGATGAATGCTGGATTGCACGTCAGGCATTTCAAATAGGAACCGGGTTTTTCAAAGAACATGACTCTCCTGCACCCAGGGGTTCAAAAATTAATACCAAGGACTCTCTGCAGCACCTCTATCAAAATGCTGTTCTTACATGGTGACAAGATAGAGATAATGAGAAAAGATAAAGAGGAATCCAAATAAGCAAGAAGTGTCCACAAGTACATGGGAAAACGCTGGAAACCAACATTATGTTCAACATAGCACTCCAAGGGTTCCCAAATTGGCAAAACAGAATGACACTGTGCACCCTGAGCCTGAGTTAGAGGGCTGTTCACAGCTCAAAAGCACATGTAAGTTGCACTGAGAGCATACGAAGTTTGTAAGCAAATTCAGAATACTACAGTCCAGACTCCTCATGAAAGCTTCAGTCTTTCACAGGTGTATCTCCATATATACTTTAAAAGGTACCATCTTATTTGAGACACTGAAGAAGCCAAGAAAGCCTGGAAGTCCAGTGTTCCTTAAGAACTGGGGTCTGCTGATAGACACTTCACTTCTCCCAGGAGTATAACTAATTAGTTTATTCATTAGTTCTTTGCAATCAAAAAGCCAATTGATTTTGAGAAGCAACCTTGCATACTACCATTTTGGTGTTACAGGGCTTCCACATTTACATGACATAAAAAAACCCCAAAAACTTACACACCTGCTGGAAGAGTCTACACAACTACTTGTGAGCTCCACCATGAAGACAGCCTGAAAAGGCCCCACAGCTAAATGTTTACATATAAAATGAGCCAAAGAAATTGTCTTTTAAGTTTCAGTAAAACAGGAGACTAGTTCAAAGAAGAGAAAAAGATAGAGAGTGCACAAGGAAACCAACAGAACAAACCAGCCAACCCAGTTGCTAAACAAAGAGACAATTAAAATCCGAATTGTTTATCCAGACTTCTGGTTTCCTCCTATGAAGAGTACCTTTATTAAATTCCATCATGGCAACTGAACCAAGACACACTGGTGTTGGAATCTGCTCACAGGTACAGACTCCTTGAGCCACCCTATGAGCAGCTCCACAGGTCAGGTCTCATGGGACATGAAGTCTGCTGCAAAACAGTCTGGTCTTGGAAGTAAGCAGAAAACCTCAGCTATGATAGTGTCTCTAAAGAAATAATATCAGCCCTTCTTCCTGAAGACCTGCAGAACAGAAATTTTTCACACTTCCCTAGAAAATACTAATTTTTTCCTAGTCAACAAGATCCGATAGAACTATGGCTAGTTTGCATATGTTTTGCATAAACTATGCGTCTCTACTACTCAGTGGCGGATGATCTTATCCCAGTTAAGGCCAAACTGACATGGTCTCAACAAGGAGGATGTAGGAAAATGGCTTGGGGAAGCAAAGCTCTTTCTCTCTCAAGTTTCTCTTACCTCAGGAGTACTTAAAGACTCTTGGAACTCCAAGGTATAAAGCCAAAGGTCAGTGAGATGCTTGCCTATAAAGGAAGTTAAAGGAGAGTTTCTGGTAAGTTTAGAAGCACAGTACCTTGCTCAGTCTCAGTCACTGAGAGCAGTGAGTTTGAACAAAAAGGATAAATTGATCCTGCAAGAGATCCAGTATGGAACTCCACACAGCATACCAGTGCATGATAAAGAGTTTTACTTGCAAACCTTGTTTCTTAACTTCTGACTAGGGAACATCAAGAAGAGTGAATTTATCAAAACCAAATCAACCCATTAGCCTTTTAACAAGAGGCACCTTGTCTGGATGGTATTGCTATTTAAGTAGCTGTGGAAAGACAGCAAGTTTATGTTCACCTAGCACCAGAGATTGAGGACAAAAGCTAAAACTGCAAGCCTGTTAGCATTCAAGAGGGCAGAACAAGAGTTGAAAATCATCTATTTAAAAGAAGCGTAAACAACTTACTTAATTAACATACATTTTGGTTTCCTCCCTGCCCAACCCTGTAGTATGAGTATTTTTTCCTCAAAGCTAGTTATACAAGTTATGATCAACTTGTTCTGCATTTATTGTCAGTGCTTTCATATGGAAAAAAACTCATGTTCTTTAAAGGCCAAATTTCAGAATGGCACTTTTAAAGAAGAAAGTAATCCACATTACTTAAATTTCTTGAACTGACACTAAATACACACCAGTGTGGTCAAAATTCCAATACAGCCGAGAACAGAAATAAAGAAAATTCTGAGACACATAATTTAATTCTCCTTAATAAGGTTAGCAAAGAAGTATTTTTAAAATAAGTAAGGGGGACACAAGAAACCCCCCAAACCATCAACACAGCACACTCCACATGGTAAATTTAATTTAGCAGTTAACATGACTAGTGGATGCAAGCCACTCCACGTTTTGAAGATGTAACACTTTTTGTTGAAGCTTAAAGTACAAATAAGAAAACTGTGTAAGTAAGGTGGTGGGTGTTGGTTTGAGGGGCAGGGCATGGTTGTTTAGGGTGGTTTTCTGGTTGTGATTTCCAAATCCAGAACATCTGGAAACAGCAAAACAGTTGGTTCCAATGTAATCACTGTGATTATACACAGTGAAGGAAGACAACTAGGAGCAAGGTAAAGGACTTTACTGAATTAAGCTATCAGTAAAAATAATCTAGAAAAAATAGAAAAAGCAGATTTTATGCAAAAGTCAAACGGAACAATTTTGTAACGTACACAGACACTGAGGTCTGAAGAATATAAAAGATTCACTGTGAAACAGGCTGTCACTACGTAAGAGTTGTGTACCTCTGCCCTGGAATCTCCACAGCACCACAGCACTGAAGCTGAACTGTAGGGCCACGTAACCTCATTTAGCAGAACCCACATCACTTTTTCAGCCTCCAGACCTCACTCAAAATGAATATTGAACCCTTTAATTATTGTGTTGAAATGAGCTAAAGAATGCAGAGGAGATTCAGCACAGAAGCATAAATGCAACGATATGGAATTGCTTTGTGTTGTCTCTACTACTCAGTGGCGACTCTAAGGGATGAAGAGCGATGTACCCTGTCAAGTTCAGTCACCTAAGTCAGTGACTGCTGTTGAGGCAGTGTCGAGAGAAGCAGCTTCCTGTACATCATTCCCAAGCACTTAATGTTTCCAATGGAAAACATGAAAATTCTTGAAGCTTGGTCCTTTAGTCCTATGTAATCAGATGAAACTACCCACATCACGCATCAGTTTGCAACTTCACTAAAAGCAGCAAACAGACCACAACATATCTGACTTCCTAAATCACTCACAAATTTAGAAACACATTCTAGTGCTCCCAGTATTCCTTAGCATGATGCTGGTGCTTTAGGGAACCACGAAACAACACTGACTGGTAACAGCAGCAATATGATCCAGAGTCTGGCTCAAGGTTTAAACAGTAATGCCTTTATGTGAGATAGTATAAAGAGCAGATTAGCCACTAAGGCATGTGACTTCAAGAGTCAGTGCTCAGTCTTGGGAAAGGCACCCAGAAATAAGAGATTGTAAGACAGGCAAGAATTCGCTTGGCATTTTACAAGTATCAGTTTCAATCCCTAGTGCTTGTCAACCTTCAACTCAGAAAGTGTAGCTTGCAAAATGAGTTTTGTTTTTACGACAACAAACAAACAAAGGCTGATACAACAGGATTTGTACCAGAAGCAACAAAACCTCTTACAATAGCGACACTTGACAAGAACGTACTTTCTAAGATGTGGCCTTTCTTTTATTAACTGCTAATCTGCTATTCTGTTGAGATAAGAGCTATGAATTTGATGAAAGAATGACAACTGGGCCTGTAAAGAGGGTTGGAAGCTCTGAAAACAACCTGCTTTCTCTTGGAAATCCAAGAGGATGAAAAAAATCACTTTTGGGTAAGGCCACTGAGGACATTCCCAGAGCTACGTGTTATACTGTCCTTCAAATCCCTAGTGACAAGAAGACATTTCAGAGGAACACTGGACAAACACATTAGGAGATTCAGTTGTAAGCTTTTGAGAAGAGCCAGCAGCCCTATTCCCAAAATGGTGGGCGTTCACAAACTGCTGGACTTTATTTTTATACACCCCAGAAAAAACCTCCAAACCAAACCACAAAAACCCAGCAAGTAAAGTAAAAGTCATGTTCTTGTCACCACCCTACTGTAAGATCATTAACTCAGTATAAAGAAGATGGAAAACAAAGACATTTCAACATCAATCTAGATACTTTACTATGGGTTTGTTTTTTTTTCTCCAATCAATATACTCTGGACAAATGAAATTTACAAACTCTTCAACTGGAAGAATTAAGTAGAAAAAGTGCTTATAGAGAAGACACTTATACATACAAAAATACAGACTTGGCTTCCAGAGGTAAGGGGAAGTAGAATTTCAGGAAGTGATCATCAACTTACAATGGGCTGCAGAAATACAAACCTCTTACATGTTTCCAACATAGCAGAACGATGGCACAGACACTTTCACAGGGCATCTTCAAACAAATCAGAACAAGGGAACAGGAAATCTTTGACTGCCACCATAACTGGCTGTTTTATTTTAAGCACACCTCCATACATGAACTATGTAACTAATATGGCTCCATGGCATTGAAGCAGAAGATGCCCAAACATAAACTGCAGAAGTCTTCATTTCTACTACATCGTGATATTTGGGTATTGGCATCGGGCATTTTGGAAGCAGTATAGTTTTTTTTCACACCTGCTTTCCCCCCACCTTCCCTCAAAGCCATAAAAACAGCAGTAAGGAGCTCTAGAGCTCCCAGGAGCTCTAGAAAGACTACTGTTTACTAGATGGAAGAAGATCTTTTAAGTATCACAGCCACAGTAACAAACAGGTGTCATCACTGCACCCAAAAGATAAACAAGAACTATGCTGATGCTCGGACTTTAATTCATTACAACATCAGAAACTCTCTCAACAGGACAATATGAAAGAGGTAAAAGGTGTGCATCTGGTAGGAGTTGTAAGCCTCACCTAAGTATTTCCCATAGTGCTCCAAGAATATTAACTACTGTCCTTGAAGACTGCCTGTAACTGTTCTCCAAGTCTTAGAAAGGAAGAAATACACAATGATGACCTTTGTGGAGCCTTTTGGTTCAAAATAGTAATTAAAGAACTATTTTAGTTGTTGACAACCTATCAACATAAAACAATATTTATCAAAGTAGCTTCTCCGACTATTAAACAATGAATACACCATTCCCATAGCAAAAAGCATAAGAATTAACTACCTGTGCATAACCTGCAGACTACCATTCATGCAACAAAACAAAAAACACCTTTCAGCACGCATTTTTAGCTTGATTAACTGATGAAAATACAAAGACACTTCAAACTGAACTGTAAGAATATCTACCTGGACAATGTTTGCGCACAAAGTGCTACTGTAACCAATAGCATGGAGAGAAGAGGAAAAACTCCAAAATCCTTCTTAAAGGTAGATGTTGCACTCTCCAGCAAAAGAGAAAAATCTCTTTGTGATAAGTCTTTACAGTTATTAGGATCACAATGCTGCAATTTCACATGCAGCTGATGCTGTCAGGCTATACCAGCAACTACTTATGTAACACGACAACGCTAATTCATCTAGCAGTCATTTTTGAAGCAATCCGTTTGTTGCATACATACGTACACACATACAATTTGCTTGACTGATACTGAGGGTATGTGACTGCGCTGCACAGGTGAACTGTCCTTTAAAAATAGTCACAGCAACAGTTTGAAGGGTTGAGAGTCGGTTTCCCATGATGTGCTGCCTGGAAACTCCAGTTTTTATTGCACACGAATAGGCACACAATTCCTGTCCTTAGAAACTTATGTAGTTTCGCCATTGAGCTATCAATACAGATCTTGTATGCAAACAAGCTTAACAGAGATCTATAGAACACAGTTATCAGCGGTACATCTGTAACAGAGGGAGAAGCACAAACAGCTAAACCCTGAGACACACAGAATTCACAACCGAAGTATCCAGAAAGATGCGTAACAGTGCAGAAGTACATGCAACTCCAGTAAGCAAGTTTCCAGCTGGCACATTGATTTATCTTATCCATACAGACATGTCTGAGAAGCAATTCCTTCAGAAAGGGTCTGCAAGAACTTCAGATCAAGTAGCACCAAAACTGAACCGCTCAGGAGCTACATCTTTCTTATGAAGTGTAAGAGTAAGGAAGGAAAAAAAAAAGCATCCAGGCATATAGAATAAACAGAAAAGTTACCAAACACTGGCTTCTGCCTTTGAAAGATTTCAAATGACTACTGGTTTCAACCTTATGATTAGTCAACCGTTTAAGCTAGGAAATGGTGCCTATTACCAACCTGTTCTACAGCACAGATACACGGGACTAATGGAAAGACCTACGATGGAGCATGTGAGAGCCTGCATTTGTGGTGCTGAGTTCCAGACTCACATGCAACACCATTTTAAAGGCAGAAGCTACTCACAAATTTGCATTCTTTCACTTTCTTAAAACATGCGTGAAATTCCATAGTTTTGCTGATTTACATCAACTAAGAAGATGAATTCTTTTCTAGAAAAATAAAGACAAGTTACCTAGTATTCATTTTGTGTGTCTGAAAACCTAAATAGGGATCAAGAACCAAACTAGTTGCTAGGTCATCATTTTCACAGAGTTCCTTGGCAGACATTCCAGAGGAAGGCACATAACGACTTTGACCCTCAAATCCTGAAGCACCGCTACCTGCAAATAAGAAAGTACAAATTAGATATCATTTAAGGGACATTATAGAGCCCAGCTACATTTGGGGACAGACAGACACACAGGCTGGAGACAAAAAATACAGAACAATTGAGGAAGATGATAAAATACCTGAAGAAGCAGAGGCACAGTTAATTTTTCCCTCTTGCTTTTTTCATTTATGTAGTAGTCAAGGGAGAAAGAATTTTAAAGTGTTATTTTATGGGTTTGTTCCATTAATTTTGGTTTCCTTCTCTCTGCCATTCTCCAACTACAAGCATCTTTCCAGACTACACAGTTCAGTAATGCCTACCTCTACAATTTCTAACCTATGTGACAAAACAATGAAATCTGATTTTCTAAAAAATCTGAATAAAGGACTTTAATTTGCATTTAATCCTTCATTCCAGACCAACAGCAAAAGTAAAAATCCATATTCCTTATAACCATTCCATAGTGGCTAACAATGTATGTGACTTTGTTAAAAAGTGGGGTTTACTTCTACAAGTGTATTCACTGAAAGCTGGGCAAGTACTACAAATTATGTTATCCACTTCAAATCATACTAGGTGTCACTTAGTGCCAATCATGCATTTTATAATTACAACAGTTCAAAACTGATTTACACCCAGTTATTCTTATTTTACTTCTAAACTGATCTGAAGAGATCTATATTCCTGAAGGGAGTTAACACAACCAGAAAACACATACATAACTGATACTTCTGATGTTAGTTCCATGCTGACTGCAGACCTCCCTCATGAGTTAGCTAAGACAGAAGCCTGGCTTACGAACTAGGAAATGAATCACAGCACTAAGCAGCAGAAATATGTACATACATCTGCTTGATCTTCTCTCAACTCCGTTTTTGCCCGTCTTTGGATTCTCCTTTCCTGCATGCTGCAATTTGGTCTGCGCATGGTCATTAGATGACTTGCTTCCACTTCTCCGGCCATTCACTACCATGTTCTTGGATTCTCCCAGCCACTTCATACCCACAGACGATCTGACTCAGTTGCATTTAGTCACTTTTCAAAAGGCTTGGAGAAGTGGATGAATAAATTCAGTTCCAATTCCTACTGGAAGTAAAACATAAACATGATTAGAACTTACCGGGAAACTGTTTTCAGGTCACAGAGTTTAAAAAAGAATAGTAATACCCCAACAACAACAATAATAACCCCCCCCACAAACACACCCCCACACCCTCTCCCCCCCTCCAAAAAAGGTGGGGAAAGGTGGGAGGAAAGATGGCAATCTGCATTTGTATTAGGAAGAAAGAAATGCCGTTTGTTAGCACTAGTACACGGAACTGTGAATAGGTGAAGTATTGTCCTACAATTTACAATGGCATCTGGCAGTAAGGATGGAATTCTAAAGCTGATAAATCGTTAATGACAACTCATTTTTAAGAGCTGGACTATACCCACGGATATACCTGTGCAAGCCTACGTGCACATGGATAAACACATCCAGAGCTATGTGACTCCAAACCCAGAGTATTTTCAAATACATATCCAATTAAGATTCTATCTCCTAATACATAAAACCCACAACCTACTGGGAACTCTACAGCAAAGAAGACCATTCACAAGTAACCTCCAAGAATTAAAAATAAGCAGTTTACAAAAACAAAAGAAAAAAACCCAACCAGAAAATGGATATTTTTGGAATGGGGTTAAGGGAAAGATGTTAAATCTTTATTAAAAAATGAGAATTCAAAAAACCCTCAATGATGATCTACAGGACCCACGCTACTATTATTACTGTTCCATATTACAAAACAAACCAGTCACAACACACCTGGTTAAACGTGCCCGTACTACGGGGGGTCACAAGTAGAGTTGAAATTTTACAGTACATAAATGTCTAGCAAAGCACATGCTAGTTTTTGTCTGCAGTCTCAATGTCTTTTGCATAAATAATTATAAGAAAGCTAATAATGTTTTTATACACAGTTATGTCTCACTCTGTATAACTTGCAGGAAAATATCTGATTTACACAATTATTTTACAATTGCATTTACGCATTAGTAATTCATTCACTTGATTTTAATTCACCCTCCTCCCTACTGCTTCCTCACAAAGAAATAAATTGTGCCTTTTTGCTTTACTGTAATTATAAAAAGAACGTCAATGCTCTGCTCACAGCTGGTAACAGGCCATTGTAATACACATTTCAATCTGGTGGAAGAAAGTCACAACAAACTAACAGATGTTTGAAATACTGTCTTTTGAAGAAATTCTGCTTTTTATCAGGTAAGAGTAGTAAATGCCTAGATTTCTTTTAGACACCTATGTGATCCAGCTATCTAAAGAAATGTTTATGGCCAGATGATTTGTAATTAAGTTACTTACAAAGATGCAGAAAATTGAGGCAATTAGGGAAACACAGTAAAGACAAGTGTATAGTATATTAACAGATACATTGCCTCAAACATCTTACTAGAACACATCACCCAGAAACTGACAGGTTTTAGAAGCTTTTACAAATTGTCACAGAAGGGCAGTAAGGACTATCAACAAAGTGTAACAGAATCACACTGAGCAAAACCTGGCTCAATTACTGAATCAATACAAAGAAAAAGAATGAGATCGTTTCAGTGGCCAAAGAATTTTCTTGCTGCCAGTAATAGAAGGGATTTTTTTTAACCTCAAGACTAACTCTGTTCATTCAACTATAGGTAGACCCAGACATTTTTACAAAGTACCTCCAAAAAACCCTTGGATAGGCTTTTTTTTTCTTCATAGAGCTTGCCTGATAACATAGACCTAAAAGTTTATGATAATGTAAATCTAGAAAAAAAAAACCAACAAAACCTCAAAAACAATCAAACAACCCTCCTAAAATACCCTGTTAAGCATCCGACCTGACCTTCTGTCAGAAGACCAACCCTGTGAAGATCTGCCACTGACTGACTCTGACATAAACACTTAATGACAAACCCACTAAAACTTTGCTTTTCTTACTTCTCAGTCTATTAATTTTACAAGTCTATATTCTCTAATTAACCTCCATTCTGCCATGCTTTTGTAACATTGGTAATGAAAAGCATTAAAACAGAAACTACATTAGACTTCCATGAAATTCAATCTTGGTGTCTTTGTACACCAGGACTGAGCTCCACCCTGTGATGTGCTATGGCTCAAGAGCAGTACAGGTGAATGAAACTACCAAGAAGTCTGACTGTAGATGGGTCCTGAATTGTATCCAGCAGTCTGGGGGAAAATGCTTAATGTGGTACTTTCTGACAACTACCAGGCACAGGAGCCACACTGGGCTGAAGGAAAGGCGTTCTCTGCACAGAGAAGGAAACCCATCTTTTGCAAGTGCCATTTGGGCAGGGTGAGTACTGTCTGTGCCAACACACTTCTGCTTAAACAGTAACAGCGATGACAAGGAAGGTATCACTGCAGAGGTAAGAAGCAACGTGGCCACAGAATGATACTCCAACTATACTAAACATTAGGAAAAATACTTCATTCTGCTCCAAAGTAGATTGATATAGATAGCAACATAAGTCTGCCTCAAACAAAATCAGGTCATTTCGTGAAGCATAGCAAAATTCTGGTGAAAAATCGTTGTTTGGGGTCAACAGCTTAACAAGCAAGAAAACTTTTGTCTCCATCTACTGCTGCCTCTACTTTCTAGTATCAGCCACATGACAAACTTGAAGACAGCAAGCGTGCTCCTTCAGCCTCTGTTCAAAAGGACAAGAGGCAACGGGCAGAAATGGATGCACAGAAGTTCCACCTGAACACAAGGAAGAACTTTACTGTGAGGGTGAATGAGAACTGGAACAGATTGCCCTGACAGGTTGTGGAGTCTCCCTCACTGGAGACATTCAGGATCTATCTGGACACCATCCTGTGCCACGTGCTCTGCGATGGCCCTGCTTAAGCAGGGAGGTTGGGCCAGAGGACCCACTGAGGTCCCTTCCAACCTGACCTATTCCGGGATTCTGTGATTCCTTCTCTCAATACCCAAACACTGCTTTCCAGACATGCTACCAAAAGCCAAAACCAACAGCAAGAATTCCTTTCCCCATGAATATTACAGCTGCTAATGCCAACAGAAAACCTGAACGGGAGCAAAAGATGCCCCACTCACCATCACCATGTGATATTTAATGTATCTTCAGATGTGATTTGTTCTCACTACTTGCTACATCAGACTCATACTGACAAGTCCTCTAGGAACCGAGGGAGGAAATGAAGAGATGAACATTATCTTTCCATTTAAGAAAAAACTCAAATATACTTACACCACCACATACTTAGAAACTCTTGCTACAGAGCTCTGCCATCAAAATCTAACACCACACATGGACCACTTAGGACTTCAGGTTTATCCGTAACTGTCAAGTTTACCAGCACAATTAGAGCTTCCAAGGGACCTTCTGTATTTCAGTATAAATGACCACACTGCTGTTTTAACCCTTTATTAGTAACACCACTACTCTAAATTACATTGCCTTTAGCAATTCTATTCTGGTAGTTTGACAGGCACACTTCCTCAAATGTCAAAATACAGCTCAATTGCATTTGGAACCTCTCACTGAGGTATCTGACATTTCAGTGCAACAGTACTCTTAAAAAAGAAAACTCAAGTTTCATTTATTTGTTTCTAAATTTATTAAACCTATTAATACTTTCTGAGCATTATTTGCATGTCAGAAACATTCAGAAACACCATTCAACAACTGAAGCACAAACACAATTGATGTAGCCTTCACTCAGGATACTCCAAAAGCCAGAGCTTCCCAGAAGTGTTTACCAGACTGATGAAACAGTGCCATTCAGATTTACATTACACTTGGAAAGCCTTAGTCCTTTCATAATGGGAAGTGTAGTAAATCCCTAACAATTTGAGTAAAGAAATTAATAAAATGGATTTAAAAAGTTGTCTGAGCCTCCCAGAATTCAGGTCCTCATCTGTGAAAGCCATCAATTCAGAAAAGTCTTGTTGTGAGAGGGGAAAAAAAGCTGCACAAAACCAAATCAATAAAACCCTAAACCACTAAAATACATCAGTACCTATAAGAAATCCAAGTATCATTTATTTTAGTCTACCATAACACATTTTTTGCATATACATTTTTATTACTTAAAGGACAGAGACAGCTTCTAACATAGGCAAATAGGCAATGGGGTTTATTCATCCTTCTCCAGGACACAGGCAAAGACACTAGGACCATGAGATTTTACTAACAGGCAGGGTCATCCTCCGCTTTCCCATAGTCTCAAGTATACAGACAAGCAACAGACATCCTTTAAAATAGTTTATAGAATTTTTAAAAATTATTTTTAAGAACTCAAACACCTAGATTTTGGCTTGCCTTGTTTGTTTTTTTTTAAATTAACAATAGCTGCAAAAAAGTTTTCCTCAACAAGACAGTGACCTAAACCAAATGTAAGACACAAAAAACCCCACCAAAACAAAAAACCGAGCCTCAGCTCTTCTGGACAAATCAGAGGTATCAAGAGAAAAGACATAGGTTTCATTACTGATAGCCCTGCAAAAAGTAACAAACCTTTGAATTTGGGAAGCAGAACAAAACTGTGCAACTAGTTTTCCTATGGGATCACCAGAATAGAAAGGACTGATCAGAACCAAAGCCGAATGAAAACCTGCACAGCTTTAAGGAGCTATTCAAAACAGTCTCAAGTCTTATTTTGGTTACTGTGTTTGGGATGAACTAGTTGTGTAAACTGAACCCCCAGAAAATGTTTTTTGAGTGTTTCTTTTCAGTTAGTTAGTGCTGAGAATAAGCTCAATGCAGAACTGGACATGGATTAATAATGGCATGGGGAGGCTGCAAGACTGTGTCAAAACAGACTCAGGTCAGTTCAGACTGTTGTGGAACTGCAGCCCCAGGATGCAGGTTTGTGAAAGCACACCTGGATCCAAAACTGACCCAAACCCAGGCTCCAGTCTCTCACCAATGGCTCAGCCTGTACATTCCCTTTTTCTCTTGTGCAGCCACGTGATTCTGGTGTGTCAATTTGGATACTAATCCAAGCACAATGCAGGCATAGAAGCAATCCAGTACCAGCACAAAATGAGTGTCAGAGAGGGAACTACACTTCAGCAGCTCCTGCCCCTTCTCCCCCGCCCCACCATGTCCTTCTCAGGGTGAGGCTGAGCACAGCACCCCAAAGCCTATGTAATCCCCCCAAGTCACTGCAACAACTCCAGCATTCAGCAGTCACACAGAAAACATAAAAGCCCGCTACTTCTAGAAGAGGGAGAACCTCCTTCCTCCCACTTGCCAATTCACAGAAACATTTCCACCAATTCTAGTGCTCTGTGGACCTCTCCATAACCCAATTTAACTCTGTGCATGTGCAGCTATGCAACTTACACAGGTTCAGGTTCAGTTCAGGGCAGCCCCACCACGGCGGGATCAAAGAGTTCAATGAAGACTCCAAACCAGTGTAAGTCCAAAAGTAGCCCTGCTGCCTCCCCACCTGCTTGTGCCCACTTCCACACCATCCTCCCTCTGTGCCAGCAAAACAAATGCAGAGCCAAGTGACCTGAATGATTCTGTCACCGAATCAGGGGAGTCACCAGACAAGTCCGAACCTGGCTGGCTTGAACCATGAGTGGATATTATGGGGCAGGGGGAACACACAAGGTCAGGGAAGTGGTCAAGAGTACTTAAGCTGGGACTTCTTTGCATCCTCAAACCACAGCTCTTGTTTAGCACAGGAGTATCACACCTTACACTTACCATGCTAACTCGGGCAACGGTCTGTTGCCTTAAAGCATGTGCTGTTCGAAGCGAAGAGCATACTGGGAAGTGTAGTCCGGGAAGAGGATAGTGCTAACAGAGCAAAAAAAGCATTCAAGAGCCCTAATCAGTCCTGTTACTGAGTATACAAGGATACATCATCCCACTCATCCATTTTATATGCAATACATTAAGTAGTTGCTTTAAATAAGTCTGAATTTCCAGTTTGTGAGCTCCAGTGGGTATAAAGCAGAGATGTCTGTGTCTATCTGGTCCTAATAACAAAACAGCCTGATAAAGAAACAGTAAAATCCACCTTTTCAATGAAGTAAGTCTTGACTTACTCACATATTGTTACTTGCAAGGAGGAAAGCAAAGAACTGAAAATTTCAGTTTTAATGAAAATTGAAGCAGCCACATTCATTATTACAGTGGTCAGATTATGGAAACAAGTCATGGCTCCATGAGAACAATCCTACAATACACTTTGACCTCATTGATAAAAACCTGCCACTATATATTTATAGTTACACTATTAAACACTGATCAGATTGCCATCTCATATCACAGTATCAATTAGGTTGGGAAAGACCTCTGAGATCATCGAGTACAATCTATGGCTGAACACCACCCTGTCAACTAGACCACAGCACTAATTGCCACGTCCAGTCTTTCCTTAAACACCTCCAGGGACGGTGACTCCACCACGACACTAAGCAGCCCATTGAAATGGCTAATCAGCCCCTCTGTGAAGAAATTCTTCCTGATGTCCAACCTAAATCTCCCCTAGCACAAGTTAAGACTGTCCTCTTGTCCTGAGACGTGTTGCTCTGCACTGAATTCAACGCACCAGAGAACTCCACAAAGTTCTACACTTCAGGTTCTCACACTGCCTGTGACACACCCTGACAAAACACCACGCACTCTCCCTCTCACTCACCGGTTTTAGAGTTTCCGAGAGTAATGTCTTAAAGGTAACTTCACTTTAAAGTTCCAGATACAGATGCTGGACAAAGACGTGCCTTACCCCTTGACTGACGGCACAGATCCTCCGATGAAAAATCACACACACACAAAAAAACCCAAACCACCAAAAAAAACAAACCGAAAAACCCCCAAGGAAACCAGTCCGGCCATTCCATCAAACCGAGGCAAGATCGAGAGGACCACTAAAACCCTCAAACCAGACGCGGAACCACGGGAACTGGCCGAAGCTCCCGGCGCAGAACACAGAGCCGGGCCGGCGGAAGCGGACCGGGACCGGGACCGGGACCGGGTCCGGCCCGGGCGGCGCCGCCCCCGCGCCCGCTGCTGCCCCCTGGCGTTCTCCGCG
>VZRQ01001982.1:1266444-1300157 GCA_013397975.1 Machaerirhynchus nigripectus
CATGTCGCGCCCTGTCGCGATAGCGGGGCGGGGAGAGGCGGCTGCGATACCGCCTGGGGGCGGGAACGGGCTCAATTACGCGCGCTTGTGAGGGAAAAAAGCTTGTTAGTGCAGTAGCTGCTGAGCGTTACTGCACTCGCGGGGCTTGGAAAGCTCGAAGGCCAACATTTTCCTGCTGGAAGTTCAGGAATTCTGTGATGCACTTGGTATTTCATGCTGCGTTTTCTGCGTTTTGTTGTACAATAAGCTTGTGGCAGTGCAGAATATTCTCAAATAGGAGCTTTATAAGTTTCCCAAAGCTTTTAGACTGTTTGCACTTGTTTTAAGGTAACCAGAAACGTCAGTGGAAGAGGGAAAGATGTGCTGTGTAACACCTATCCTGTCAACAGCTACTCACCCAGAATACCAAATCCTCGGCTTTATGCATAGTAGGATGCTAAAGATTTTCAACTGAACATAATTTTACATGTGACTTTGTTTAATTTTGCTTTAATAACACCAGTGAGACGATATTTGCAAATGTTATGTGTCTCAACAAGCCAAATTGCTAGGCAAATTGATTTTACTCTAATTTGATAAGAAGAAATTGCCTCTGAAGCTGAGATTTTGCCTGCCCAGTTGCTAAACCAGGTTAACATAGACTTTTACAGGTGAATTATAAACGTCTAAAAGATTTAATTCAAACCAGAATGGACTGTCAGTAGCATTGCAAGCAGCGACACTGTGATAATATTGGTAACAACGTGTGTATATTGCTTTATAGTGCACCAGGTTGCTCTGTAGGTTTATGGGGATGGCTACAGTACTCTTGGAATGTTGGATATTGCTAGACTGGAAGATGCTGGCTTCAGTCTTTATGACAACAAGCGTTTTCCATAGCTCTGGCAATGGGTGGTGAATACCTAATGTGGATGAAGCAGCACAAGAAAAACCCCAGTTTACATCCCTTCCGTAGACTCCGGTGGGTCATCTGGTGACAAAGCCCTGGCTACAGCTGAAAGGACAGGTTTTGTTTTTTTTTTGAGTTCATTTATCTGAGACTTACTTCTTCTGTTCTTCTGGTAACAATTACAAAAGTTTAATGAAAAAATAATCACAATTTCCATTTTGTTTACAATTTGGTTGTTATTTCTTCTGCATTGTACAAGTTTTGCATTGTAGGCCTTTCATTCAATAAAACAAAATACTGTCTTTGAAAATAAGAAAGTTGGGTGATCAACCCATGGTCAAATCATGATATGATGTTTCAAGAAGAAGTTTACTATGTTAAATGTGCCATTTTTTTTTTTTTAACCAGCAGATACATGGCAACTATGTCCCAGTAATTTATTTAGGTAATTATTATCTTTTGTATAGTATGTTCAGACTTCAATTTAGAAACTATTTAGGTTAGTTTCAACACTGGTCTTACTTTCTAAATTAATATTACCGTATCAGCCTAAACCCTCATCAGAACATGAAAAATTTCAGCTAATAAACCTCTGTTGTTTTCTAGTTAGTTATCAGAGGATGGGAATGATGGAATAATTTCTTAAAGGTATAAAAATTTCAGTCACATGTTACTCAAGATACCTGTGTAATTTTGTGACTTCTGGGGATTTTTTTTTTTGTACTATTAGACCAAAAGATTTTGAGCATGCACCAGGCCCTAGATAAGTTTATTTCAGTGTGCAATGGCAAGAATCAGTAGTTTTAAATTCCCAAAGTAGTTTTCCTAAATTTTTGTAGTTATACAAAAAAAATTGCTTTTTGCCTTTTTTTTTNNNTTTTTTTTTTGTAGATGATCCCACTTTGGGAATAGTCCTTAAATTTTCAGCATTCCATATATGCTATGGCAGCACAGCTCTAATATTGTAAACATTTTTGGTCATCCAGTTTTTATTGAAAATTTGTAGTTACTAAAAAACTCATGTGATGAGTGGTTTTGTACAAGCCGTATCTTTTAAGAAGCAGAAGGTGAGCTTTAGAGTTGTGTGTAGAAGCTGCTGCTGCACTGAGATCTCTGGGGCTTTGTGTGGGCCCAGACCTCTGCCCATCACTGCGGGGTCAGAATCCAGCCCTGAGCTTTCCTCTTCCAAACCACCCCTGCAACAAAACCGTTCCATTGAGATGAAGCCAAATCCAGCTTAAGCTGAAAAAGATGCAGCTCTAGCTGAGCAAATGGTGTTCTGTGCCTGTGTGCCCACTCTGACTTTATTTGCAAATCTGATTTACAGGCCGTGGCAGTGGGTAGTTTGGAGAACTGCAAACATACAACCACGACTGAAAAGTCCATCGCCTGCTTGACAGTTCCACTCAGCTATACAGGTATTGGGGTTTCATTTCTGGCTTTTATTCTGCAGTGCATTTACAGAGACCCAACAGCAGCAGCTGTGACACACACATCTGGGAGTGTTCCTGTGCCAAAGCCGAGTTGTCATGTATGTTCTGGCTCTTCAGCTCACCTGCCAGGCTCTAAGGCACCCTCATGCCATAGAAGTTTTAAAGCACACCATGACATGTGCTGTGGCTTATGTAGAACTTGTGCTGGAATTTTAAACTGGAAATACTGTGCCCAAGTCCTTACCATCAGTTCTGACAGTCTTAGGAGTCCAGCAGTATCACCAAGTGGAGGTGAAGTGTGAGGACGCAGAGAGTATTACAAGGAAGGAGCCAAAGGAAATCATCAGGTGTAATGAGCCTGATCTTTCATTTATGGTGGTGTTTTATATTCTGTGCAGAGCAAGGAGATGCTCTGTAGCCTTTATTTTCACTGCTGGGTAGAAATGATGTGCAAAGAGGTAACGGGTTTCACACTGCAAGCAACAACTCTTCTGTTAGCATGGTCACACTGAGAATTTGTTTCCTTTGTGTGCTGGGTGAGTAAATACCTTCTTGTGGTACCTGTGAGAGGATCAGTCCCTTCCCTCTGTGCAGGAGCAGGACCTTAAACACCAGCAACTGTGCCTTGCCTGAGGTGCTGGCAGGTAGACCCAGGTCATGAAGGTGTGACCCCCTCTGGCTGATGTCACAAGCTGGTTTTTACTGACAGTCACAAACCCAAAGCTAAATATCACAAATGAGTATACTTAGGAAGAAAATAAAAGATGGTTCCCGCCAAAGTCTTATTAATTTATCAAAAATGTACATATTCTTAGTAGCAGATGGTCAATAATAGATGATAGATGGCCTCCTCTGTGTAAATTAATGGCTGTAATTCACTTGAGGGGATCTGCTGATGTCATAAGCTGCCAGAGTGCAGCTTGAGTGATTTATTAACAGCTGCAAAAATCCTAGACTGAATTACATCCTTGTATTCACTTAGGGTCTGCAGATTTTTATTTATAAAATGTGTAGTTTTGAATTTCATGATTATTATAGGGCTCTCTTCTGTGACTCTACTACAGGGGCACAGTGGAGAAATGCTGACTATAAAAGCTCAGATGACTGCCTGTGATTAAAGGCAAATTTTCTCCAGTGATGCATATCAACATCCTCCCTTTTCTTTATTTTTGAAATCAGCTAATCAATATCTATAGAGGTTTACATAAGTTCTGGTTTGGGTTTTGTTTCCCCCCACCATCAAATACAAACAATGTCATTATCTTCAGATGCAGGAACCTCTGTCACTCAATGTTGTAGTCACAGTCTCTGCACACACTGGGCTGTGTCCAGCACAAAACGATGGGAGAAGGTTGAGATCTAAACAGAAACAAGTGCTGTCTCTAATAATAACTGGATTTTGCTGTTTAGGAAGAAGGCAACAGACAGAGAAGGCTAGAAAAGGTGCCTGGAAACCAAAAGTCTTTGTGTACAGGGAAGAGACTCTCCCTGTTCACGGAGAAACCTTCCTTTCCTCCATAAAATTCTTGAATGGTGAAAATAAAAATTTTCTGACTATGGATCCTAGATTTATCACACCCTTCTAACGTGAACATATACAAGCAAAGGAAACAATATTAATTTCCATTCCTTTTTCCTCCTCCCCAAGAAAATAGGAGCTGATTAGGATGATATTAAATCATGTTTCTCAAAAAAGGGATACATTTCCAAAATGTAATTTGAGTTGCAGAGGAAGAGGAAAAGGGAGATGAGAATAAATTATGAAGAATTGCATGGCAGGAAGGAAGTCAGAATTCATTTGCAAATAACTATGCACATTACATTTGCTAAAAATGCAGAATTTCTTGAGAGAACTCGTAGCAAATGTTTGGATGCCAGTTAGTACCCAGTGAAAATCCTTCTGGTCTTCTCTCTTTTCTCTGAGATTAGTTTTGTTTGTTATAGTTATATTCACCAGTCCTTGGAAGAGTGCTGGAGTTCTTGTCCTCAGCAAGGAATGCTGATTTGCTGTTGAGCAAATACTGCTTTGCTCCTGCTTTCCTTCACCAACGTCTGTCTGACCTGTCTCTGTGTAAGAGGTATGAATAGAAGGAAGGTGGTGTTTGTACAGAAAACAAAGGTTAGAATTTGAAGAAAAACAGGCTCCAGATATAGTTCACTGCCTTGAGGCAAAGCCTTTTCAATTTATTATGAGTTTACTAATTTCAGTAAGCCTGTTACTGCTCTTACAGTGTCATGGACAAAGCCCAATCACATCAGGAAGCCACAATGTTAGGTATTATACAAGTGCACAGAAAGGTATCAAAAAGGTATTTTAAATAAAGGCATGGGGGGGGGGGGGGTTTGTTTGTTTTGGTTTTGGAGGTTTTCTTGTTGTTTTGTTGTTTGTTTTTTTTTCTGAAGTGAAATGCTGGCTTTTGGATGCTTTTAAAATTGCTTAGGGTTTTGTAGTAGCACATCTCTGGAAGCTTGACTCTCCTGGCTCACCTTTGACTTCATAGGAACATGCAGCAAGCAGGTGACCAGCTGGACCATGGCCAACCCATTATTTGCAACTTCCAGGGCAGTTGCGAAATCATTCTCCCTTTCCTCTTGAATTGTACCTGAATCCATCTTTTTCCTTTTCAAACTCAGCTCAGGTTGGTTGGGGTTGCTTTTCCTTGTCTCTGTGTCTTTGCTTTGCTTGCTTACTTTGGACCCAGTTTGTATGAAGGCTGCTACGCAAAAACATTGAGAGCTTGGCAAGTATCTCCCTTAAGCTGTATTGATCTCTGTGATTTTCATGCTTTGGAAGGAGGAGTTGTTACTGTCTTCCCAAAGCTCCATTGTTACTCAGAGATTCATTATATTGGCATGAGTTTTTCATTTTCTTTTGCCGTACCAACAAGGAAGGTTGCTAATTCTGTATATTTTTTTATAACCAGCCTTTTCCTCCCTGCACAGGCAGGCAAATCAGTGCAAGACTACATAGTCCCAAGGAGTTATGATATAGAGTATTTCTCCCCGTTCCTGATTATTCTGCAGGTTCTGAGACAATTTGTTCCACAAACAACAGCAAGATGCCTGGTGCTCTCAGTCCCCCAACTCCTCTGAAATAGAGACAAAACAGAGGTAGTTGTTACAGCTGACCTAATCCTGAGTGGCCACCGGAAGAAACAATGGACTGCTTATTATCTCTCATGGTAAACAGTAGTGAACCAGGTTCTGCTGTGCAGACTCTTTGGGCTGCCTGGACCACGCCTTTTAGAAGGGAGGAATTTCATTCATCCATTACAGATTGCTGAATGCGAAGAGAGGGTGTTTGCAGTTCTGTTACTGAACAGTCTCCAGCCACGTGAACAGCAGTGGGAGCCTGCGTGTCAAGTGATAGAGCAAAACCACGGGTTTCACCTTGCAAGCTTTGTTCTTGTAAAAAGTTTGGGTGGGTGCTTTTTTTTTTTGTGGAGGGAGATGTTTTGGTGGTTTTTGGTTTTTTGGGGTTGTTTGTTTGTTTGTTTGGGTTTTTTGTTTGTTTGGTTTGACTTTTAAAGTACAGGATCATGGAATATTTCTGATGGATACTGATCTGTTTCCACCTGAGCGTGCTGATCAAAGTGTTACTTGTGTTACTATATTTATCTATTACTTGCACTAATACACATCTGGAAGAAGTGTAGTGTGTGTTTCTAAAATGATCCAAAAAGCAAAAAAAGGGCAAAAAAAGACCCAGAAATGTGCTTGTTTCATGTTCTTGTTGCAGATTTTCATGCACTGACACTGTTCTGCCATTATCTGATTACAGAATCTAACAGTAATTTCTTCTCATCCCTGCTTTTGGATTTGTTGGAGAGATATGTGGGTATTAATCTTTCTCCCTCTCCTACCAGAGCCTGTCAGGCCTTTGGCTTTTCCTGATGGAGGATGGTTCTCAGGTGTTTTTTTGGTTAGATTTGGTTTTTGTTTTGTTGGTTTGGTTTTTTTTAAATTCATGGGATGCTCAGTCCTTTTATGCTCCATCAGCACTAAAGAGTTACCTCACTGTGAGCACTGGATGCACATGCAAATCATGTATCCCTTCTGACATAAGCCACACAGGCAGTTTGCCAAGAGTAAATCCCATGAGAAGGGCAGTAAATCAAGCACGATGTTCTCTTTTCCCTGTGGATACCTCAAGCCCCGGCTATTGTTTCCAGAGAGGCTGCCTTACCCAGCAATGGTGCAGTGACATGGATAATTTGTGCACTTGTAATTTTGACTTCGTATCCCAGGGCTGGCATAAGAATTTTTCTTTTCCTTGGGAAAAAAAAAAAAAAAAGGAAAGATGGAAAAAAAGAGGAAAAAGTAGAGCATTTCTGTCAAATGGCAAAAAATAAGTTGAGTGCATCTCTGCAGCATTCCCATCAAGCAAAATGGAGTTTACTTGTTCATTACGTGCTCAGAGAGGGGAAAAATATCTTCTACCATGTGACTCCACTTTTTGGAGGAATGCAAGAGGATTAATTTAGGGAAGGGAAGGATGAGGTATTAAAAAAATCTGTCCTTTTTTGCTTTGTTTATCTGTTTTGGGGAAGAATAAAATATATGAGCTGAAGTAAGTTTGGACCAAATGATCTATCAGCACCTGCAACAGTGGAAAATGTCTCAGGATTTAATATATGCAACTACTGAGCATCTTTTTTTTTTTTTTTTGCATGTCTGTTACATTGGAAGCTTGCATCTTACGGAGGTAGCTTTGAGACCAGTTTGGAAGGAAGCCAGAAAAAAATCTCTTTCAAAGCCAGCCAATTTTTGTTAGACATTTGGATACAGTACCAGCTATCAGTTATGTGGGAAAAACCACTTTGGTTTTACTTGATGTTGAAAGACATACAAGGAATCTTGGTGTTCATCTGGTGATTCAACTCGTCAGTGCAAAGTATCTGCTTTGCTAACCTCCCCTTACAATTCTGCAGATGGGAGTGTCACACCATTTTACATGACTTTGGCCCTAAAACAGTATTTGATCTGCCTCAGGAGAGGTTAGTGAAGGTCCAAGGCAATTTCACTCTAAAGAGGTGGAATTTTCAGTGACTTTCTCTTTGGTTTTTCAAAATCACTATCCATTTAAGGAGCCAGGCTTAGGCTGATTGAGAGATTGTCTCTCTGCTCTTTTGGTAATCAGAGATCACCATAAAATGTCACAAAGTGGACACTCTGTCTGCTTTTCAAAATTTGGTCATAATGCTCAGTTGCCTACTTTGTTTGTGTAATGGTGAGTTCTGCTAAAGTCTTTGTGATAAATAATTTGTTTACTCAGAGTGAAAAAAAAATAGATAATTTGTCTGTGCTTACTTTTGAGGCTTTCACCCAGTGTGCTTGTGATAAGTATGTGTGTCTCAGTGCAATGGAATTACAGCTTGATGTCTTCCCTAAATACGATAGAAAGTCTTGCTGGACTCCAAAGAGCAATGCAGTAAATCTGCCTCAGTTATTCAGGAACTGTCATAATTGCCCTGCTTCCTTGTGGCTGTAAAGCACATTGAAATATGTCACTGTAAAAAGCCTTTTCACTCTTCTCTCAGCTCTGTCTAGTGCTGAAGTATGGAAAAAAATAGCTGGTTACTGCCATAGATGTACATGGAGGTGGCTCGATGCCTCTGTTCTAAGCTATGGAAAGACCGTGTTATTCCTGGAGGCAGAATGGAAGGCAAGAGATGGAAATTTTATCCGTACTCATTTTTTCATACAAGCAAGTGAGAAATTACCAACACATCTGGACTGGGCTTTGCCTTGGCAACAAGGCAGGTTTTTTTTTGCTTGAAAGGGTTTGGTTTGGTTGTTTTTTGGTTTTGTTTTTTTCCTCCTTTACGGACTCCATCCTGATGACTTTGGCATTTGTGTGAAACCACTGAGTGGTAGATGTAAGAGGCAGGATTGCAGGCTCTGAAGTTGGTGAGTGGGCTGATACTTTTAAATGAGAGAAGGATAGAATCAGAAAAAAGGGAATGTAATGTGTTCTAGACATGCCTGCCTATTCTTCTGACTTTGTTTTTCTGCAGACAGCACCTTCGTTTTGGTCAGTCTCAGAAGCTGTCTGTCTGCTTTTCCTCTTAGTTGTAACACTTCACTAGCAGTTTACAGAGGGTGCATTAGATAAACACAAAATCCTTCACTGGAAATGGTGCCATTAGAGGATAGGGAAAGGCTGGGATGACAGATTCCTCAATGCAGTTCTAATTTTGCATGTGAAACATTTCACTAATCTCCTGTCTCCCTCTATTATTCCATTGTTTTTCTAATCTTCTTTTTTATACCCTATCAGTAAGTTAATGAAGTCTACCCAAAGGTTTGTTATGTGACGTAAGAGTGTTTAAAAAGTGCATTGCAGTGAAGTAAAAGATGCTCCTGAAATTCAGTCTTTCACATTCTCCTCTTTTCCCTTTATTTAGAGGAAGAATGAACTTGTATTCAGCTTTCTAGAGGAGCTGGGAAAAAAAGTTCTTTTTGATTTGCTGTAACTTTCTGACATTCCTTCTCAGCCTTCTGACAGAAGTAACCATGGTCATGGCAGTGCAGTGATAGGTCTTGCAAGATGAAGGCTCATTGGCCATTTTGGCCTTCTTGAAATTTTGGTGGGTTTTGAAGACCTGGATCAGCTTTCTAGGAGGGTATAGTTTCACCAGCAGGAGCAAGGAGGCCCCAGTGTGCAGATACTGCTTTAATGGAAGGATTGACAAAGAAGCAGCCTGTGCTCCAAGACAGAGGGCAGGTCTGTCTCACATGATTCAGGGTGCTGAGTCTGTAGCTGAAGGCCAGTTACTTAAATGCCAAACCCTTTTATTTCTTTGAGGAATTCCAAGATGCCTCTGAGGGGAGGTGGAGAGAAAAAGGGAAGCTTGGTCACTGACACACCAGGACAAACAAGGAGTTTCCCTGTTCAGAGTTAGTGAGAACCTGGATGGAGTGATCAGAGTAGTTGCTTGCCCCCACGTCCACACACAGAAAGCAAATCAGTTTTGCTTCTCCTGCTTTGCTGTCCTTTCTCATTTCCATTACCTGAATGCAAAAGAACATCTGATGGTAGGGGAAATTTTTCTTGATTCTTCTGAATATTGATGGGAAGCCCCCTTTTTTTTTTTAAGGAGCTCTGGCTTCCCTGGTCAGTGTTTTTTCACACAAAGAGGAACATGAAGTGCCAACATGTCAGAAAGCTGCTTCTCCAACAGATGCCTGCCAGCATGAGAGGTCACATCTGCCTGACCTGCCATGAGCAGAGAGAGGCTGCTCTCTCTCTCAGGGACTCAGAGCCCAGTTTATCAATACAGCCTTCTTCACATCCCAGCTACCCTGGATAAGCAACTACTTACTGGCTGCCAGGCAGCTAATAAATTATTAGTCCCAAGAAAAGGCTGCTAGGTTCAAATCTGTAGGTGACATGGTGGGGGGATGGCAGGGAACAGCTGTCTAGGTGGCTGCAGGATGCAGTGATTTTTTTAGGGAAAGCTGAAGTCAGTGGGAAGGCCCTGGTTTCACTGAGGAACCTTGAGGGTAAGAGCAAGTTCTTATTAAATGTCTAAGTAGTCTGATAGACTCTGTCTTATGTACCCACAACAGAACTCCAGGCTTGAGATCAGGCATTAAGGATTGCCTTGTGTTCCTGTGCATAAAGGGCACTGTGTGTAAGGCCCAGCTGCCAAAGATGTTGCTGCATGTGCAGTGTTGTGCTGAATGCAGAGATTACTGCACCTTCACAGCAAACCCTGAAGGTTTTCCTCAGCTGCCTCAAGAAATACAGCGACTTTATTCTTCACTTTGAAACAGCTTTTGTGCTGAAACTGAGAAGCACAGAAGAATATCCTTTTCCAGCCCAGCTTTGGTTTTGGTAGTGTGTTCCTCTCCTCAAGAAAGCCTTAGACCGGGTACGTAAGAGCAATGTCTTTAAAGGGCTCCATGACTGAAATCAGAACTTGCTCTTTATTATAGCTCTCTCATAAATCTTGGTCTTCTTTTCATTATGGTTAAATAATATAAATTCGCTTTAACTTTTTCATAGTAACACCTAACATCTGACACAGGTATGCTCCTGGTTTCTGCTATCCTTTTTTTGTCTAGAAACTATAGATACACAGAACAGATCAATGCTTTCAATTATGTGGGTTTTTAAAAAAAATATTAAAATAAACTCCAGGATTCTACCTTACAAGATCTTACCCTGCCTCAAGTTCTTTGTGAGGCTACAGTCTGTGTATTATCCCCAGTCTGCCAGTCCTATTACACCCCATAATAATCATTAGCCTGTTCTCTAGGCTTTTATCCTTTTCATCCAGTATCCATCCACTAGGTGTAGCAGGCAGAGCTTGTAGGACAGGGTTGGCCAGTCTCAGCATCCTTGTCCCAAAGAGGCCACTTCCCTGTGAAGCCCCCTCCCCCAGGCATTGTGTTGTCAGAGCTGCTCTGACCATCTGGCCATGCTCGGGTTGGGCAGTGGACACCCCTTGTGAGGCTGCTGCATCTTTGAACCTGAGCTCTGTGTGTGGATTTCAGGCCATACCTTCTGCATTCACACAGAAATGCAGACACTTCTTTTGCATTCTTCTTCCGATTGCTTTGTGTTGGGGGTGGAATTTTAGATTACAAATTTGATAAGCAAGCAGCAGTGGTCTAGTTATAGTCCCTGTTCAGCTTTTAAGAGCCAAATGGCCCCTCCTAAGTGAGAAGTCACCAGTGTAGAAGCCAGCTATTTGTTATTTAAACTAGACATAAAAAATGAAAAAAAAATCCAAACCCCTCTTAGCTGTTCATTTTTTCCTCATATCCTTGTTTACTCAAAGCAGAAAAATGTGCTTGGTTAAAGTACTAGTAAGGAATTTGCAGGAGGGGCTCTACTTTTGGTGTATTTTTCATCAGCATTTTGTAGCTAATGCCTATGTGCTGTACTACTGAGTTGTTCTGCTAGAGCATGTCCTAGCCCATACTCCTCTCTGCTCTGTAAGGGAATGGAAACTCCACAAGTCATAAGCCAGTAATCTATTGATTGATGATATCAGACAGATGCTGTTGAGAAGGCATTTTGTAAAATCCTGCTGCCCTAGTCTAGCTGTTCATCTGTCTGTTTCTTGTGGAAAGTTTTCTCATATCTTGTGGGCCAAATGATCTGATTTTAATGTGAATTTTCAGTTTATTTTGCAGTAAAAGGTTTTCTGAAGTGGAATTTTGCTGAGGAAATCTGTTAATGGACTGTGTCTCTGTAACCTGTCGTGGTGAGACAGTAGGTACAGACAGGACAGACTGACAGGGCCATTTTTGTGGGGGTGAGGGCAGCACAGAGTCAAACTTGCTTTCAAACAAGGGATTATTGGATCCTTTTTGCTGTCCTGCTGTTTGCAGTCTTATTTATGAGTCTACTATTAGCCCTCTTATTTTAGGAGAGAATTGTGAAAAAGGTGATTCATCCCTCATGATGCCTGACACCTTCTGACTCTCTGGAGCCTGGATAGTTTGCGTACCCTGTACTAAGTTGGGTGACTCCATTAGTTTTGTGGCTTCCTGTGGTCAACATTTGATCCTTTTGGGTCATCTCTCTCTGATTCCCTTGGCCATGGAAATACTGACGTGCTTAGACATCATGGCAGGGACACACGTGTTCTCTAATGGCCTTACTTTTTGGCAAAAGACACTAGTAAGCTTGGCTTACCTGTTTTGAATCTGACATCTTCCTTATCTCAAAGTGAATTGAGGACTCTCAGTTTTTCTGTCAGCCCCTCCTCGGTGCTAGAGCCATTTCAAGGTTACAGTGAGACCACACAGGCCATGCTGTCTGCAAGGTGTTGAATTTCTTGTTTGGGTTTGTTTGGTCAGCTATGCATTATGCTGGCAGGACATAGGGTTGGACACAGATGAGGTCACCACAGCTGCCAGGAATGAATTTAGGTTAGGAATTTGGAGAAAACAGCAGTCTGTGCTTGTGCCACCTGAAGGATGCCACATGAACTCTGTGTTCTTCACACTGCTTGTGCCTCAGGATTAGCCATGAACTTCAACAGTCAGTGGGCAGAGTGTTTTCTTCAAGAAACAACTATTTGTGTTGTGCATTCTTTGCTGGCTTCTGGATTGCCAGATGAAATGTGATGCATGATGTCCTAAATTGATTGATTCCTGGTTTCCTGGAGAAGAGGAACTGATACTGCTGGTTACAAGACTGTCTGAGGTATCTGGGCTAATAAACTCTTCAGTCACAAGACAGGTGCCAGAGAAGGATCTAGGGCTTTCCTTGAAAATGAATTTCTGATGAAATTTTTTTCCCCCATCAGGCTGGTACCCTAATTTATTGACTTTCAGTTCATGTTTTGTGTCTATGCTTGTTTTCCTGAATCCTTAAAAATGCAGATGCCTGTGTATATGCATTTGTCCAAAGTTTCCTAATGCTCTGAACAGTGGGAACTTGGACATACTGCCTTCTGTGGAAAGCTGGTTCTTGTAATAAGTTCAAAAATTGTAGTCTGTAACTGCTTAACATTCTCCAGTACTTAATAGGAAGATCCTGTTACCCTCCACAGGCTATGAACTTAGAAAACTGAGAACTAAATAGAGACCAGGGACTGTCCCAGTATTGACCTTCTGACTACCCATTTCTTGCTCACTGCCCCAAATTACCTCTTTTCTACAGCAGAGCAACATGATGATCTTACTTGCTCTCTGTGTTTCTGTGAGGACAAAAAATTACCAGAATATTTTAAATTAGCTCTTAATAAAGACTTTCTGATTTATTGCAGGCTCCTCTGGAAAGTTAAGCCTCCCATAAAATCCTGTAGCAATGATTTGGAAATTTCATTATGTTTTTGCTTCAGAGGTTATGAAAAAAAATTTCTTTGTGAGGGAGGGGAAGGGAAGCTGAACTTTTGAAATCAGTCTCTTGGACTGAGGAAGGCCAGCTAGAGCTAGGTTCATGAATAAAACTTGTTCTTATGGAGCAAGATTTCTAAGCAAAGCAAAAGACAAACTGTAACTGAGAGCTAGCATTCAAAGAAGCTCTTGAGGCCAACATCAGCAAAACTTATGATGTTACCGCAGCCCAGGCACAGTTACACTGTTGTAAAATAACTGAGCCAAAAGAATATTACCATTTACCTCTGTTAAGAATGCTAAGTATTAGTGCACACAATTGCCCATTCTGCGTGGCAGTGAGGGTGATGATGCACAGGCAGGACATTACCACCATCTCTATCCAAACCCATGAAAATCCCTCACCACAGAGTATTCACATGGAGGAGCTGCTGATATTGCTTTCAGAAGGAAGGATAAGTGTCAAGGCCTTGATCTGTCAGCTTTAAGACCAGATCTTTGCCCTTTCCACCCCTTCTATGCCATTCAGCTAGTGCCTTTTAAAAACTTTATTCTTGCCTTACATATTTACCTACAGCCACACATCAAAATCAATACCTTCTCTTTAGAATTCATTTGATGCATTACACTACTGGGGAGAATTTCCAGTGGGAACACTGGGAAATTGGAGATTAGTTACCAAGTAAATATGTAAGGTCTGGTGCCAGAAGGTTGTTCTAGTTTCACAAGTACAATTTAATAATTTTTTGCCTTTGTGTATGTCAAAATCGTAACTGAATGATTCTTGCTTGTGATTCTAAAAAAATTTGACTGAGATCCTTTTCTCTTTTTTCTCTCAGTGGCAGCTTCTGGAGTCTTTCCACTCAGGTTGTGGAAAAACCTGGTCTAATCAGGCTGCACAAGACCAAATGCATTCCCCATCTTGGTCCCCTGGGTCATCAGAGCTCTTCTTTGCTTTGTTCCTCCTGATGCTTAATCCAACCTGCTGTGCAAAGGAGGCTGCTCTAATTGTGTTTGCTCCCTACACAAGTTTTTGTGGTAAACAAAGGTTTTGCTATACTTTTCATTATGCTAGAAATCTTAACAAAACACTTCCTCAACTAATGGCTCTTTCTCCCCCAACAATTTGGGTCCAGCTGTTCGCTTAACAAATAACGGTGTTGCTCTTTTCTTTTAGCACCCTCTAATAAACCAAGAGTAAATTACTGACTGACCTACTTACTGGGATTGCTTAAATAATCCTCAATATGGCAGTATAATTTGTTGCCTTAAAATACAGGGCATACAAGTTGCAATTTAAAAGACAAAATATTGGATGTTAACACAAATGGGTAGCATAATAGCCTGAGGAATATTATGTTTCATATCTAAGGTTCCCCTCCCTTTTTTTTCCCCCCTTCAGCAATAGCATTTTGTTCTCCCCTCTTGTACATGAGCTAATTCCTGAATTTCTGACTGAATACTTCACTCATTTCTGAATGGGTGAAATACTAATGGTCTGGAGCTAAAATAAGAGATGTGTTTTCTATCTTTAATAGGTAGTATGTTTTAAAGGGAGAATAAAATGCATGCTTGCATTACACCATTTCTTGCTTTGTGCATTCCTTGTGCATCCCTGAGCAATTCTCTGTGATGGCCCATTTAAAGAAGAAGAAAAATATTTCAGGAGTAGGGGACATCACTAAGGTACTGAATTGTCTTTCTTAAAAAGGTGATGGAAATGTTTCAAAGTCAACAGTCAGGCAGTCATCTTCCTGTTTTAGCAAAACATTGCACTTCATTCAACGTAATAAGCATTTTGTGTTACAGATACATGCTTTAGCATTGAATCTCAATTTCTTTAGATCCAGAATGTCAGAAGCCTATAACCATATTTATGTCTTTGGGGCCAATTTACAGAATCACAGAATGGGTCAGGTTGGAAGAGACCACAGTGATCTAATCCAACTTCCCTGCTCAAGCAGGGCCATCCCAGAGCACACAGCACTGTGTTCAGATAGATCCTGAATGTCTCCAGTGAGGACAGTCTGTTCCACTATACAATGACCCACACAGTAAAGAAGTTCTTCCTTGCGTTCAGGGTAAACTTCCTGTGCATCAGTTTCTGCCCTTGCCTCTCGTCTTATTGCTTGGCACCATCCTCTTGGCACCCTCCCTTCAGATACTTATTAGCATTGATGCCGTCTCCTCTCAGTCTTCTCTTCTTGGGGCTGAAGACCTAGTTCCCTCAGCATTTCCTCGTAAGTGAGATGTTCCAGTCCCTTAACCCTCTTTGTCACCCTCCACTGGACTTGCTCCAGGAGCTCCAAGTCTCTCTTGTCCTAAGAAGCTCAGAACTGGACACAGCACTGCAGATGTGCCTCACCAGGGCTGAGTAGAGGGGCAGGATCACCTCCCTTGACCTGCTGGCAGCGCTGTTCCCAATGCCCCCCAGGATCCCATTGGCCTCCTTGGCCACAAGGGCACCGCTGGTCATGGACAGCTTGTTTTCCACCAGGACCCCCAGCTCCTTCTCCACAGAGCTGCTTTCCAGCAGGAGCACTCCCAGCCTGTGCTGGTGCATATAGTAAGAAAGATATGAGAAAAGGTGCTATCCCCTCAAAATTCTCTGCTGAAGTTTCTTCTTAGTTACTACCTTCTTCTTTTTATGTTGATTTCAGTCCCCATATTATAGAATTTTAACACACTACTGCTTGCCTACATAAATAATTATCAACTTCAAGTTTCATATATGACAGAGTTCCAGTTCAAATCTTGACAAGGATGGATCTACTTTTGATTATCTCTGCATAGGCATGGCAAGCTCCCAGCGGTCTCTAACTAAGAGACCTTCAAAGCAGTTGTATTCATCATGATTCACCCTGTTTTGTAATAGAGTTTGGCCTGAAGTTCCTGAGCATGGCTGAATTTCAGAGCTGCTGAATGCACGTCCTGGTCATCATTTTGAATAAGGTATTTCATTGCAAATCCACGAGTAACGGGATTTCTAATTTCCACTTAGTTGCTTAAGCAACTTCTTAGGATTTGGGCCTCACTGAAGACTTCCAACAAATCTGTGGTTACTGGCAAACTAAAAAATGTTGCAACTTCAGCTCTGTAGAAGTCTCTGCTCATAGCTACAGCCTTGGGTTAAACAAGGACCATTTATTAGGAATCCTCTCTATATGGGTTTATTTGATTTCTGTTCTAACAAGGACAAGTGCCAGGCATTAAAAAAACTAATATCTGATCCAACATACTTTATTCTGCCAGAGGAAGGGCTTTATTGAATGAGAAAGATCTCCACAGGAGACTGAGAGAAAACAGAGCAACTTGGAGGGGTTAGAAGAATGTGTCAATCCTACCTTAGCAACTTTCAACAAAGAACTGGGAACACCTGGATTAAAATGAAATGCTTAGTCGCTTCAGTGTCTGTGGAACAAGGCTAGAAATTACCTAGTGACAGTACTTAGCTTCTGGTTATAACTAGGCATTGCATTTACATTCAAACAAGACAATGAGGGGAAAAAAGAAAGGACTCAAGAAAGAAGAACTTGGCTTTGCTACAGGGGTTTGATAACTATCTGGTGGTAGCTGAAATATGTGAAAAGTTGTGGAGCCAGGTTTGTTTTTGGATGTCTTACAGAGGAATTAAAATACAGGTTCTCTTGCCTAATTTTTGGACCTATGTACTACTGTCATATTGTCTAGGAGACTAATGAATTATCTCACAAAGAAAATGATGAAAGCATTGTTATGACACATGTAAGAGTGGACTGATAAAGTAGTAGACAATATTACAGAAGCAATTGGACATTGACCATATATAGGGATGGACTCGGTAAATTCAGCAGTCTTTATTTCAATAATAGAGACCAGGAGGGAAGAAAAAAAAGAGAAATCAATAAAATGCATGTGATGCCACTCAGCTGCATTTCTCCATCTGCTCGGGATCCTAAGTGTTTAGTCAGCATTACTGGCAGAGGCTTATTGTAACACCTAATTCTTGTTCAGTGAGAGGCACTACAACACTTGCTAAATATAAGTGCCAAAACTGTGCAAAAATTGCAGGGAAGAGTGAAATTCAATAGATTTTTTGCCTTAACAAACACTTCTTGCATGCTCTTTCCAATCAATTTATTCTGCAATATGAGCACAGAGAGATCGTGGTTAGTTGTCCTTATAGTAAACACTGCAAAGTATGTTAAGTTTTTGGCATTCTCTCTCTCAGTGTTTGCCTTCAGAGAAACTCCATGGAGATATTCAAACTAACTGCAGAGTAGCACGTGTAAATAGGCCTGTATGAATCTTTATGCTGCGTATGCTTTAGGGTTTTCAGGATTTGGGCTAGCTCTTTTAATACTTCATGCTATGATGATATTGGAAGCCCACCAGTTTTCAATCTCCATGTTGCTGTAAGTCAGGTTTTCCCTATGGCATGGCCAGTTTGAGCACGGTTGTGCACTTCGGTGTTCCGTGGTGAATGTCTGGTATTTGTTTTAGCACCATGAGGTTCTGGAAAGAGACTGCAGAATCTTTCATTGCATCACCCTTTCTTATGCAGCAGGGTGTCTCTAAATTTAACAGAAAACTCAAATGAGAAGTGTTTCTTCAATTTCAAAAGAAGTGCAGAAAGAAAAGAGGAGCGGAGGATTTTCTTAGCAGTATCAGGAGCAGGGTTTCTCCCAACACTTGCATGGTCTACTGAGACAGGTTCCTTCTTAATTCCATTCCAGAGGTCAACAGGTGGAAGATCATGTCTCTCAGTGGGAAAACCTGCTCTGAGACACTCCTTCCAAATGGTTTGAAAGGGTGTGATTGTATGTGCAAGTCCCAGCAAGTCCCAAGCACTTCTTTACCTGACTGGAAACCCTCTTGAAGTCTTCAGTAGTGAGGCAATGCTCTGCCTGAGAGGGAGCAGGCAGAGAACACAGTATTCACAGTATTTAGAATTTTTTTCAGGTCTGTGGACAAGATAAATTAATGCACTGGGAACCAGAGAAGAATTGCAAGGGAAAAAGAAACACAAATTAAATAGTCAAGAGCTGGTTTCATGTTTAGTCTGTAAACTTGTCAGGATGTCTTGTGGACTCATTATGGCTCCAGTGGTGTTTCCCATTATATCACACCACAGTCTGATCTAATAGAGAGTGTATATAATTCTCAGGACACTTTAAGGGACCTAAACCTGTACTTTTTCTGTCTATTGTTTTTCTTTTGGGCAGGCTTTATGAATAAATTGTGAGAAGAAATATTTCCTTCTGAGCCACTTGTTTTGTACTAGCAAGAGAAGGTGGCCTCCTTCACTGCTCAACAAAGGGTGGCTCTGCAGTGAAGTGTGTGTCTTGACAAATCAAAAATAAGCCCTGGCAAGGAATTGCTCCTAAGAGATGGGTGTAGAGGCCCTTAAGAAATACATATGTTGGAAAGACATTCCCATTGCCACATGGACCTAGGGGCATAATGGCAGCTGGAGTCAATGGCTACATTACACAGGATGTTTGAAAGAGCAGGATCTCAAGGGTGAGCACAGGAAGAAAGCTTGGACTGTGCAAATCGTTTTGTCCAACAGACGAGGCCCTAAAATGTTATTGGAGCATTTGAAAAAAGAAGATAGTCTCTAAAATCAGGAGAGATAGAAGTGTTTTTCCAACCCACAGCAAAGAAAAAGTTTTTTTCTGACCCACACTTGTCTTCTTGAAGTAGCCAGTCTGAAACCTTGAGCACATGGCTTCTAAAAGCCCTGGAACCTCAGTGCCTGCTAGTTTGTGGAGACAAAACAGAGCATTAATTTGGTAACCTTTAAGAGTCTGGCATGGTGTCAAAGATGATCCTCAGTGTGTTATGAGGGAAAATTTGTGTTTGCTGTGATCTAATCTCTTTTGCTCAACAGTCCAGTGATGTCATTTAAGAGATGAGAGGAAATGAAGAGTGTTTGGTCTTCATGCTGATTTTGTCTGGGTTAGAGTTAATTTTCTTCTCAGTAGGTAGTGTGGGTCTGTGTTTTGGATTTGTTCTGGAAACAGCACTGAAAATTCAGGGATGCTTTAGTTGTTGTTGAGCTGTTCTTATACAGAGTCAGGGTGTTTTCTGCTTCTCAGACTGCGAGGAAGCTGGGGTTGCACAAGGAGTTGGGAAGGACACAGCCAGGACAGCTGACCCCAATTGACCAAGGGGATATTCCAGACCATATGGCATTGTGTTCCACACATAAAGCTGGGAGAAGAAGAAGGAAGGGTTGGATGTTTGGAGTGATGACTTTTGCCTTCCCAAGTCACCGTTACACATGATGGAGCCCTGCTTTCCTGGGGAAGGCTGAACACCAGCCCATGGGAAGTGAATGAATTCCTTGTTTTGTTTTGCTCGTATGCGCATGGCTTTTGCTTTCCCTATTAAACTGTCTTTATCTCAACCCAGAAGTTTTCTCACTTTTGCCCTTCTGATTCTCTCCCCCATCCCACAGTAGGGGATTGAGTGAGTGGCTCTGTCTGGCTGAGTTGCCAGCTGGTGTTGAACTATGACAGTCTCAGATCCAAAAAGATATTTTATCTAAGAATTGGGAGGACAAGCCACAGGGTCCAAAAATGTTATGTGTATGGGTTTCTTATATTCTGGTTTTCAAAAGGACATAATTTTACATCTTGACAGTTTGAGATTTTAAATCTCCTCTAAAAATCCTTGCTTCAGTATTGTATTTGTATCTTTTGAATGGTCCCTTTTGATGTTTCATATCAGTAGAAAACTGGTCTTTGGAGAAAGTCGAAGCATCTGGATATGGAACACTATTAAATATACAGTATAGCAGAAGCTGGGCCTACTCTGCTTATTTTCAGTGCTGCTCCATTTCATTTGAGACCATGTACTTAGCTGAGTCTGGAAATCTGTTTTCAGGGGGCTGCACAAGCACCAGACTCCTGTTCTGAATGGCTGCTAGACCTCAATCTCTCTGTCTAAAAAAAAGTTGGAGATAAACAGGAAAGGAAAAGACTGGTTTCAAAGATGTGCAGAGCCGGGCAAGTCTGATCCTTACTACAGTGATTTGCCAACTTGGCCATGCTGCTTCCTCAAACTATCCAGGGAGCAGGGCAGTTACCAGCCTCTGCCAGGGTACAAACACTGCATCTGCACACAGAAGTGCAACAAGTCAGGCAGCGGGCAGGAGACAGGGTGAAAACAGCAGTGCTTAATTTGAACTGACAGCACTTGATGCAACACATCAGGAGCTGTAAAGGGACAGGAGGCATTTCTCTTTAGCTGGACTGCTGATGTCAACTTGGATAGCAGATGCTCCAGCTAGATGACAGAGGCAGGATAGAAAAGGTCTCACTTTGTCGCAATATCTACTTGCTAATTCTACTGTTTTCCTCTAGCTTTCTCAGCTTCCTCTTACACTGCACTGAGACCACTGTGATTTTCATATGGAAAAAGTGAAAATGTATAGTCCTAGTTCTGCATCACTTTCCTACAGAGGGGCAGGATTGGCAAGAAATGGCGATTAAATATTTGCACTTTCTCACTTTCCATTTATTTCAGGAATCAGCCTGCACCTGCACACATGCACACGTTGAAAGCCAAGGCTGGATGTGCAGTAGTCAAGGTTCATACCATCCTTTAATTTTGCCTCGTGCAGTCAGATTATACTCAATGGTATGATGCGGACTCATTCTGTGGGGAACACAGCAGTGGCAAACCTATCAAAACATTGGCAGGAATGCATAATTTGGAGCCCTGCATAAACCCTGGGGCCCACAGGAATCTAGATCTGACCTGTACAGTGTAAGGAATTGCTACACTTCAAATAAACTGAAGCAACTGGAGAAGGCTCAAGTGCTGACCTTCCTCTATTTTGGACCCCTGCTGCCCCAATTCAAGGAATTCCATCCTGAGCCTGCCAATCAATACATATTCATACTGCTTATTGAAAGAGACAACACCCTGGCTATTAAATCTCATACTTGCTGATGGGTTTGATGTTGTTGCTGTGGCTGTTAAGCAAAATGTGTAATCTTTACTTTCTTTTTACTTTGTTCTCTATGAAGATGTTTTAGCATGTTCAAGCTGCTTTTGGTATCATGGGTTGACTAACCTCTGTGCATTACTGTTATTCCACTAAAGCCTGGAGAAAAACTTGGGTTTGGGGTGCCAAATAGAAGGCACTGTATGTGCATATTATCTGCTTCTCTGCAGTGCTTTGTTCTTGCAAACTTGCTCTTGCAAAACACAACACGGAGAATGACAGGAGAAAGTGAGACCAAGAATTCAGAGCTGTGGAAATTACCAGTCAGCTGAGGGTTTGTTCCTGTTCTTGCTGTCTTGGATGGCATGGTCTTGGATGGTTTGGTTTTTTGTTTTAATCTGTGAAGACTGTAGTAAACGAGAAAGAGGCAGTTCCTTTGTTTCTGCTCTGTTTGCATCAGTATGCAGCTATTGGTATGAAATGCTGCCATTCCCTGAGCATCCCGGCTAAACAAAAACCTTTGGAACAAAGTGCTTAGAAAGGGCAAACAAGAAGTGTGGACTTGAGGTGGGAGTGCGTGTGTGAACACTGGTGTTTAATTTACAGTGGTATTTCTTCTGCCACCTAGAAAAGAGTTAAACGCCAGAATCACCTGATCTGCTTTTTGCCTCCCGAGGTTGTTCCTTAGAATGAGAAATACTTTCCTGTCCGCTTTTGAAAGAAACAACTTCAAAACCTTTGTGGAAGGGATGGCATCATGCTCTGCACAGCCCGGGTTCAGCAGGACCGAGATGCAGCCACCATCAGCAAGACAAAGGCAGAAATAATGAAAATGGGAACGAACCCAAAGAATTAAGGGGACCGAGCAGCATCTGATGAGAGCTGAAAGGAAAACCCGGCTGGTGTTTCCGAGCACTGTTTGGTCGTCTCCACTGCAAGTGACCAGTTCCATCGCAGGATGCCAGGAGGTGAGGACGGGACAAGCAGGTCCCTCCGCAGAAGGTCCCATATCAGTCACAGCATAACGTGCTTTGGCCAGCTACAGGGGGGGAAGCGACGTAAATGGAGCTTTCTCTTCCCCCTCCGGCAGAAATTTGGAGAGCGATTGGAAGAGAAGGGAAGGAGTTAATCTCTGCGCAGTCAGACTGTGCCTCCTCCCCTCTATTTTCTCCTCGACTCCTCTGTTGTTGCTGCACTCTAGTGCTCGGGCTGAGCTGACGATGGAGCAGCTCCCTCATTACACTGCCCAGGCACAAACACCACCTGCTCCAAAACTCAGGCAATTTACTTTTTGATTAAAAAAAACCCAAACAAACCAAAAAACAAAAAAAAAACCCCAAAAAACCCAAATCATAAAAGGACTCATTTAATGTATGCTAGCAGTTTACTTTCTTTTTCCCTTAGGATTCAGCTTTTTAAGTCTCTGTGGCAAAGCCTCAGCCATTGCTTTCTTGAAAGCACTCCCAGACACTGTAATTCTGCTGCTTCTGTGCATTCCTAAGCAACAGCCGCCACCACTGTCAGCTCTGCCATGAGGATCATTCTGCCTTCCCACTACTTCTTCTTTTATAAGCTCTGCTGCTTTCAGAGATCTGTGTGATTGTTCCCATGGGGCTACTGCGGAAAGGCACAGTTCCCAACTTAAATCAGAAAGGATCACTATTACTGCCTAACTCCACCCTTCCCATCTAACAGAGGGCACAAAGCTTCTTGCTGGAAGTCTTGAGTTGGATCTTGTAACCTTTGGCTGAAGAATAGAATTGCCTAGATACCTGTCTCCTCCAAGAGAGGATAGCAGAGCAAATTCTGGATCAGATCAGCAGTTTGTTTTCCCTAGAATCATATTTTCTTAGGTGCTAAAATAATTAACACTTCAAAGGCAAATGATAAAACATTTTACTTGTAAAATTGTAGATAGGGTGTGGATGATAATACTTTTGGATTCTGATATGAGCTATTTCCTGACAAGAAACAAGAATGGTACTGTATAAAGTAAGAGCTCATATATAGAAATATAGTATAGAAATTTGGAAGTTGCTGAAGTCCATCATGCCAATGTACACATTATTATCTATCCTTACTTTGTGCAGACTTACCCACAACATCTGACCTAAGCAGTAACCCCTCACTCCCTTGAAAGGTGCAGGTAGGATGTTTTTGTCCATTTTCACATCTAGGGTATGCTGCACCTGGAACCCCCTATTTCCAGTATGACCATGGGTGCACACAGCAGCCTGCACTGTGCTTTTCATGTAACAATGTCACCTCCTCACCACTTGGCCCTGTGTTGGTGACAAGGTCTGAGATTTTATTTTAATATTTAAACTGGAAAAGCATTATTCTTTCAAGAATCTCTGAACATCAGCAGTTCAAAACTCTACTTAGGATTTTTTATGACATATCTTGATTGCAGTGTCATCTTTTGGAGTTTATTTCAGAGGTGTGTGCAAGTTCAAAATCTTCCCAAGTACAAGCACGTGCAGTCTCACTTGGCATGAGGGATATCTGCTGTGCCTGCAGGGCAAATTACTGAACTGAATTTGGTCCAGAGACATAAACCAGCCTCCTGCTTCCCTTGCACAGTATCAGAAATATAATCATGTAGCCCTGTTCCTAGAACACTCCTAGACAACACAAGCTCTGCCAATACGATCCCAGTTTTAACTGAACTGTGAAACCAAAGAGCTGTTGACTGACACAGAGGGTGGTGATAGTACCAGAACATTGTAGAAGGCTTATTGACTTTTCTCTGCATCATTTTATTTTCAATTACAGAATCTATCTAATCTGGAAAACCATTGTAGGGAAATAGTCTATTCATTGACAAAATCAAAGCGTCAACTAACATAATTTTAATTTTAGGACTAGCAATAAACTTCTCTATTTAACACTGGGTTTAGTTCTACCCTTTGAAAACCAGCCATGCTGGCCTCTTGCTTTTCACAGGGAGCTCAACTTACCATGACCCAAAGCTTGAGTCTTCTTTAAGAAAGAAGAAAAATAAACGTTTTTCCTTAAGAGGAAAGAGAATTGTGTTTTTTGGTGACGCTTGAAGTCATATTGCATCATCTTGCAAAGCATGATGGAAAGGGATGTGTGACTCACTCCCTTTTTTCAGGGCCCTCAGACACAAAATATTCATCCTTTGCAAAGAGGCGTTCCTTATTAAGAAGCTGATAAGGTGAAGTTGGTAATGTAAACTCCCCTTACCTGCGGGAATGCCACAGTTTGTGCCAAACCTCAGAGAGTTCAGCAACCCTTGGGGTGAGCTGGGAAATGTGTGCTTACTTCAGCACTCATTGAAATGCAGCCCATCCCTGTAGCTTCAAGGAGTTGTAGAGGGCTGGGTCCCTGGAAAGTGAGCTACCCTTGGACAGGCAGCATAAATGTCATCAGGCACGAGCTCAGCGTCCACACAGTAGCAGCGATCCTTCCTGAGCTGACAAGTTGTTTGGTTTCCATGGCAGTTTAAGGCATGCTCAGATTTCTACTCAAGTCTTAAAACCTTGCCTTGAAAATCTTAGAATTTGAATCCATTGGATTGGCTCTGTCACTTCTCATCATTAACAGGAAGACGAACGAATCACATTCTCATTTTCCCTAGCCCAAAAGGCTGCCACAAAAAGTTTCTCAGGGAACAGGGGACAACCTGAATCATAGCTTTTGTTGGCCACAGAGAATTTCTGGCAGACAGGGGAAGCCAAGGTGAAAAAGCAGATTGACATAGTTTGATCCCTTATTGCTCTCAAGTGCAGGCTGTGCAGCAATTAATGTGTGCTTTGGGCTCCATTTTACACCAGTGATCTCCACCAGTAACACAAACCTTGTCATTAGGTATGGGTATCTTATTGTCCCTCCTCCCTGTTCTGCTGCTGGTGGTCTTTGAGTCTTCCTTGGTTAATGAGGCCTTTACATTTTTGAAATGTTGTCTCCAGAAGTGAATTCCATCCAGAGGGACTACAGCAGATATAGGTCTGTGGTAGCCTCATCGCACCTTTATGACTGTCCCAATGGCGGGGAAAGGAGGTAGAGGACTGGGTGATTTGCATTTGTTTCTGCAGAGCTGTTAAATTTCTTAACAACATTCTTAAACTAAGACCTAATTCAGTTTGCACGTGGTATCCAAGGGAAAGGCATTTGGGGCATTTCCAAATACTAAGGCTGTAAATTTTATCACTGAGTGCAGTAACATGGGAGGAAGGGAGAGAAGGAAGTTGGGGCTGCTGCTCTGTTGCTTTTGTTGATGTCTTTATTTGGACACAACAACCAGAATGGTGCTGATTCTTTGCTTTGAGCTGCGAATGGGGAGTGTATTTGTGTATTTGTCTGCCTGGCAGCACATGCCAGCTTAGAGGTAAGAAACCATGGCAGGGGGGGTACAAAATAACTTAAGCCACAGAGCTGGTCAGTGCAAAAGTCCAGCTGTCTAGTGTTCTGAAGCCAGAGAGGTTAGTAATGCTGCCTGGTGAAAATCCCCTGTGCTGAAGGATAGCCATGGGGGCTCCTCATGGATCACAGTACAGTCTGGTGTCCAGAAACACCCTGCTACTAGGGTAGCTCCAGGGTCTAATCATCATGGATATCCCACATGAGGTCCTGACCCATTTTTGCCCACACAGGTTTCAGTCAGCACTAACTCTGAATGTGTGGCTGCTGGATGGGACTGTCCATTGCCCAAAATGCAGGCAAGGGAGTGTATACCTGCCCCTTTTTCGCAGACAAACATTTCAGCTTCAGTTATGGGTAAAGGGGACTTTGAACTGAGACATGAGTCCATGTCTCATTCTGCCAACTGTGCTGCAAGGTGTGCTCCTGCTGCAGCAGGGCTAGCAGAAACCTAAGGATGGTGGTATAGTAGGCTGCCCCAGGAAGAATTAATGAATTTTGCCCACCTGAATCCATAAACTTGCCTATGTAGAATGGCTATAGCGGTTTTGATCATTCAGTTTCAATCAATACTTACAAGTTAGACTGGGGAGACTTACTCTTGTAGACACAGCTCACACCTCTATGTTCTGCAGCATATTAGAAAGGGAAGATGCCCCTTTATCCTATCTCAGAAGCATGTTGTTATTACTGTGAGATAGTCTGAAGATGACAGTAGCTACATAAATGAGAGGATATGGACCTTGCATTCATATATATGCATATACGTCATAGAATCACAGAATATATCAAGTTGGAGGGGACCCCAAAGATCATTGAGTCCAACTCCTGGCCCTGCACAGGACACCTGAAGAATCCCACCATGGGCCTTGAGAGCACTGTCTAAATGCTTCTTGAACTCTTGTCAGGCTGGTGCTGTTACCGCTTCCCTGGGGAGCCCATTCGGTGCCCAACCACCCTCTGGGTGAAGAACCTTTTTCTGATATCCGACCTAAACCTCCCCTGACACAGCTTCAGGCCATTCCCTTGGGTCCTGTCACTGGCCACCAGAGAGAAGAGATCAGTGTCTGCTCCTCCTCTTCCCCTCACAAGGAAATTGTAACTGCAGTGAGGTCTCCCCTCAGTCTTCTCCAGGATGAACAGATGAAGTGCCCTCAGCCACTCCTCATGTGGCTTCCCCTCAAGGCTCTTCACCATCCTCGTGGCCCTCCTTTGGACACTCTCTAATAGCCTTATGTCCCTTTTATATTGCAGTGACCAAAACTGCCCCCAGCACTCGAGGTGAAGCCCCCCCGTGCAGAGCAGAGCAGGACAATCCCCTCCCTTGCCCGGCTGGTGATGCCCCCCAGGACAGTGTTGGCCCTCCTGGCTGCCAGGGCACTGCTGACTCAGATTACACTTGCCAGTGACCAGGATCCCCAGGTCCCTTTATACAGTGCTGCTTTCCAGCATCTCATTCCCCAGTCTGTCTGTGCATCCAGGACTGCTCATATACATATGTGTGTATATATAAGCAGTGTTAAATTTAGATCTTATTTGCCACAGACTGATCTAGAAGCACTTTGGAAATTGGAATTGCTCCACCCCCCTTCCTCCTGCACACATATTTACATATGCCCTGGCAATGGTGTTCTTTGGACCCTCAGTGTTACACATGGGTTTGTAAATGGGGAACTGAAGATGCCAGAGCAGGAGAGACAGTAGGAAATAGAAGCCAGCATCTAGAGAGGGACTGATCTCAACCCAGGGACAATCCTCTCCCCTGCTAAGGGTGGCATGAGATCTCTAGTAACCCCACAGTTCATCCAGTTCAGCATGACTAAAAGATTGCCCTCATTATTTTTTAACTTGGTGTCATTTGGGTGAGGCCACATGGAGAGTGAAGTTCACAGGGTATGGAAACATAGGCTGAGCCCAAAAAATAACCTGTTGCCACAAAACCCCTCTGGCACCTCAGCAGTTGAGTTTTGTGTAAGTTAGCACCCCTGCTGTCCCTCCTGAGGACACAGGATTCTGTGTGACAGAGCACAGCCAGCAGTAGCACTGCTGCAGGCCAGGAGTGAGGGGAGGAAGGCTAGTTCTTCAGCTCTGAGCTTTGTTGACACTGGCTTGTCTTTTACCAAGATTGGTGTTTGGACACTAATATGCTAAAGGAGAGGCAGAGCTGGTTTGACAGATCCACACTTGTGTTACAATGAAATTCCTGGAGCAGTGAAAATTTTCAGCCATGCGGAAATCTTTTGATGTTGCGAACTGTGTTCAGAATGGCAGCACTTCTTCCCGAAGCCCTTAGCCATGAGCATGTGGATATTGACTTTAAGCAGAGACAGGATGGCACTGGGTGAAGGTTTTATTCATGGAACACTCTGACACACAGACCTATTTGATACAACAAAGGTAGGGAAAAGTCTCAAAGCTGGAAAAATTTTTCCTTCTGTCTTGTCTATAAGGGGTGCACAGTCAGTGGATGTGTCACTGAGTGAAATCAGATTTGTATCAAAGAGATTAACTGGCTGAGCACAATATTGCAAGGGCCAGTCCCAATAGTCAATCTGAAAAGGTAAAATTGCTGTCATTTAATAATAACAGTTTCTTCAAGTGTGAACTATCAGTTCAGAATTTCATTATCAAGTACTGATGAAAAATGTATATGTTTATATTTGGTTATACAGCAATCTGGAGCTACATGAGAGCAGAATTACAGTGGCATATACATTATGCAGCTTCAAGTGTTATTCCATTACTGGAAATCTCTAATGTCACACAAGTTTGGATTACTGTACTTTATCTTAAACCCTTTAAGATTCTGCTTAGAATTGAGCTTTTGGGGTCAAATTGGGGTGAATCCAAGCAAAACTTTCAAATTTTTCATTATTTCCACCTGAAGTTACCACTCCAGTCAAGGCAAAAGCTTTCTGAAAGTGAGCAGGTTTCAGATAATCCGGTGAAACAGTGTGTTTGCACTGAAACCTGAAACTTAAATGAGATGCACATGTTTGATGACAAGTTCTGCAGAGATCCAGCTGTGACATATGGGTAGCCTTCAAGTGTGTCTCTCAGCACACCAGGCTGCTAAATGTCAAACAAAAGAGCACAGGGACAGAGTATGGTGACAGCCTACATCGAGGGAAGAGCAGATTAAAAAAAAAAAATCTTAATCCATGCATCGTTTTCATTTGTCTTGAAGGATTTATCATGAAACCTGTCTCGCTCATCAAGAAAACAGCAGTACAAAATGTGAGATACCTGGAAAGAGAGGTCATATTGAAAGGTGCTCTTGAGCCTGAGCAGCCTAGAGAATCATGGGACACACAAAAGATGTGTGGTTGTGCCAAATGGAAATAAAAAGTTTCTGGGACAATGATGTGGAGGAGTAGGAAAGACTTCTCAATGGTGCAGACCCAGGTGTGTGGCATGAGACCATCATGCTGTGTGATGGAGTGTAGGAGTAAGGCAGGACATTTTGTGAGAAGTCTGGAAGTGCTAAAGTATTCTTGCCAAAAGGGAAAACAAAAAGTCATTTACTGTGAAAGACCTGAAGGTGACAGCAAAGGGAAAACAATACAGAGCTGTTCAGGACTAAGAGGTTATTTCTGTCATTAAGGGATATTAAAAAGTTTACTGACCAGATAGATGCTGGATGCCCTGTTTTTCCTGAAGATAAAGGTGCTGAAAAGATCACTTAGTGCTCATAGCTGTCTGTATTAGGAACAAGTTAACAGAATGAAACTTGATGGAGGGCAGAAATATGAGAAGCAGAAAACAATATCAGTGGTGTGGCAATGAGCGCAAATGATGCAAGAAAAATGTGGAACTTGTAACAGACCCAGGTCACTGTTAAAACATTTACAAAATGCAGGAAAACTGTGCATAGAGAGCAAGGAAAGAGATTCCTATGGAAGATGTTTTAGGATTTAGATGATTTAGGATTGTAACATGGTGCATCAACTGGAAAAGGGTTTCAGTTAAGAGCTGCAAACACTCTATCACTGGCAATATCATGGTCAGTGTGAGGTGTATGTCTAAATGGAAAGGTTAAAAACCCATCTGCAATGAACTGTCATTTGGAAGAACAGTGCCTGAGCTGGCAGAGCATGCCCTGACAAAGGGAAAAGGTTACAAAGTTAGGATGTAAGTCATCTAGTGTGGTGATGTAAGTCACCTAACTGCATGACAGTATATGCTCCATCTGTCAATGCTCAATCATCTTGTCTGGATCAGACATTTCACACCCATGATAAGGCCACTGTATCTCTGTTCCTCTGGCCATATGGGTCTGGAGAGTGAATCAGAAAAAAAAGGCTTCAGGCTTGCTACAGGTTAAGGAAGGAGACAAAGCTTCACCCCTTAATCTTTAATTTTTCTACTGTAAAAATGGGGTCTCACTGAGAGGCTTTTGACAGGTGCACAAACCCTCAAGGAAGGCCAAGGGGCGGGCACTGACTCTGCTTTCCCCATTCATGTTCAGAGACTGTTTCTGTGCCTAATTGTTGGGATCGAGCACAACACTAAACTGGCAGCCAAAATATCCTGTGATAGCCCTGATTGCTCTGGTCATGTGATGAGAAATTTCTGGACTGAACAGCAGAAGAGCAGTGACCATATCCAGAAGGAAGAAGCAGAGAAGTTCTGTTTTGGACATAGATCAATGAAGGCACAACACAAATGCAAGAAAAGCAGTCAAGCATGGACCAGCCCAGAACAGCAGAGATTGTCAGGAGAAAGGGCTGAGATTGCTCAGTGAACAATTTTCAGTTTCAGGGAGAAAGACAGAATTCAAATATTTTGTGAGGATGTGACCAACCTGTGGCTGTATCTTGTGAGAAGCCATGGGATGGGACTGGAGTGGATGACACTTGACTGATGGAGGAGATGTAGGAGATGTAGGAGATGCTGAGACGGGTATCACCAGGTCAGCCAGGAGTAGGCATGTAAGAACCTATCTTCCTGAGACAACTATATGTGCCCAGCCTATCCGTAGCAGTCACATCCAATATTGGAAATTATAGATACTGTCAACACACATATGGGGATCAGCTGGCTGATGTGGCTCCTTCCATGTTGCTCAGAGTCATAAAAAAGGTGAAAAAATGAACTCTACACAACGTAAGTGCATGCCCAGGACAAGGAAATTGAGATCAGATTCAGAAGTTGGAAATTATTCACAGAATTATTCTGTTGTTAGTTCCAAAGCTGAACAATCTGTTGCTGGTATGGATTTATCTAAAAAAAGTTACATAACAGCAGATTAGTAAGATTGACTGAAATTCCAGAAAGTGCCATACTTACCATGATTTTCAAGCAACCTGAAGGCTTATGGTATTTTGTCTGTTACAGGTTACTATCTTTACAGGTTTTTAAGTAAGAAAGGAAATTTGAAATGGGTTCTAAAAAGTGGTATGGTTTGATATAGAACAGTAGTTCTTAATCTGTTGTCTATAAGACATCAGGAGGTAGGCTGCAAAGCATTATCAGTTTATTTTCTTTAAAACCCACGCACACATATTCCCACATATTCAGACTGGGAAAATCACCTAGAATTTAGAAACATCCTACAATATATCTCAAGAACTCATTATTTTAAAAGAAAGCACTGTGCCTATAATAGCCCATTCAACTATTTTTGTAACAATTGCACCCACTGTACTTAAAATTACTTTGTTTTCATATGACCTGGCACAATGACAAAAACCAATGACACATGAGCACAATGGCAAGTGCTTGTCCCAAGAACCTCAAGTACTGTGTTATACACTGAAGGGGTGGGTGGGGAATCTGATTTGAGGGGGGAAGTTTTGCATGCTGACAGGACAGCGTGGGATTGAAAATCTGGTAAAACCTGGTTGCTGGCAAAGGAAGACTGGCAAGGTACAGAATACATTTCAAGTTTTAAGTACAAAATTGGTGGAAGTTTTTGCTAGTTTATTTTGTATGTAATTTCCATTTTTTGTTAAAGGTTCATCTGAGATCAGTCTTGTCTGTCAAGCAAACACCACTTGTGACATTTCAATGTCACAATGTTGGGGTCTGTGCACCATGAAATACAGTGCTAATGACTTTTTAATGAGCCCGGCAGGACTCACTTGGCTCTCTGTGGTGAAATTCTCTGCATTTTTATGTGCTCTGCTTGGTACACTGGCCCACTGAGCAGTTGCATGATGTCAGATTTCCTGTCTAAGACTTTACCTTTATAAAGCTTTGTGTTGTTATGGCTGTGACACATCAAGCTGCAGAAAAAGAATGCTTCTCATCCAAGGAGCTGAATTAAGGGTCCTTGAACTCATGACTCTTGAGCAGCTGAATGATTTTTGGTTATATCTTTATACCTTGTGAACAGCAGAGTGGAAGCTAACAGGATGAAGTTAACTTGCTTTCTGGTTCTCAGGCGAGCCAGGGTGTGAGGCACACTTCACTACTACTGGTAAAACTTGCACAGATTTTTTCATAAAAAGAATTGCAGAAGCAGTAGCAACATATCCATTACACACATATTTTGCATTATTCAGAAAGAAACAGGGGGCTTCTGTACTAAGTAAAAGAACCGAATCATAATGTACCAGTAGTAAATATTAAAAGATAAAGACTTGCTAATGTAAATGGGGTATGTGTGTGTTTGAATTTCTGTGAAGATTGCTGGAAGAAAATTACTGTACATCCCTAAATTAGGATCCTTTAGGCCTATCTCATCTCAGATCAGTGGGCCATAAGCCTACTCAACAGTGTGTCTCCCTCTGTCTGCTCTGTGCATCCCTGTAAGCTTCTGAGACAAAAAGGTGTGCCTCTTTTTGGCCAAAGCTTGGAGCTCCTTTCAGCTAGCAGCACCAGACGTGGGTCACTTCTCTGTCTAAGGGCAGGAGGACCTACAAGGGGGAGTTGAGAGAGATTCAGGGGGCAGAAATCCACACTGGACACAAGAAGCATCTTGTTTTGTGCTTTGTCACAGAAAAAACTCTGGCATGGGAGATGCATGGGTGGAGTTGCAAGCCCTTCCTCTGCTGGAAACAGCATCTGGTCATATCTCCAACACACCCTTCCTCCTGCCCTTGGTGCCCAGCAGTGTGGGGACATAAGGGGGGCTGTCGCTGCAGGAGAGAGCAGTCCTCTGTATGGTGCTTCTGCAGGGAGTTTTCCCTCAAAGGGGAGCCCGTGCTTGTCTTTGCTGTGTGTTTTATGGATTTGTTTGTGTGAACTTGGCACATGAGCGTGTGATTTAGTTCTGCCAGTATGGGCAGAGTTGCTCAGGACTGTGTTAGGAAAATGAATTGTCTGCTATCAGTGGGCAGGGTGTCCTGCAGCTTTCCCTGGAGCTTCTGGGCCTGACCTTGGTGGTAAGGAGACTATGGCCAGCCAGATAAGGGGTAGGGGAGGTGCTACAGACTTGGCTGAGTTGCTCTTGAGTTGACAGTTCCTACTGCTCCTATTTAACCAAGCATGCTTTAGAAACTGCAGTGCTGTTACCTGGCTCGTGCATCTCCTAAAAGGCAAATAGGCTTGATAGCAAATGGTAACAAGCAATAAATGGACTTGTACTGTGTGACTTCATGTGGTGACCAGTGACAGGACCAAAGGGAATGGCCTGAAGTGTCAAGGGAAGTTTAGGTTGGATATTAGAGAAAGGTTCTTCACCCAGAGGGTGGTTGAGCACTGGAACAGCTCCCCAGGGAAGTGGTCACAGTACCAAGCCTGACAGAGTTCAGGAAGTGTTTGGACAATGCTCTTGGGCACATGATGTTACTCCTGGGGATGGGGCAGTGCAGGGCCAGGAGTTGGACTCGATGATCCTTGTGGGTCCCTTCCGACTCAAAATATTCTGTGATTCTATGTAATTCATAGGCCAACAAGACAGGGAAATGAGAGAAGGTGGAGGAGAAAAAACACAGCAACTCACAGCTTCATTTCAGACATATTTCTGTCTCTGCTTCAGCGATACAGGTTCCTGCTTAAATCAGGCCACTCCCATTTTTCATTCTGAATGAATCACTGCAATTATGAAACAGAAACAATGAAGTAAGGTCTGTCTATGCCACCCAAATCATTATGACAGCACATCTGTGGCTAATGATTGCCAGTGGCATTTGCTTTTTGCCCAACCAGGAGTCTTTATCTGCCTCTATAGGAAGTGGCGTGACTTGCTTTCTTTCTTCAGACAGAAACATTCCAGTCCTTAGCATAAGGTGAGGAGAGTGATTCTTGATCCCTGGGCAGTTATTTCTAAGGATGCAGGAAGCAAAGAACTATACACAGTTCTGTGAAGGCACACCCCCTCCCC